>VZZY01023724.1:135738-212295 GCA_013400335.1 Eurystomus gularis | reverse complement strand
AGATCTTAGGAAGAAGTTCTTCAGTACGAGGGTGGTGAGACTCTGGAATAGATTGCCTGGAGAGGCTGTGGTCACCACCTCCCTGGAGGTGTTCGAGGCCAGGTTAGATGAGGCCTTGAGCAACCTAGTCTTGTTGAGAGGCGTCCCTGCCCATGGCAGGGAGGTTGGACTAGATGATCTCTAGGGTCCTTTCCAAGCTAAGCCATTCTATGACTCTATGATCTTGAACAGTGGCCAAACTGGTTTCTTCTACATGGAAACAAATGCAGGGCCATCAGAAGAGGTAAAGAAAAAGACCAAAGGACGATCAAAGACACAGAGCAGATTCCACATCCAGAACAATTAAACAGACTCGTCAGGATCTAGAGAAATGAGTGAGGGAGAGATGATGGGCATCAATAATCCTCATTAGCTTGCAGAAAAGTGAGGAGGAAATGACTGTTCACTGCTTCTTCTAATAGAAATAAAATGAAATCAATAAGAGCAGCATGTGGCAGGATAAAAACGGCAAAAGGAGGCTTTTTTTCATGCAACGCACAGTTCAGCAGAGGAACTACTTGCTATGGGAAGACACGCTAAAAATCTTACCAAGTTCATAAAGCATTCAGCCAAATCAGTGGAAAGGGAAAAAATATATCTATCAGGGGCTATTAAACATAGAAAAGCCTATTTGGCTCATATAGTCCATAAGCTACAAATCTCCAGAGACCAGTATAGAGCACTGGGGAGGTATTACTATGTGCTTACCTCATTATTATATTCTTTCCTAGGCATCAGTTATTAGGTGGTATTAAAGAGACTGGGCTAAATGGACTTTCTGTCTGGAGCAGAATGCATGGTATTAAGTTTATCAAATAAAAAAACATTTCAAAATGCTGAAATGACTCTCAGTTGCGCTTTCATTAGTTCCCATTCATAGACTGACATGAGACAGAGGTTGAAAACCAAGAAAACTATCCAGTAAATCTCATCAATTAAAAAAATACTAAAAATTAAGAACGCTTAGTATGCATTCATTTGGAATTAAGACATGTAAACAATTACATAGCGTGCAAAATTATTCCTGAGCTGTAAAATCAACTTGTTTTGAACGGTCACATGTGCCTTAACAATGGATGCTTCTTCTGGAAAATATTGAGCAAGTACCAATGAAACAGAAAACAAAAACAAACTATTTACATAAAAGATTTCTGCTGGCTGATTAAAATTGTCTATTTTCATCACGATTTCAAATCCATCAACTCTGACTGTAAATACACTCCTTCTGTTTAGAAGCTGTTTGCAAGAAATACCAATTCAAGAACTCCAGCAGACTGTCAAAAATACAATGTTCTTATGCACTAATTAATTATAGACAAAAAACCATAAGTTGTCAGCACATTTTCTCCAGCAACTGTTAGTGGAGTTTTTAAAAGACAAATCAGCAGTATCAGCTGCTCTGGTTTTATCAGTGGCCTGAGGAAATGAAGTTTACTTGACACACTGTATGTGTCTCCTTCTCCTGAGCCTTCCCAATAATTTAACAAATCTGGTGGCCAAAGCTGTCACCGGGTAGCAATCTCGTACCATTAGCGCTTCTATGGGGAAAGAAAAAAATACTCAGATTATTTGTTTGGCCTCAGCTTTCGATGGGCCTTGAGGCATCACCATGAGCAGCTGTCATGCCTTTCCTACTGGAAAACACGGACCCAAGTGGCTAAGGTCCATCTATCTCAGACAGACCCCTTCCTGCTACATCGGTGAAGCTAGCAAGGCTTTGGTTCTGGTATAGAGACACCATGAATAGGCTTCTCAGAGCAAGACAGCAGCCCGCTCTGAACAGGCAGCACTAACAAGAGGTGCCTGTGTCTCTTCTCCAACATGATGGGCATGGGACAGCCTCCATTTGCACTATTCAGATCCTTTATCCTTATAAAGGGTGCCCACAAACAAACTGCCCGGTGGGAATGATCCCTGTACTGCACTGACTCCTGAACAAGGTCCAGAGGTTGTCTGGGAGAACTTCTGTCAGTCATGGTCAAAACCACACAAGACAATCCCTCCAAGGACCTTTTGTGTCAGCTGCTCAGAAACACATCCTATTTAGCTTACTGGTAGAGACACAGCCAGAGAGAGCACAAGGAGTGGGAGAGCTGCAAGGAAAGGTTCCACTTTATACTTCAACAGCTAAGACTTCAGTGACAGAGAGCAAGTCTACAGAAAACCTGACTTCATCCTTTTTCTGCTGTGGGACCACATGTGATGGTTAACTTTGGATCCATTCTGCCCTGCCCAATTGCTGTCACCTGCGGCAAAATCCAGTAAAAATGATAATCTACCAAAAAGGATACAGAGGAGATCATGTAGCAAGGGGGAATATTTGCAAGGACAAAAGAGGCAGCTGGGTGCTCAGCTCTCTCTGATGCTCAGTAAGAGCTGAGAACCTGCATCTCACTTGAGACCGTGACTTAGCCATTAGCTACCAAGCCCCTGCACCTCAGGGCAGACAGTACAAATTCCTCTCTGGACAATATTTGTTGAAGAGAACACGCAGCCGTAGCCAGCACATTTGCTAGATGAAGAGGCAGTGACAGTCCACCGGTGTTTTCTTGTGGCAATGGGGTACAAGGCTGCCTCTCTGAAGGGACAGTATAGAAACAAGACTGACACTCCTAAGAGTGTTTGTGAGGAGCGTTACTCTGGGGACCACACAAGGGACCGGCCTTTTATTTCCAGACATCATCATTATTTCTCTCCTAGACTCATTATTACCATTTTTGAGAACGGCACCTGCGCATGATCACAAAACCAGAGGCAAGCGTGCCGCTGCCTCTTCCCATGTGTGCTGTTAACTCCGGTATTTCCAGCTCGCATTCCGCATGCACATGATTCCATGGGCATGAAGAAACCTATTTTGGGATGGCTCGAATCACTAGGCACGGACAGGGAGGCAGCCAGTGGCCTATGCACTTGCAGGCAGCAACATCTGCATGAAGCTGGAGCACAGCTAAGTGAGCATAAACACAGCCATCAAGATTTCTAACTCAAAAAAACCCAAACCCCACAGCCATAAATATTTCTAAATTTAAAAAAAACAAAAAAGCAGTCACAAGGATTCTTAAGTCTCATAAAAAATTGAAAAATTACTCTTCTTCTGCTGTGGGAGTATTTCCAATTTAGAGAGAGAGGTGAGGAAGGTTCAGAGTGGTGTTAGCTAGGTGTTAAGAAATAGAATGTAGAAAGGAGAAAAGGACATGTGAGCATGATGAGCTATTTTCTTGAACACCAAGTGACAAAGTAGCCAGACAGAATATTAAGATAGAGACGAATGGCTGGGTTTTTTTCAGTGCTTTGGAGAACCAAGTGAAACATTTGGTCACAAGCAGCCCAGGAGATAAAAGCTCTCCAGGAGCATATCTATTTTCTCAGCCGCTCTTCAGAAGACTATGTACTGCAGAGGAGACTCCTCTGTGCTACCAGGGAGATGCATCAGCGCGTTTTTAATAGACCACACGTTTCTTAAGCCACAGTAAAGAGCATCTGATAGGCATTGGTGCACTTGCCCTCCAATTTGCACCATCATGGAACTCATTTCCTCCAACTCTCTCCTTCTCCTCCCACAGCTAGGTGCCCAGCACTCCTGTACCACCAAGAACAGAGCTGGGCTCTCCTCTGGTGACTGTGCTTGAGCAACACAGGGATTGTTGAGGGACTGGACTCTGAAAGCCTGTTTCAGCTAGCTACATCACAGACACGCATCACTTATGCTGGCTTTTATTCTCAGTAGGGTGCCAATCAACCTTTCCAAATCCAGTCAATACAACGCCCTGAGCGAGTCTGAGCTATTTAAAACCACTGAAATTAACTGTCTCCCATAACGGCAAAAAGCTGGAAGATGAGAAATGTGCCTCTCACTAACCTGACAGGAAGCACCACAGAACTTGAGCAGCTCCTTCATCCCTATATTTCCCATTGAAACGCCATCATGAGAATGTCAAAATTCCCAAACTAGCAGGACCCAAGTTTCCTGATTTCTGCCCCGTCTGCCTCTCTGCTGTGCCAGCAAATAATGATTTCTGATGTGATCTACGAAGCTTACGGAGGGAGGGTGCTGGAGGTGAGGGGGAGGAAATCAAGCCTTGTTAGTAAACCAGGAACCACACTTTCAATGAATATATTAAGGAAGCTGTCAGACTGGCATAAATCCTGCCTCCTACTGTCACGGAACTACTTGCAGGATAAGCTATTTACCCCTGGCATCAGGAGGACCCCAGGCCATGACCAGAGCTCCTCAGGAGGTGATCAGCTAATGAGCAATGTCTTCACTCGTGTCTTCACCTTGGTCGTTGTTTGGATTAACAGTTCAAGGCCATTCTAGTAACTCACTCTTGGTTAAGGTAGACTACAAAGAACATGTAATGTTTATTTCATTCTGTGTCTTCAAAACTGAAAAGTATTTAAAAGGAACTTATTTGTGTTTTGAGGAAAGAAGGATCACTTGGCAAGTAAATGCTTCAGTTTCAGTGAGGCATCTGACCTTTCATCTTCAACAACCAAGCTCCCACTAGACAGCAGCAATACTCTTCTTGTTGGATAAGAGAAATCATTAGAAAAAGCATATTTAAACAATGTGTCACCAAAAAAAAATCCCAAAATTACCTGCCCTAATTACTACAGATACACTTGTTTTAGAGAGTCCAGTAAAAGAAACAATTCTGCCAAAAGAATGTGGCTTCAAATGGGCATAAGATTTCTCACTGAGCTGAGCAGTCAAAGGTTACTCTATAATTGGAAGTTTTCTGATCGACCCTCCTGATACCGTGGGTTTGATGTCAGCTTAAGTAGACAAAGATGAGTGGTAATTTTAATACTGCTTTAAAATTGCAGCTCGGTATGTTTTTTAGTCAACCGCATATTCTTTCATACGAATTTCAGGAGAAAAAAAAAAAACAGGGGAATACGTTGCAGTCATTGATTTTGTTAATTTTTTTAAATTAAGAGGAGAAACAAAAGCTCTCTCATTGTCAGGGGAAAAAATGCGAATGTCACGGTGCGTTAGAAATCCAATATATCGTAAGACTGGCCATCAACACCATCCCAGCCCCCAGCTAACAGCCTCCTGCCACTTCTCTACGTTTTAGGACAGACAAGAAATTTTGCCTGCCATAAGTGACACAGCTGGATCTCAGAAGCTCCATACAGTCTTTTGATCAGGCAAGATCACACTCCATTAGTGACTTCCAAGGTATAAGCAGTAATTTTGTATTCTCCCCTCCTTGAGGAAAGCAGGAAAATAAATAATCAAGTTGCTTCTGAATTACAGCTGAGTAACAAATGCAGTGTCATTCTGCACCACTCTCTTCATCATTCACTCAGACACTTGAGGGTTTCTCAAGTGCTGTCAAGAGCCACAGAAGCCAATCCTCTTCCATTTAAAAATAGGAATTACAGCAGCATCCCAGAGTATGAACTAGGATTCATAATATCGCCAAAACTTACTTTACCACAAGGAAGTTGCTTTAGTAATTTAAATTTTAGATATTTTATTAACTTTTATGACAGGGTTTTTTTTGGCTGGGGAAAGGAGTTGATTGGGCTAGAGAACTCCCAAGGAAAGCTTAAGATCAGGTGTTTAAATGTCACTGTTATCATGTACCTAAAAAAAAGTGTTCCATCAAGAACACCCAAGTATAAAAATCTGGTCCTGAAGAAGTTAGTGGAAGAAGCTCAGCCCTTGATTTCAATATGTCTAGGAATTCACCCAAAATCTCTGGGTAGGTCTGGCACATTCAGCATCAACTGATATGTTGCTGAGAACAGGGTGTGAATTATTTGATCACCACAGATGTACGCTCTGAGGAGTGTAAGTTCTCGCAGGACTTCCCCCGCCTTCATCAGGTCATATGCTAAGGGACGTCTCCAAGTAAAGGTCCAGCAGATTTTTGCAGGAATAAACGGAGATTAAAATAGACCTACAAGACAGTAGTTTGCTTATAAGAACCGCACTTAACTGAAGTTCCATTGCAGTAAATTACAGTTTGCAGGCACCTTGTCATTTACCAATGCAGATGAAACACTTTAGATGAAAATGGAACGATGCTCTCACCAGATCTTTGTATGCAGGACAACCTGAACCTAGACACGCTGAAGAGGCGGAGATGCCGAAGAAATGATTACTTGAGCTATTACTGGAGTGTATTGATGAAGTGGAAAATAAAGCGTGAGGAGGAGATGCATGGGAGGCATAATTACCTTTTACAGTGTCTGATTTTAATGCTATACTGTAGTAATGGGAATAAATCCACATCTTAAGTGCTAAGGTAGCTACACAGAAGAGGTTCTCCTGAAACCATTGTGCGCAGGGACCCAACAAACATACACGCAGCTGCAAGGACCGACCTACACGTAACTGAATCTACTGATTACCAGATGATGGATGATTGCAGCACCTCTTCTACGCTAACCCAAATAGCTTAAAGATAATTATACCCTGGAACAATATTCATCTACCTACAAGTATCATCATCATCTCCTCACTTTACTAAGACACGGGGCTAAACACATTACCACACCCCAGATTAAATCCTTACCCAGCATAATCTGCAAGCAAGTGAAGTAAACTTCTACTGGAAAAAAACTGGTAGACCAATTTCTAATAAAGCTGACCTTTGATGCACATCTTTGTGTCTAACATGCACAGCTAAGCATGCATTTAATTCTCACACTCTGCTTACACACAGAAAATAACCTCTTCATATACACACAACAGCTGCAGGTCTGTGCTTTAGCATCTGCTGCTTCTCTGTACTTGCTCAAATGTTAGAGAAGTGCTCATCAAATGAGACAAAGGGCTTCAGGTATTCAGGGTGACTAAAAATGGATTTTACTTTCTTGTTGCTCCAGGTTGTGAGCTACACCATTCAAAGGCTCGGAACTCAATCATTATAAACACCTTTCCCAACCAAAATAATTCGAATGATTCTTCAACTCATGGAACAAGAGATGTTGCCATGCACTGGGTTTAGCCACTCAGAACCTGGATCTCCCTCCATCCCTGCAGCAACCATTAGAGACCTTAAAACCATTTGCCAGTCTATTCAGGAAAGCTTTGACTTGGACAAATTGCAGTGGTGTTTCACAGGCTCCCATCCTGAAGGATCTGAAACATGGGTCTTGGCGACTGTCAAAGCAAAACAACACTTCATTCTGGAGACACGTTTTAAAGATCGCAATGAAACGCCATATTATTTCCTACCTTGAAAGAGCCAATTGTCTCAAAACATGATATCAAATAAACATACACACATCTTATTTAAATAAAGCCTGCAACACAGGCAGCACTCGCTGAAGAGCAGAAGAAAAACAGTGTCTAGTAACTCTTCATTACACTCACTGCAGACCCACTCCAAAGTGGAGAAGAAAAACAGAGCCATATGAAAACCTCTCTTTCTTTATTCCCCATCTTCTGATTTCGAAGGTCCTGGGGTGGAGAAGCACCCTACGCAATCCAGCTGAGGGGTTTTTTTTTAATCACAGGGACATAAACACCTTTGTGGGTGTCAGACTGAAGAAAACATGGTACTTAATCAAGCCCTGCGTTAGCAGCCTGAACTCTTGACAGCCACACTTTCTCCTTTTTATTTTATTACTTTTAAAATAAAATGTTACCATTTGATTCAAAGCAAACAGCTAAGAAAATTCAAAAGAGAATTCCTTTAAGTAGCTAGTTTAACGTAAAAAGCAAGAAAGCCATCTAATTCTGTTGTGTCCTACTCCAAGTATTATTATTTAAAAAATACTTATGGTTTTGTTGATTGCAAAAAAGAAAATAAACATTAAAGATATTACATACACAACTGGTTCAGCATAACAGTTTGCCAGAGTCAGATTTCTGGATTTTTTTTGTTTGTTATCTCTGTTGTTAGACCACTGAATGAGCAGGGGCTCAAGTCACAGGTTAGGTTTAGTATGTGCAGTAAGGACAGAGCATTCTTAAACTAAGAATGTAGCTAGAAAACCACATTTCATGCTCACTTAAAGTGCTACGAATCCCAAACAACACAGTAGACATCGTAAAGTTACCAAGATAAAAAAAAATTCTTCTGCATATATTCATATAACCACATGAACACGCTGTGGTGTAAATGTTTATAGCCGAGGTAGTCGCTGAAGTTCCCTTTAAAGTCAGCGGGGAAAAAAGATGCGAGCGGCTCATCTACCCCCAGAGTAGCCACCACAAAATGGAAAATGAATTGTTCCTTCAAAGCCTTGAAGTGTTTCTTTAAGTTCTTTTGTCCGTAAATGGGGCTTAAGAGGATTAGCTCAGATTTAGATACTTCCCCTGAACACAGCCCTTGTTAGGGGACATGAATCCTACCCAGACTGTCCTTTTGTCACACATCAAGCTCTGCTGGGCCTTCCTCTGTTACCCCATGAGCTGCTGCAAAACCAACGCAAATCCCAATAAACAGAACCAACCACTCCACATCCCTGCTAGGAAATGGAACAGAGAGATTTGATCCTGAGGATTTCATCTTATCTCCCATTACAGAAATATTAAATCAGGAGTAACTCCTCAGGTCACAAACACAATGTGTTAAAGAAAGAAAGGGGACAAAAAACATTCTGGAAAAGAAAAAGCAATCTGAGCTAAATCACTGTTTATGTCATCTGGACTTGATTTTTCTGGCTGTTGGTCTGAGGGGAAGAAGAGACTTTTCAAGCTGTTCTCAGCAACGATGAAGTCTCCCTACATTTTTCCCCAGGTACTTTGGGGGGTATGAATGCTCGGCCCTTATGGTTACCCCCACAAGCTCGTCTTGTTTCAGTCACTGCAGCACAGGTTCTCCACCCGCAGTACATGGTGGCCTGGAGATAAGAACCAGCCCATCCCTTGCCAGCATACAGAAGGACCCTTCATCAGCCACCACAGAGGTGGTAATCTACTTCGCTTGTGCATTTCTCGTTTGGGAAGAATTATGCGGGGATACAGTAACATAGAGGAGCAGGAGTTGGAAAAAGGTTCTCATCACTAAAAATAGAAATAAATTTTAAGAACTGCGGGGTTTGCGTCAGTGAGAGACTGCAGCAACTGCCAAGTCTTTTCAGAGCAGGAAACAAATACTTCCTATTAATTTTCTTTGCCTAATACCTGTGGCAGAAAAATAGCCAGGTATCCTAAGTGCCAACAGGCTCTCTCAAAAATACCCTACCTTACTCAGAAGCAGAAATGAGAAAGCCCCCTCTGATCTGAGTGGCTGGAAAGCTGCCCAGCAGAAAAGGACCTGGGGGTGGTAGTCAGCAGCCAGCTGAAGATGAGCCAGCATGTGCCCAGGTGGCCAAGAAGGCCACCAGCATCCTGGCTTGTGTCAGCTCTGATGTGGCCAGCAGGACTAGGGCAGTGATCATCCGCTGTACTCAACACTGGGGAGGCCACACCTCAAATCCTGGGTTCAGTTCTGGGCCCTTCACTCCAAGAAGGAGTGCTGGAGCGTGCCCAGAGAAGGGCAACGAAGCTGGTGAATGGTCTAGAGCACAAGTCTTGTGAGAGCAGCTGAGGGACCTGGGGGTGTTGAGCCTGGAAAAAAGGCTCAGGGGAGAGCTTCTCACTCTCTACAACTCCCTGAAAGGAGGTTGGAACGAGGTTGGGGTCAGGATCTTCTGCCAAGGAAGAAGCCGTAGAACATGAGGAAATGGCCTCAAGTTGTGCCAGAGGACCTTTAGATTGGACATTAGGAAAAATGTCTTCCCCAGAAGGGTTGTCAAGCCCTAGAAGAGGCTGACCTGGAAGGGCAGTGGTGGAGTCCCCATCCCTAGAGATATTTAAAAGCTGTGTAGATGTGGTGCTGAGGGACATGGTTTAGTGGTTGACTTGGCAGTGCTAGAATCATTTAGGTTAGAAAGGACCCTTAAGATCAAATCCAACCGTAAACCTATGATTCTGCCTCCCTGTTGCTGCAACCCTTTTCTCTCCCTCCCTAGTCTATGTGGTCAAAAACTGCATTTTTTTAAATTGGGTTGATCCTTTAGGATAAGCACCACGGCACAAGCAGTAGCTCAGACTGTCACGCTTTCTCTGCAATATTCTCAACATACATGAACCTGGAGGATTCATTGCCTAGACTAATTTTCACTCTGATGCACGGTATCTGAGCACAAGTCCCTGAAGGCAAACAGCTGCTCTGCAAAGACCAAAATTCAGAGATGTAACCTCTGCTGAAGATGCTCCAGCAGTGTCCAGCTAACAAAGAGAAGTCCACCCACCTCAGAGAAAGACATACTCCCAATATTCATTTCAAAAATTGATGGCATTTTATGAGGAACCCCCAGGAGTCCTCAAGAGTTCATTCCACCCCATTGCTGCCCTGGTGAGAATTTGTCAAACCTGACCTAGCAAAGCGTTCACCCAATACCACTTCCCCAGAGGGAGGAATCTTTACAACTTCTTTTTTTTTAAGCACAGTATTACAGCAGAATTTTTCTCATTTCAAAACGAAACTACCAGTGACTTTGATTCATACCACATTGAATGTGTACGGCACTGGAGAGGCCAATTTCCTGTGATTGGTTTTTGCTATAAATTTAAGAGGCCAATTTCTTTAAAGCGTTTTGGGTTTTCTTTGGCAGGATTTGACGAAAGTGAGGGTTTAATAGATTTTGCTGTTTCACCAGTGCACTGCTGAAAAATTAAGACCTGTTCCCTGGGAGAATGACTGAGATTAACAATAGTATAGGATTTATTTTTCAGCAATTTTGAATCTCTGTGATAACCAGCACAGGAATTTATCAATAACTCATTAAACTTAAACCAATCTGTCATGGCCTGCTGCTTTTGATCTGACTGATATGTCCCCTACTTTTTTATTGCTCTTTAATTTTTACTGTTGAAGATGAGTTTCTGCAGAACCACTGAAAGGCTGACAGCATGCTTACCACGCACGCTTAGAGAACTTTAGGTGCTTTGTGTCCATCTCATCCCCCCTCCAAAACCTATGTAGCCGGTTGGTCTGGGCAGTACTACTCCACCTGCCAACCTTTTTTTCTTCATTAAATTGGGATTATTTATTTTTCCTCCACAATTACTACTTACTGCCAGTTTTCCAATTTCTAATAATGTCCTAATAACTTAAAAAAAAGCACCTAGAACATCCTTACCTTCAATTACTTGTTACAGTCACTACATTACTCTTTTATAGAGATGAAGCCAGCATGGTGAGCATCTGGATACTTTAAGAGAGAGTGGAGGGTACACTCATGTTTTCCTTCATCACATGCAGTGATTTCACATGACAGTACTGAGAAAAAAACCATTAATTTGCTCACTTACGACCTGCTGATACGAAAAAGGGTTTTAAATTTAAAATCCTTTGCACGGCTGGGCTCTATTTTGAGCAGCCAGGTTGAGGTGAAATAACTGTCAGTAAATGCAACAGTCGAAATGGAAAAAAAGATGAAAAACGATGAGCAGAACTGTGAAACAGCAGAAGCCCTGCTAGACACCTGGGTGATGTACAAAGAGGAGCAGGATGGAGGGGATGGCTAGTGGAATAGTTCCTTTTACATCACTTGCCTTCACACATGCAAGGAGTGATGCTCGACTCAGGACCCGGCTGCTATTTACCACTCCAGAGCATAGGAAGGAGCACCACGACTCCAGACTGGACTGCTGGATCTGCATTCCCAGGTGGCAGAGCCCAAGGTCTAAAACTCTACCCATTTGTATTGACACGAAGGCTAAAAAGCAGTCAAGAAAAGCTGTCAAGAAAAGTGGTTTAAGCCCTTTCACCAGGTATGACTGGGCCATATCTTTTTGCCTTTTATTTTTTCTAAGTGTTCTGATCTAACCTGTAATTTATAGCAGCACTAGATGTTAACATCAGAAAACACAACCTCACCTCCTTTATTTTTTCCCTCCCAGGCAAATACTTTTTGAAGAGGAGGAAAAAGTAAGTTATCACTCAGCTTCTCCTCAGCCTTTCAAAGACAACGCAGAACTGGAGAAGAATGCTTAAGAGCCCATATATCCTCACTGAGGGATTCCCCCACAAACCAACAGAAGCCTCTTCTGTTAATTAATGCCACCTTTCAAGGCCTTGGCAGCTCTGGAATCAACACAGCATGATCAAGCAGAATTCTGTTTTACTGCAGACCCAGTTCCCTCGTGCTCTGACGACCTCAGTATATGTACAGCTGGCAAGGCTGAGGAGAAAGCTTGTCTCCATGGTTTTATGTTAAAATCAGGTCTTACCTATTTCAGCATTTATATTGCTTTTTTGCATAGTTATAATTTAAGGCTGTGCTAAGATACTCCAGTTTTGCCTAAAAGCAGGAAGGGCTGGGATTTAGCCTTGTCTTTGTCTTATACAGGGTGAGAAAAGCTCTGCTTTGGGGTCTATAATGCTAAAATTTTACACCCAGATAGTACAGCATGCTGCTTCTTCTCATCACGTCAACAGAGAAGAACCAACAATATTCATTTCTTGCACAAATGCATTTCTTGCCATTACATGGGAAGAACAACTCTCACTTCGCCAAACAAAACTATAAATATAAAAAAGCCTATATGGAAAATAAAAAAAAATAAGTTTCACGTCTTTCTTATAAATAGGAATATTACAAGATTATGTCATGCTGAGACTCAGAAATGAGTAATGAACCCAGCAGAGCAGGCTCGCATTATCATACAGACTTGGGAAATTTTTTAATATATATGATTAACTTGTAATTTGTTTAGAGAAAAGTCAGTGAACACGACCTAGACTATGACACAACACGAAGAAAACACTAATGATACCAGCCTTGGATACTGGTAATAAAACACAGGAAATTAACTCCGTCCGGTACATTTGATTAATATTAAGACAGTCCCTTACTAAATGTCACACTGAGGCCAATACTTCTAGTAAGATTATGCCATTTCCTTCAGTCTGAAAAATAAATACATTTTCGCAGTAAAAAGTCCAGTTTAAGATAACAGATACATGCTTATCCCTCTTCAGAGATTTGTCCCTCTTCAGGACATGACTTAGCTACATGCCAGGGAAGGGTAACTCTAGGAAAGCTTTACGAAGCATGTGATAAAGCCATTGCCAGCCAGGACACTGGATGAGGTTGACCTCTGATGTGAAGCAAGTCCAACAGTTACCCCATTTTAAATGTGAAGGATTCCTAAAGTAGTAAGAGGAAAGATCTAGACTAAACTTCAGGAGTAGTTCAAGTTGGACTAGATGATCCTTGAGTTCCCTTCCAACCTGGTATTCTATGATTCTAAGTCACGATCTCTTTTCAGAGGCTGAGACTTCAAGTGCATCTCAGCAAAACAACTGGTTTAAGAGAGTGAAAAAGGCAGTAAATGCTGAAGCCATCTGAAATGAACTCCTGCTTACTTAAGCCATAACATCAGCGGAAGAATACATTTGCACGTGATAATGATTTCCTACTAAGAGAAGAATGGCGAGATAAGGCAGATCATTTATCAAACAAAACATTAGTGCAGGCCAGACATGTTCCTCTTTACATTTGGATACCATCCAGGCAAATTTGTTTCCCCTCCCACCCCGAGGGTAGCATTCAATAACTCCACTGCCCTCAAAAGTCAAAACCCCAAAGGAATCCAGTATGTTAAAGCAGCACTTTCCATATTATTTTTTAAACGGGAAACCAATATCTCAGCAAAGTTGCACTAACTTCTGTAAAAGTGAGTTAGTTGAATCACAGCATCACCTCTCCATAAAGTGTTTCCTTGCAGTTCTGGAGTGCCCTCCATCTGGCGAGCTAAAGTGGTGAGGAACAACCTGGAGCTAAACTCAGCAGAAGGGTTCTTTAAATGGAAACAAAGTTTTTGCAGAAGACAGCTACACTCATTAAATTGCTCTGTACCTACACAGCAGCAAGCACAAACGAGCCCTGGTTTGAGACCATAGAGCTCAGCAACACATAACTAAGGATAAACAAAAGAGTAGAGACTACGTATGTTGACACAGAAAGCAGAAGCCTTTTCTCTAATCTCATGTTTTTCTAGGCCAGGCTCTACAAGGACCACACAGACAAATCCAACCCCCCTGCCCACAGTGGCATGGACAGGTACAGAAGACACGGAAGCAGCACAGGAGACGCAACCCAAGCCTAGAAGATCGCACATCACAAATTTAGGCATACGTGAATGCAAATTTTCTTCTCATTATGCAGCCAAGTGCAGAATCTGGAATTCCTTTCAGATTTTAGGCTTTGTCTCTGCATCCACTTCAGGACTGTTATAGATTCATGCAATGCTTTGGGGCTCTGCACCATACCTGGTGTAAACCCTTTCCCTGAGGAACTGAAAGTTGATGGGGATCGTTGGTGAACGCAGCATTATCCAGAGGTAACGTCAAACACAGCCCTTGCTGCTCCAGGATTAAATTCTTCTCAGATACTTTCCACCTCTAAGCCTTAAGTGAGGTTAGAATTGTTCAACTGAAAACAACATAACTCACAAAAGAAATGAACCGTATCTTTTGATGAAGTATCTTACATGACTCTGATTTCACTGAACTCTGATTAATACAGGAAATCTTCCATAAAGCTGCACAGGGAAGTATAAAGGGAAGCAAAAATGAAGAAATTTGGTACCTTTCAAGGTATGAGCAATGTCTATATAGTAATATTCACTTTATTTGGAATCTCATTTTGTCTAATCTTGGAAAGACATTTAAATACTCTTAAGTTTCACGGGGCACATACATGCAACCATTGTTTCTGGAGGTCCCCTCATAATAAATTAAAACAGATGTATGAGAAACAGAGCCAGTCACTCTAAATACTGTCTGGCAGAACCTTAAACTATTTTTCCTGCTCAAGAACTGGCATCTGCAAGCTACACTCTGGTGTTTCTTCAAATCAAGGCCTGAGTAAAGGAAATTCTGGATGGCACCAAATGCTGAAATTGTGCATTTGACCAATCTGATGAGACTTGTGCAGCTGAAAACTTCCAGAAAGCAGCCTGCTAGATATGGCTCTTAAACACCTAACTTCAGGCCATGTAAAGGGAAAATTTTGGCAGGATTCCCCACCATCCTGTTTTAAAATTTAGGTTTAAGAAAAATACCACTGATTTATTTATAAAGACAGACTTCATGCTTGGGGCTAGTTCTAAGGTCCATAAATGCTTTATTCTTCTTGAGTTATTTTGTAATTCATATTTTATTATGTTTTCCTGTCACTTGGTATTTTATATTTCACAGCTAAAAAGTTAAAGTAGGCAGAGACAGGAGCCACTATTTGGGTCGGAGGTTTTCTTGGTTGGTTGGGGGTTTTTAGCTTGTAATTATAGTAAATGCTTCAGCAACCATTGCTCACTCACTCTCCCCAGGCTTGTTGAACAAAAGGCTGGGAATACCTGCTCTGACACAGCTCTCAGGGCAGGAGCAACCCATGGAGAGGCTCCACGCAGAAATCTCCACGCTGGAAACACCACATCACTTGACAGCTTCCTTCCAGCATGTCTAGGAGGATGTATTTTCCCAGCTGTCAAGGACTTCAGCTCCCAGGGATATGTAATGTTGGTTTTAAACACTGAGTTATAGGGGAAATTGTAGCACTTCTAAGTTTTCCAAATTGGAGAAGTTTAACATCCTGGCATTCGTTGTAGTACCTTTGAGTATTACTAGAGTTCACTTCCTAGTCCCACGGAATATCCAGATGTGAGCACGGATTTATTAGTCTGTGCAGACTTGAAAATGGAACTTAAGATCTCCCAGCATATGAGAATTGTGTGGGTGAAGAAAGCTCGTTAGAAATACATTTTTAAAAATGGATAAAACATTCTCTGGCACATTGGGCCAGATGAACAGCGGCAATATATTCTGTTTAAGGTGGCCACACTTCAAGACTGGCATGATTTAAAACAAAAAGCATCTCAAAATTAGAACGGTATTATTTTCAAATGCCATTATTATGAAACCTAAGTGCAAATGAAATACTGTTGTTTTTTTTTTTTCTTTTCAGTATTTAGAAAAAATGTACCCACCTTCAACTGTACACAACTCAAGAGAACATGACATCATGGCTGGGATATTTCTGTGCAGTGGCAGTCAAAAACAAGGGATCTAAGCCAGGACATCGACTGTCTCACTTGTAACCCAGCTTGTTGCTCAACATGCACCTCAGAAAATAAGTCACGGGCGTTTTGCAAATGTACAAGTTGTAGTTAGTTCAACTATAAAGGGGACAACAGCTGGATTTCTAGATTTTCAAACTAAAATTATATGGATTTGAACATAGAAATCTTTTACTGAGCAACACACACACATTAAATCTTATCTTCTGCTCCTCTGGTTTTTATTTTAACAACACAAGGCAGAAAGAAAGGAGGACAGCAGTAAGTAGTGGTAGAAGAGAGCAGTAGAAGAGAGGTCAGTTATTTCCAGAATGATACCTGCCAAAATAACTAAAACTACAATTTGCAGTTATGCTCTTAGGCTGGATTCTAGCCATTAAAGATATGTCTATTTTGGATAGCACTGCAGAAATAAAGGAATTCAATATTAATCGTCATAATAGTTCAACTTTACACACATCCACTGAGTACAAAGAATAAAAATCCCCTTCTTGTATGAGAAACATTTGTGCTCTCAGCTTTAGTGTGAGCAGAACAGATTTATTGACAGCAATGTTAAGAAATCATCTAAATGACTAGAATTCTCTGCAATAGATTCTCATTTTTCACAGTGCAATACCACAGCTACAAGATCTTAGTATGGAACTACAGCTGTGTCACTGCATTTTTTCTATCGATGCATATCTTTATTTTCCAGAGTAATTACGCACCCATCTTGAGAACGCTTTAAAACAGCAAAGCCTACATTCAGACCTCCCAGTGCCATCAGCAATGGATGACAGTAATTCAAGTCAATGAGGTTTTTTAATGAAATACACATTAAAAGAAGGAAAACATGCCCACCTTAGGAGTGTCATACTAAAGCCAGGCAGCAAAAACCACATCTCTTCCCTTTGTCTTTGATGTGTAATTTTTCATTTTTCTTCATATGCGAGGATTTTAGAATCATAGACCAGAGACATCAGTAACTTTAGATGAAATGATTCTCCCTTTGGGTCATGTAGTGAAGACACAGCAGCGTTAAAATTGGGTAGTAAAGTTCCCCAGCTAAGTTTTCTGCAAGAACACCCTCCCCCAAACCATCTCTGGTGAAAGCTCCACTTCAATCAACATAAGCTGTATCAATAGCATCAAAAGGAGCAATTTTCACCCTTTCAATTGATAAATTCAGACTGTGTCAATGAATTTTCCACCTTAATTAAACACCCTCTTCATCTGTTTAAAACCTAGTGATTGCTGTCGGGAGGTAGGACTCCAGGAACCGCAGACTAGTCTATAATCCTGCTTAGAAGACACCGAGTGCAGCAGCAGTGCAGCAACAGAGACACTGCAAAACCAGACCCCAGCTTCCCAGACCTCTAAGGAAAGAAGGGAGAAAAGGGGGATTCAAGAAGTCTTGGTTTTAACCCTAATAACTACCACAAGTTTAAGTCGTTTAGAGGATAACAATAGTTAGTTGTTTATTATTATTTTATTTTTGAGGCAGCGCTCATTTCCTACTATCTAGTGTTGGGTTGATGGTTGGACTTGATGATCTTACGAGGTCTTTTCCAGCCTTAATGATTCTATGATTCCATGATCTAGGCTTAACTGGAAGCCAACACACTCATGCTGCAATTTAGCTTAGCACCTACGACACAGTGGCAGGCAAATGACTCCTTGTAAGGGTGCCAGCTGAAATCTGTGGAGGCAGGATTCCAGGCTGACACCATGTTGCAACGTATATTCTGACAAGATTATACATAAATGACCTTTGGAATTCTATTCTGTGCCTGCAATTTTTAAATGCCGAGGCACAGAAGAGCATATTCATATAAAGTGCGTGAATGTGTACGCTATATTTAAGACCTCAGCTGCATTATGGAGTTATCATTTTTAAGGAGTGCTCCGAATTTGACGGAAGAAATTAAATGCCCTAAATGAGAATAATCCCCCAAGATATTTGTGAATGGTTTTAACTTCTACGTATGTGAGAAAAAAAAATTATCCGTGTCTCATCTGTCAACTGCCACGTAGAAAGCCAACTCCTGTAAAAGGATTGCTTCAAATTTCACTCCTTTGACATTTTCCTAAAATTAAAGTATTTCTCCACGGCAGGAAGTCCCAGATTATTAATGAACAGTAGAATAGCTAGCAATAAAATAATAATTTGAGACAACTCTAATGGTTTCTCTAACTTGTCATAAGGAACTCTGTAAAATGAGGAGTAGTATGCTAACATTACTTCCATCACCAGAAATTGATTTTAAGTGAATACCATCTACACTAAAGTACTTTTAATAGTCACTGGTTCAGATTTATCTTAGGGGACAACTTTTTCTTGCCTTTTTTTCCTCCATATTTTAGAATTTGATTTTAGAAATTGATTTTAAGTGGATGCCACCTATGCTAAAGTATTTTTAATAGTCAATGGTTTGGATTTATCTTAGGAGACAACTTTTTCTTGTTTTTTTTTCCTCCATATTTAGTTCATATTGACATCTTTGGCTTGCAGAACAGTAGCTGATGTTCAAAAACAACATCACAACACTAACTGAAAAACAATGGTCTGAAATAGGTAGAGAACTTCCAGCACTTCTATCAGATTTCAGAGCAGTTCTGCTAACATTGCAAAACTGCTTTTGTGCTGAAATGATTGTAGGAAAAAAAAAAAAAGTGTGAGAGTACTGGTAAAATGAGGTTAGGAGAAATTATCAGCTAGAATTATCAGCTGAATGCTGAAAATATAGATAGGGATTAAGTATGTAAATAGAAAGACATGAAGAAAATAAAAAGTGAGGATATCTACCACCCAAACTATACAAGACCTTGTACTTGTTGGTGAACCTCAGTTTTGTGGTGTGTTAGAACAAGGTTGCTTTTTTGGAAAAGCCAGACTGATGCCTTCAAAAGTATTAACTGATCAGGGCCAGATCTGGTTTGTGGTTGTAAGAGATGATTCCCACCTCGCTCAACAGAGGAGCCACAGCCAGATAGAGTGATGAAGAGCAACTGCTGAAAGCAATGGCACATTTCCTGGAGCAAGGAAAAAATCACTCCTGCTCAGAGGTGCAATTGCTACATGGTACGGTGAATTTTACTCAACGGTATTACGACCTATAAGGCAAATATTCCCTTCCTTAGGAGAAGGGGACTGTACAATTTCAAGGCTGCAATGCCCTTAAAACTCATTTATCGGACACTGATTAAATAATAATTAAAAGAAGCATATAGATCATATCTAGCTTTGCCACTCCAGAAATGAAAAGGGGACAGATGCCAGGAGCAGACCAACAGCTCCCAGGAGAAGGAGGGATGCTGAAGGAGACTGGAAATGAGCCAGAGCAAGCAACACTCAGCCAGCAGATGTTTGATGGAGAGGGGGCAGGGGACATCAGCTGGAATCAGGCAGGACTTGCCTCAGACTTCAGAGGTCACACGGAGGAGAAATCTCAGCCTAGCACCATTAAATCTTGTTGGAAAACAAAAAACTTACAGCAGAAAGGAGAAAGTTCCTCCCTCCATCCTGGAATTTCAAGGGACTCCTGCCAATAAAGAGTTTGAAACTAACGGCCATCATGGCTAATTTACTGGCACACGATTTACCGGCTGTCTTCTGAGATGTGCTGGTGTTGGCTGGGGTAGAGTTAATTCTCTTCTGATTCTCTCCCCCATCCCACGGAGGAGCGAGCGAATGGCTGCGTGGGGCTGAGTTGCCAGCTGGGGTTAAACCACAACAGTGATGAAGCACAAAGATAACCTGAATTAAGTGTACTGCTATTAACGGAGGAAAGCAGCACAGAATTTCATACACTAGTAACAAAGCAGAAAGAGATGGAAGTGATGGAATGCAGGACACGTTGCCTTTTGATAAAAAGCCTTCTGATGAGCAGTTTAAATGCAAAAAACTTAAGAAGCAAATAAACTCACGGGTTCAGCACACTCTTGAAAGAGTGAATGCCACTCACACCCTCTTGCTTTTCAGGACATTATTGAGTAGGTTTAATGAGGCTGAGAAAGAAGCAAACTGGGAAAACAACAATATTGCCATTTGGGTGACCAAGTCATTACTATGATTTTCACTAGCCATTGACTATTCCTGAGGACTTCAATTTTCTCATTGAAAAAAAAAAAGGCTAGTAATCCACTGAGCAAGCTATACAGTTCAGATAGACAGCTACTCTTTTCAATGAATGGAACTCAACGATGAATTTAAGTGAAGGGAAAATAAAGTGTGAAATATTAATTATCACAATATCAGGAAGCATGTTCCATCTGGCTCTGCAGAGTACCTTGATTTTCTTATTGGGATAAGCTGATTAGTCTTCATTGTTTCATTCATCCACTTGGGAACCAGAGTCTCTGAGACAGATTTCTTTCCCATTATGTGTTAAACGTTGAGAGCAAAATTGATTTTGCACGGTTATAGAGCTGCCACACGTATTTCCTTATACTGCAAGAATTTCCTCCTCTCCTCTCTGGCCCTATAAAAGCCAAGAGTCAAGCCCCGTCTTTGTGCCAAGCCAAACCTTCAGGCAGGAAAACCTTCACTAGAGCAAAGCATTGCGTCAAATCAAGTTAACTTCTATTTCTGTTAGGAGCTTTGAGCATGCACAAGTAAATGCTCTGCCATACCATCTTCTCCTCCTCATGCTGATCAAGCAGAATTCAAGTTCTTGAAGCGATGTAATCAATCGGATGACCTGAATTTTCACGACATGGTAGAAAAACACTGCCTCTTGCAAAACTGGGGGAAAGAATGCTGCCAAGAAACATTCTAGCCACACTGTTGATCATTTTTCCTGCAGGTATCTTTAGGGATGAGATCCACAGGGGAAAAATTAAAGGAATGGATAGAGTGAAATTACTGTAGGGGAATTGACAGAGATGACTCTAAAAATGCACTGGTTTGAATGGTAAGTGATGGTCCAAGAGCACAGCTGAATATAAATTCAGCTTACAATTTATAAAACCAACCAACCAAATCCCCCCACATCGAACCGAACAACCAGATATCTGCTTATACAATTTAACATAACTCATTCAGTCCTAAACTTCCCACTTTTGTCAGCAGGACCATTATTCTGCACTTGGCTGTACTGGCTGCTTTAGACATCAAAAACCAGATCTGCACAACCCTATGGAAATGTTCTCACTCTCCTGAATTTTCCAAGACTCTTAGTAACAAAGAACATCAGATATTTCCACTCTCATGCAGTCTCCCCTTTCACTGCCCATGGAGATTGGCGTACCCACGCTTGGCCAGCAGTTAAATTCTTTTAAAGCTCACAATTACCATCAGGAGTGCCACGTCCAAAGTAAGTTCATAGCCAGAGTTGAACTCAGCAGGTAAAGACAGTCTTTTTAGCAGGGCTGGCTGCAAAAGGACAAGGGGTGATGGTTTTCAACTAACAGAGGGAGATTTAGACTAGATAGAAGAATAATTTTTTTTTTTTTACATTGGTGAGAGCCTGGCCCAGGCTGCCCAGAGAGGTGGTCGCTGCCCCATCCCTGGAACCATTGCAGGTGAGGTTGGCCGGGGCTCTGAGCAACCTGCTCTAGTTGCAGATGTCCCTGCTCACTGCAGGGAGGTTGGACTAGATGACCTCAGAAGGTCCTTTCCAACCCAAACCATCCTATGATTCCATGATACGTGGTCAGCCTTTATTGCCTACTTGAAATTAAATTGCATTGGCTAATTGTAAAAAAAACAAACCACGAAAACACAACAACAAAAAGCAACACAGTGACAACTTCTATCTGGACTTTGCAAGTCAGGAGCAGCATTAAAATCTCTTCAGCAATCGCCGCCAAATAATCTCCTGCCTTTGCTGCAGTCCCGTCACGTCTCGCTGCCGTTGCCAGCGAGCCGCCCTGGCACTGCCAGCCCACTCAGTCCACCGCGATTGGAGAGGTTTAGTTAAGTAACCCCAACCCACAGCTCCCTCTTTGTACAGATAATTCTAGCTCTGAGTAAACTGTCAATCACGTCAGGCAATTGTTCCCCTTTCTTAAGGAGAGGAAAATTAACGGTTGCTGAATCAAGAGAGGTGAATAGCATGAACTGACGCGCGTAGAGCACTTGAACGCTGGAAAGCGTTGCAAAGGTGCTAAGTATGGTTCCTGCTGGTGATGGCTTGTCAATGCCCTGATGCCAGCAAGAAGCAGCCCTTCTTCCTTTCCCAGTCCTAAAACATTTAAAAAAAAAAAAAAAAAAAATCCCCAAACCTCACAGCATCACACACACACTCTTCAGGCTAAAATGATTTTCACCTTTAAGCTGACATATCTTTACAGAGCTCAGACAGGCTGTGGTAGGACATTATTCCTGACGATATACTTGCGCTCAGGCAAGCAGTAGTTGACAGTTGTCTCCTGGCCTCTAATTCCGTGGGCCCCGTGATAAAATTAAACGGCTTTAGAAACGTCTCAAGAGTGAGCGTGCTTGTTCAGCAGCCCTTCTGCTAAGGGTATCAAGTTGGATCAGCTACTGCATGGAGGATTTAGTTCACATGAATGAAAAAACAATCCCATTACAGCCTTTCTTCCCTGATATTAATTCTCAATTTAATGTCTTTAAGTCTAGAGCTGGATTTGCATTTGTAGCTTCCATGTAGGGGACTAGATGCATTGAAACAGGCCATCCAGGAGGAAAAGACTCCCACTGACATGTGGCCTGACCTGGGCAACCCACTCCAGCTTTCCAATATCTCATTTTATATTCTCATTTCATGGCCGCAATAATCCCATAACTTCACTGGGAAACCCAGTTCTAATAAGAAAGCTTAGAAGTCGTGGATAAACAGAGAAAACAATTTTTACATTGTATTACCTTATTAACTTTAAAGGCTGGCTAGGGCTAAATAGCTCTTAAAAAGAAACTTGTACCATTTGGGAAAAAGGGAACATAGCATTTAAACGCTCATGAGCTATATAAACATGCTCATACTAGACATGGTTGTGAATTAAAAAAGGAAGGATATCCTTGCAGTGTTTAGATTTCTTGATTTAGTTCTAAAATATATTGCTTTCATTACACACCTTCAAATTACATAGCACTTGGAGAAGTATTAGTTTCATTGTGGTTACCCAAGAACATGTTATTAAGAAACAAGCCTGTCAGAAAACTTCTATTACACAAAGTGACATCCAGTTTTGAAAAAAAATGCAGAAACTTGAATATTTACTTTCTCCAATAGTAATACTAATCTAAGGAAAAATCTTCTGCACTGAGAGCCCAGTAGACAAGTTACTAACTGTCCACACAGTGATTTTTTTCCCCACTTCTTGCCTCTTCAGTTTCCCTCATAGTAGTTGCTTTATTTTTTTTTTTCAGGATACTTCAGCACCAGCATTAAATTTAGATTAATGCCAGTTCAAGGGATTGACACAAGTGTTACGTAAGACACTAACTTCCATTTGTTCTACTATTTGCAATTTTTTTTCCTAAATGAAACAATTGTATACACCTTGCTTGAAGAAAGCTATTTACAGACCAACCCTAAACACCAGTCTTCAGGACAGTAAAAACCCAGATAATTTTGGGGGGGGTTTGGTATTGCAGGACTTCGTGTGGCTTTGACTATAGAGAAGTTTGAGCTGAGAAGATAGAAGAGGAAAAAAAGCACCAAGATAAATTAATCTTTAATCACCTAAAGAAGGGAGACTCAAGCAAGAATGGGGCAATATAGAGTAGGTAGAAGTTACATTCCTTTGAAAAAGGAAGATTGTTTAATATTAATGTGAAGAGTAGTCAGGTAGGCAATATAGTTGGACTGATTGATATAGGATATCATATTATATTCCTATATCCAAGGATATAGGCTGGGATCTACCAGGATAGAGGGCAGGATTTACATTACATTGCTAATTCTATCCTGATTTATTTAAGAACCTCAACTGCAAGTGTCAGCTGTAAGTTTGCGCTCTGTGGGGTACATGGTAAACGTGATTGTGCAGGGGTACATGGTAAATCCATAGATACATTAAGTTCGAGATAATTTTTCTACATCCTATGAAATTGTTTGTACTTTCTCCTTCCTCTGCATTTCTGATTAAACAAATCATTTCACTGTTTTGAAACTGGAACTTCAAAACCACGTCCAGCACTTGCATTCTCCGTTCCCAATCTGCACTGCAAAATCATCTCCTGCACTTACTTCAAGAAAGAGTTTTGGTCTAGGCAGCAAATTGAAAGAGAGAAACTACTTGAGTCCTCATTCTTCTGTTTGGGAATATACCTGTCTCTGTTTTATGTACCTCAGACCTGGGAAAGCCAATTTCACCCGTAGAAATAAATGAGAACAAGATGCTGGCCCAGTAAGGGGCTGTTAAGCAGCTCCCACCCACTGTTACACGAGATACTCAAATCTGATGGCCAATAATCAGCTGGACTCTGTGCTCAGGCTCAAAATTGTTTCTTGCTGTATTTTAAATGGAGTTATTATTAAATTAGAAAAAAGGAAGATAGTTTTAACTGGGCGTCTTCCCCCGGCCGTGTAATTTCCTATCTTGAAGCTTTGTGAATAGCAACAGCTCTTTCTTCTTTTGGTGACTGTATTCATCATTTATCAGGTTAAATAACTTTCTGCCACTGGACAAATGTCAGAGCTTCACAAGTTCCCTTCAGCGCCTGAAGAAGTCAAAGTCTAGGTTCCCTTCCATATCAGATAAAAGTCACTTGAAAGCATTTGTTTTGTACACAAGATTCCCTTCTGCCCCTTCCAGAGTTTCCTAAAACAAGTGATAAACATGGATAGGAACACGGGTGAAACGCAACGTGGCCACCTGTATTTCACATTCCAAAGCGAAAGAGCCGGGGTCCCCATTTGTGCTTAAGCCTGAAACTCTCCTGAAAACACTCCAACACTTGTCTTAACCTGTAATTCCGATCCAGGTGCTATAACCACGGAACAAACCAGCGCTTTATCTACTACGTTATGCAAACGGGTCTAACCCTTGTCTCTCTTGCAGGACAAGCTTAGGCAGAAGCAAGTTCAGATTAAGCTGGATGTGTTATAAACTCCGGCTCTTTGAGGTCAGCTTTTCTTGGAGCATTTCAGTAGGTCCACTTTATTAAAAAAAAATAATAAAAAATAGAAGGCAGAAAATTACAGAGACACTGATCATAAAGCATCAGGAATACCAAGAACTCAGATAGCAATGACACACATTTTTCATACCTTTATAGGAAGCGCTTATTTGCCAAGAAAACCTTCATGGCTGTCTTAAACTTATTTTCCTCACAGACTAAATATGGATAACCTCACAGAGAGACAGGGTAACACCTTCTGTTATGGAGCCACGGAGGATGAAAAAAATATGTATTTTACATAGAGTATCCTTCTAAACATCTCGTTACTTGGATAACGTGAATGATCGGGGATACTAATAGTTACACCAGTAACCTTGGCTCATGAAAAATTATTTTTACTCATACCATAAACCTGAGGAACCACAGAATAGTTAATTCCGCTCATAGTGATCACAGATAAGAATTTGAACGCTGTCAAGGAGCCAAGTGAAAAGCAGAGCATTAGTTTTGCTGATTCAGAGAGATCAAACCGGCGCATTCCTCTCCTTGAGGTTAACAAGGCCTTATTTTAATTAAGGGTGACAGAACTAGATCTACACTCATTTTCTAAAATGAAACTGCAGGAAATAAGTGCATTCTTCTTTTATAAGAAAAAACACGAAGATCGGGACTATCAACCTCCACTTGAGGTTGCCCATTTTTAATGCTATAACTCCACTGCAGAGGATACATATATCTGCATTTCTCTTTGAGCTGATGAAAACATATTCTGTTCTCTACATCAAGCCCAAGACATAAGAAATCTTTCCTTACAAACCTGAAGAAGCCCTCTTCCATTACACAAATTGTACCTTGCTCATAGATCTAGAAGAGTGACTGGCAGTCTCACCAGTTTTGCAGCTTTAATAAGCAAGAAAAATAAGGTGGCTTTTACTCCAATGACTTCTTCAGGTAAAGAAGTTAAAAAAGAAAAAAAATCTGTTGTAAGAAGCCTTAGCTGGCGAGGACAGCAGTCAAGCACATGATTTAAGGAAAAGATTAAGCTCATTAGAGCCAGCGGAAAACGAATGAGACTAGAGAATAAGACAGGAGAAGAAACACTCCTAAGGAAATATCTTAGGAATATGCATAAATGGGAGCTATTTCTTGCTCTGTAAAATACTTCCTCAATGGCCTCCAAGAAGTCACTCAAGACAATAGGGTTCAAAGTATCAAATCACCAGGATGTGAGTCAGAGACTTGGTTTTAATTCTTGCTCTGCTATTAACCCACTGTGTCATCTTGGCAAGCCATGTTCCTTCTCTAGACCTTAGTTACCTCACCGCTGAAGCCTGGAGAATGATATTTTTATCAGTAAATATTTAGCTAAAAAGGCAATCCTTTTCTTGAAGTAGGGATCCTCTCCTTTATCTTTGATAGAGGTGTCACTCATTTAAGAGCAGGTTTTGTTTCCATGCCCCTCTACAACAGGGACGATATCATTTGGACACTGTGCAAGGTGATGGAATTCACTAATGACTGTCTGTTGCACATAAATTCCTCAAGGAGAGGAAACTGGAGAGATGAAGTGGGATTACAGAGGTCATCTGTTATGATTCAATCAATCAATCGGTTCTTGAATCATCAATTCATAAATGTTAAAGCCACTTAAAAAAAATCTGCTCCAGAATAGACACTTCCATATTTTCAACTGAGTGGTACAAAACTTGAACAAATAGGGGAATATTTTGAAAATATCCTGTTGTCTGAAGGTTAAGGAATAGAAGAGTAAACTTTTCAGGATAGATGGCTGGGAAATAGGAAGTTTTAGTCTTGCTTACTCTTCAATGAATCCTCAAGCAGTACCATGCAGCACAGGCTAATGTGATACGCTGTTGGTCCAGAACACCTACCATGTGGTGTGGGCTGTTCATCCACGCAACACAACTAGAGGAGTAGACCTTGTTAGTGAAAATTTGAAAGCAAGAAAAATCTTTAAATACAAATTAAAAACCAAAATAAGCCATTTCTGAGCAAGAAGGATGACCTCAATTTCTATTGCATTACAGTGCCTAAACTTCCTACCTGGGCAAATATGTTCCATAGGCTTGGGACCACCTGCAGAAGTGACTCAACAAATACCCTACGTTGGACAAGCAAGCTACTCACAGAATAGCCCAGCTCAATGTCAGGCTGCAACAAGCCCTTAGAGCAGCTAATGCATTGATGGAAAGGGAAAAGAGAAGCAGCTAGCTGCTGCTTCAGATGTCAGTGGAAGCTGCCCATCCTGGGAAGGTGGCATGGTGGAGCCTGTGGTGTGGTCCTCCAGCTGTCACCAAAACATTTAGAATGTGGCCAAACTTTATACTGGGAAGCATTTACATCTCCTAACTTGTGTTTTATGACAGGTTACCTTAACATCACATTAAGGAGATATTTCTCACCCTCTCCTTACAAGTTCTTCACAACTTGAACAAAGAAAAAAGAAAAAAAATAGTAATTTAAAGTCTAGATACAGAAAGACAACAGCTGATGATAGAATAAAAAAAGGCAGCAAGTGTGAGCTTTGGTGGTCACACCAAAGAGAATTTTAAAGTTGAAAGAGAGTGGAGAAGAGCACCGATGTACTGAGGCCATGACAGCACAAGCCTTCTCGCTCGCTGACCCAAGGCAGTACGGTACAATCACAAAAAGGTAAATGCCACATGAGCACACGTATCCTTCAGGACATTGCCCAAGGTCTCAAACCAAGTCAGGGCCTGCTCTCTACAGCAGTAAATGCTTTAAAAGCAGCGTCTCAGTGCAAAGTCAGCCTGCCAGGTCATAGGCAGCATAGGTCTAACACGATTACAGCTGTTCCAGCCAGTGAGCAGTTGTTCTGCTTCACCCAAAACAGGCTAAAGTTGACAGTAAATACTGCTGGGACTCTTGCAGTGCTGCAGGGCTTTGCTTCCATCATCATGATGGCCTGCATCTTATGTTCTCAAGGACATCATGGACTGCCTAAGAGAGGACACTCACAGGTTTAAAGAAAAAAGAAATGCAAGTAGTTTGACATCTAGATGAGCTTCATTTCTGCAAACATATGAACAGAACGATAAAATTCTGTCTGTCAGAGTGGGGCTCTGAAAGCCACAACAGGCCACCTAAGCTACCTAGAAAAACCCATGTCTAGAGCACGTACAATCAGTCTTAAAATCAGTTCAACTGAAATGGAATTAGAAAGAAGGAAACTGCTGATCTAACGTTGCCCTTCCAAGTGAATTTGTTGCCAGTTCATCAGAAAACAGAAAAAAAACCTGTTCCCTAAGCAACGTTAGCTTGAAGACCTGACAAGTAAGAGCGTTCTGGGACTTAGAAGGAAGTCGCTTTGATTGACTGTCAATTGGATGGACCAGAAAAGATAAACCAAATGAATTCCACTGAGATAAGAGATGGACACTTACTTGACAACATGCTACAGTCAGAAGTGATATCAGCAAGAAGCATCATTACATATTGGGATGCCACATATAACAAGCAGAAGAGGAGAGGAAATAGGTTCTGGAACAGTGCTACACAAAAACTCTCGCTAATGACACAGTTGCATTTGATGCCACTCCAAATGACAAATGCCGATCTTCTATAAATAACTGAAGATAGAGTCAGGCAGGAACACTGTCTTTGTCGCTAGCAGTTGTCAATGAAACAGTTGCCTGGTGCTTCGCTCTCCATCTGAAGGGGTATGGAGTGAAGATGACTGCTTACGAGGAGAGATCTTTGATGTGATATCTATGATAATGGTTAGACTTGATGTCCTCTCAAGCCTGCGTTCCTGAAAGAAGTCTGACCAGGTCTGCTGAGCTTAGACTCAAACCATATAGATACTTTTGGAGACAATTAAAAAAAAATATTCTCTAAAGAAGGAAAACCCTGACATAACCATTCAGATGGCAGTACCTTGATAAGATTCCCCCTGAGCCTTCTCCCCTCCAGGCTGAACAGTCCCAGCTCTCTCAGCCTTTCCTCATAGGAGAGATGTTCCAGTCCCTTCATAATTTTCCAAGGCCCTTTGTTGGACTCTCTCCAGTATGTCCACATCTCTTTTGCAGTCAGACGCCACCACATCGTGCCTTTAATGCATTGTCCAGTATGAAAATATCTGTAAAGCTCGACACTAAATATCATCCTAAAAGAAAATCCCAGAGCACCTGCTCAGGCTTCTCAATAAGAAAATAAACACAAAATAAGGACAACTATATTTTACATTGAAAAAAGCTGTAGTAAACTGTTGGAAACTTCTTAGCCTCAGGGATAAAGATACTCAGGAGAGCTGCAGTTACTGGAAGGGAGCATAAACACAAGCACAGCAAACAACTACACTAAAAGGGAGCAACGAGATTCTTTAAAGGCTTAAAATCCAGAAGGAAATGATAGAAAACACAGAGGCAAACCCACCCAGCTCCTCATTCATATGAAGAAAAAATAGATAAAGTCAGAATAGAGGCAAAATAACATATGACCAGTGAGGATTCTCTAAATACATCAGGACCAAAAGACCATTATCTCAGTTAATTAACAGATCCATTAATCAAGGGGGAAGGAGAGCCTACAAAGAGACTAAAGTATTCAAAACCTCTTCATCATAAAAAAGTTAAGTTACAACTAAGTACCTAAATTTACTTTAACAATGGAGGAGGAATAGAGGTCAAAATACAGAAAGAACAGGTCAAGAAATATTTAGTTAAGTTGGTTTTATTCACGTCAACAGGATGGTAATATTTACCCCAGTATGATTTAGGAAGAAGCTGGAAAAAAGTGTGGAAAACACAGCAAGCATTATTTCTAGGGAAAACCCAGATATTGCCTAGTCTTTAAAAAGGGGGAAGAAAAAGACCTACAGACAAGTCAATTTGATTACCTGGAATGATATTAAATTATTAAACGAACAGTTGTATGGCACCTTTCCTCCATCCCAACCCCCAGATGTCACAGACCTGTCAAGAACAAGGTTAAGACTAATCAATTTAATTTCCTTCTTGACCTCATGGGTTGGAGTGAAAGGCAGAAAAAGTAGAGGGGGAGCAGAAGAGATGACGTCAAGTGCTGTGTTTTATTAAGCCTGTTGACGCTGGTCCCTTAAATCATTGTTGGATTGATCAGTTGTTTGAGAACATCTACAAAAGTTGCTATTAATCACGCAGCACAAACCAAGAACATGTTTTCAGTAGGAACCCTGTGGAGAACTCTTTCCTGGGCTTGAGTGCATTCAATATTTTCAGTGGTTACTCTGATAGAATTGGAGAAGACATCTAAAATTTGCAGATGGCTTTGGACTGGAGGAGCAGCAAGCCATTTAGAGAACGAGATTAGAATAAGAAATGAGCTTGATAAATCTATTGAAACAGCCCCACATCAATAAAACAAAATGAAGACAAGCAAAAGCACTACACTGCAGAAGGAGAAAACCAAAAGCAGAACATGAACGCTGGACTAACTGGCTAAGTTGAGAAAAATAAATATCTTACAGACATTTGAAATTATATTTCTATAGGAACAAGTTATATATGTATGAGCACGAGCTAGGCAATACTGCGTGCCAAATCAGGGACGGTATTTTCTAACAGATAATTTTTATGAAAGGAACCATCTCTGATGAAAGAAAACACTCACTTCGATCAGTGTTTCTACAAGGTCCCACTGAAATTTAACAAACACCCACTAATAAACAACAGGTATGTACTGAATATATATTTAAAAGCTTTAACAGTTAATTTAAAATTAAACTCACATATTCAAGTGATAAACAAGTCCCAGTGACTGTTTTCATCTTTCTTTTGTGTTTTCAGTGCTCCAGCACCATCAAGACTGTTTTTCATTACTGAAATGACGAAGCTTTACAATATATTAGGGAGATAAATAATTCCTCTGCATTAATTATTAAATCTGTCTCTGCTGCAGTTCCTCAGCAATACTCATGCATATTCCAAAGAGTTTCTCATCAATAGTCTTAATGGGGGAGAGGGTTAAAGGAGGTTTTTCCCCCTCACAGCAATTTTCAACATATATTTTGCTTTTGTTTTTAAAATGGAAATAATTTAAACAGGGCATCAAATGTAAGCGAGTCCCCTCGGTTTTATTCTCATGTTTTATGTAAATAACTGCTGTGCTATCGTGTAGAACAAGCTGCAGTGCCTGTTTATGTGAAAGATTCACATTGCGATGATATTAAATACCACATTTCATTTATACGAAATAAAACATGTAATTTGAAGTTTAAAATAAACTGATTTGATTCAATGAAAAGCTTGCAAAATTCTACAGGCTTTCGTCTCTCTTCTGCCTTAACCACCAACAGCTAAATCAAAGGGGCTCCTTTTTATGTGGATATTGTCGTGTCTTAAATTGAGACAGTCTTTGAACATACATTAATGATAACATTAAAAGACTACAAAATTATCTCGAATGACATTACTATTTATTAGAGGTATGTATCTTTGCATAGCTGTAGCATGTGTGTACTGGCTTGGGGTTCTGTCCTTTCCTTTGGACAAATACTCCTGCGTTGTACCAGATTGAAGCAATCTAGTTGGTTAACAAAATACATAATTGATATAAGTCAATCTATGTGACCGAGCGTTCAAGTGATGAGTTAGACGTAAATGCAACAGCTAAACCAAAACAACGGAAGAAAGCATGATGACATTGCATCAGCTTCCTAGTGCACAGTGTTGTCTCCAGGTGCTGACACTGCCATGGAAGAAGTACTACAAGAACTTCTAAGTGCAAACCAAAATTGGTGACTTTCCCATCAACCAACCATTCTCACAGTGAACTCAACCTAGACTGTAGTAAAAAAAGTCACAAAAAACCTCATATCTCTACCTCTTCAACCCAAACCCAACCCAACAGAAACCTTGGAGCCACTTCAGTGGAACCAGGCAGGAAATAAGCTGGAGTTCTACAAATTCTTGGAGGGAGGGTGGAGGCCACCTGTGAGATTTCTTCTTGACACATGGAGACAAATTCAAAACTCTTCAAGGCTTTATCAGAGGAAAAGAAAAACAATTAAAAGAAAAAAAGACTTGTCACCATATGATGACATTTGCGTCCCACAAGGACAGACATCATGGTTCAAGAATTTGTTACTGCTCACTCACGACCAGCTTGAATGCTCATCTCTGTATCTCAGGATTGTTTCTGCTACTGGGGTTTCCCCACACAAGTAAAAAAAATTTTAAAAAAATATATTCCATGTCTAGAGATACTCCCCCTCCCCTTGCACATGCTCCTCCTCCCACCCCTGAATCTTTTTCTCCACATATCCAAACAGGTACCTCCAAAAAGTCCTCAACCTTTTGATTTCAGCTTTTTTACCCCAACCTCCTCCTTTCTCATTTTTAATTCATGCTTACAGATCTGTGAAAGAAAAACTGTCACTTACACCTCAATGCAAATGAAACACTGTGCCTCAATTTCAATACAGATGTTTTCTTCCCTCCAGATTTCAGCATTGTGGCTAAACCCGACACACAGAAAAGTCAATTAAGCATCCTAACAACATTAGCTAAAGCCCCTGCATAAGAAATTGCTCACAATTTATTTAAAGTATTTGTACAGCAATTACTCACGAGATGCTGCACTTAGTTGGGATTTCCTGTTCAACCCGATCTGATTACAAGAAGTCTTTTGTAATCAGGGCAATCTGAAAGCATTTCATAGAAGTAATGATGCCTACATGTTAAACCTAATTTGAGAACCTGAAAAGCTGGATTTGTTAACTGCCTCTTGGATGAGAAACCTTCTCTCTGGGGCAGCCATTTTGGAAAGGAGCGTTCCCACCATGTTCCTCTCAAAATATCTGCAATGCAGTTGCAAAAACTAATTCTAATCCTCTGCCGACAGCAGTAATTATTTTATGTAGACTTCAATACTACCTGCTGAATGCCCAAGCGTGGATACACTATGGGGAAAATCCCCACCAAAGAACACTATGGAAAAAACACACTACTGGAAATTCAGATATCTGTGATTCTGGGAATGAACTTGACAATACCAGTTGAGATACCACGGACACTGGAAGTTCTCCTGTGACGTATGCTAAATGTCACTCTGACACAAGAGTCAGCACACTTTGTAGAGATGCTCCGTGCTCTGAATCTTCACAACATGGCTACGAGCAATACAAATGCAGGAACTCCAAAACAATCACCAGAGACATCTGTACTGCAGAAACCCATGTGCCAGCTCTGTCTGGAAGGGTTACGCAAACAAAATTATGTGACTATCTGGGCCCAGGAACCTGGGTCAGCTAAACTGTCAGTAAATGTGCTTACGTTGTGAAGAACTCCTTGCTGAGGACGTAATCTGCAAACCTAAGTGTTTCCCTTTGAGTAAGCCAGATCATATAAAATGACGATTTTTCTAATTTTGGAGAGAGGTGCCCAACCTAATTAAGTGGGTATGGGAAGGAAGGGGATAAAGGAACAGTTTTCAAGTTTTATTAATCTATATTTGAGAGCACTTGCTCAGTTTAGCAAAGCAGTGTGTCCTGGGAATCAAGTAGCATCACAAGCATGAAATGTAAAGTGTCCTTCATCCATGTTATACTTCACTGATCTCAACATCTGACATTCACAGACAAGTCAGCATTCTCCCTGTTCTGGTCTCCATACCCAGGAATAGTTTCTATGTCCCTGTACTCCATCCACACTCTTCTGGCCTCTTTTAACTCTCCCCTGAGGACCCTGGAAAGAACAGCCCCTAATGTGTGGAACATGTGAGACACTCCTAGAGGCACCCTTTGGTTTAGTTGAATCTGAGGTGAGCCCAGCACCCAGGATCACAGACCTGGGTGCTCAGAGCTTTCTCCAGGTCTTGAAAGCCTCCAGTGATGAAGGCTGCACAGCTTTTCTGGGTGGTCCAGTCCAGGCCTTGACTACAGTCATGCTGACAGATTTTTTTATTTTTCATTTTTCTTCCTTTTAGCAAATCAGGCCTTCCCCTTGTTTCAGTTTCTGACCATTTTCTCCCGTCCTGCCTCTGTGCAACTCCACACAGAGCCCGGCTCTGCCTTCTCAGCAACCTCCCCTCAGGCACAGGACATCTGGACTTTCCAAGGCCAACACACGACACGAGCCAGCTCATAGGAGGTGGGGACCAGGAGGAGATCCATTTCAGAACTACCTCCGATCTACACCAGCACTGATACACCCGCTAATTACGGCCTAATTATGGGTGTGATTTTACACTTGCATAGACATTACACCAGAGGAACTACACGGTATAATTTGACACCAGTAGAATTAAACTAGTTCAAAATCCTGCAAGGATACCCAGCTGAGTTCAGATTTATATTCTTCAGAATATGCTTGCTAATATACAGCACACAGTCCGTTTTAAAATGAGATGAAAGCAGGAAGCTTTAAACCCATTTAAATATTGCCACTGACGTGTGACCTAAAGAGTACTCCAGCAAAAAGAGGTTGTGCTTTGAGGGAAAAAAACCCACAAAACAAAACCAAAACCACAACAGAACCCCCTGCCACCATCTGATCCAAATATTAAATATTCTTCACGCTATAAATACCATCACTTCTGTTCTAGTATGCATCACTTTTCACACTAGTTTTCCCAGCACATAAACATACTTTTTACAAAGTATAGCTTGTTCTGAGCTTTGTGGAAGATGCAAGCAAGATCACAAGTAAATCTCTGTTGAACTCTTCCTCCCTGACACTGCTGCCAGGAGGACAACTCTTGATGAGAGTTAAAACAGACAAGGTTTCAGGCACTAGCTGATGCTCCAACTAATGTTTAATTTCTTCTGTAAGAGCCCTAAATGGTATGGTGGTGAGAATTCCATGGCTTGCCATGCCATGCCAGCACTTCCAGAAGCATCGCCGCTTCCCAGCACAGCCAGGACTTAGATCAGAGGCTTTCAAACCCACAGATGCTTTGCCAAGGGAGAGGACTGCAAGCTGGTGGCTGGAAGTGCAGCCCTTCAGACCCAAAGCATCACCAGCACAGGAAACATGGTCACAATCCACGGGCCGTGGAAACACCAGTGCGTGTGGCCAGCTCCATACAGCTCCCACCTGAGGCTGGCTGAGTGTCATGAGACCCTCTCCTATGTTCCCAAGAACATGGTCATCAACAGAAACCTAGGTGAGAGCTTGCTCTAGTGAGTCTCCAAGAAGCAGCAGTCATTTGCTTCACACAGACCTTACCCACACACTAGAGAAAGGAATAGGAAATTCTGATGGCTTTAGAAAAGCTGCAAAACTCAAACTGGATGGACGGCACCAGTTAGAAGGTGAGATACCACAGCAAGAGCCATATGCTTCACAAACTCAATGTCCTCATCTCCACTGAGCTCATTCCTTTGCTTCACATTGTACCACTTCAAAATAGGACTTCCTCTACAATTAAAATCGGCAGAATTTGAGAAATACAGTTTCCAGGTGCTAATTTTTTTTTTTTTTACCCTTTTTTGTGGGTTTAACTGAAAAAAAAAATAAAAATCTCTGTTTTCTTTGTGTTTTGATGAATACTGGAGATCCAACACAGGCCAGGGAAATCCTGTTATTTTCTTAGTTCCAAGGGCCTACCCTTAAACTGGACAAGAAACAAAAGCCTGATATCTTGCCCATTTGCGCCATTTAGCTACTGCTGATTCCTGGAAAGCCTCCAGTGCTCAATGTCACCTCTCAGATCTGGAGCATTCAATATAATATGATTTATTATGTGGACTGAATGCACAGTGCTGCGATTTCTTGTTTTTCCATTTTAAAGGAAATTGCTTTTATATCTTATGCTGACTTAAATACTTTTTTTCCCCCCCAAAGTCCTCCCCATAGTTCCATTTACAAAACAAACCACAGTAATGCTTATGTAATTAGATTACAAAGGACCATATTACATTAAATTCAATATCCGTATCTAATTTTTATGGCATCTTTTACAGCAGTATCTAAGAATCAGGGAGCTTTTTTTCCCCCCTTTTCCTTTTTGTGCTTAATTTCACCATACTTTCTCCTTATTTAATAAAATATATGTGCATGTTTGAATTAGTAACACTCTGGGAAATGTGTCAGATTCAATTCCTGATATTACCACAAACACATCAGGAGCAGAGCAGATGCAGCTTATCACAAAATCTGAACATGGTCTACTTGCTTCTGGTCAGAATATACAGCCATGAAGGTCTGCAGGGCCCCTTCACTGCCCTCAAATTTCAGTTGTATCCTCTACTACATCTCATTTCTGCAGAGGAGCAACCAAGCAGAGCCTCAACAGCCACCTGAAACGTGGGCCAACGCGCTCAGGTGTCAGCTCACAGAAACATGGATTGCTATCAGCAGTAAGCTCCTCTTGGTCTGTAACTCTTGCACTTCGGCTTCATCTATGGAGTTATAAAGTAACAGGAAGAAACAATGTAAAAAGAAGGTGGTGTGGTATTTTAAGTTTATTTGCTCAAAATGGTAACAGCTGCTTTACANTTGCACTTCGGTTTCATCTATGGAGTTATAAAGTAACAGCAAGAAACAATGTGAAAAGAAGGTGGTGTGGTATTTCCCCAAAGGGGAAGGGAAAGGGAATAAGGGAGAGACTTACGCATTGGAAAAGAAAACTAAAACAGCTTTGCAGAAAATAATAGTAATATGAAATATATACAAACCCAATATTGAACCTAACACCCCGTTTTAGTCAAATAGTAACATGACCGCTGCAACGTGGAGTTCCAGTCAAAATAAGAAAGCAGGGCATCATTTAGCTCTGTAAGATGAGGAGGGCAACGAGCCTTACTGGCTACCTGGGCAGGAGCACAGGGACAAGCTCAGAAGACTGTTTCCTCTCTCTGTATCAGATAAAAGAGGGGACGTATACTCTGTCAAGAATAAAACACATCCTATGCTCAGGGCATGAGACTTGCTCTGCATGGCCTTTGTTTGGCTGGATCCCACACATACACACTGCACCTTCAGTTGTCTCCCACTTTGACTACACATGGCATAGGGGGGTCCTCCAACAAAAGAAACAAGAGCACTACCACCCTTGGTCTTCCTGCCAGAAGGTGTATTTTTACAGGGGAAATTACATCTCCTCTTGTGCTGCAGCAGACCTAAGGATGCTTCCAACACGTGCCCTTGAGTGCAAGATAATTTGCTCCTTGCTGTGCAACACCTCGGGCATTAGCACTGAAACTCTAGTGTAAAAATCACCTCCCGTTGCCCTTCTCAGAGGGACTGTGGTAAATCTGCACCATAACCTTGGAAAAGGTATGCAGACATACTAAAATCTTAAAGTAAGTTGATGTATGGTGTTTCAGGAAAGCATTTTGTGCCAAGTTCTTAGAATCTGTTATTTCAACCAAGACCATGGATCTCAGCTTCAGCTCAGTCAGGTCTGTGCACAACAATAGCAATGGCACACAAAAACCTTATTATGCAGCTGACAATCACACATCTCGATCAACAGCAAAGATAATGCCATTGCTATCAAAAAACTGACGGTTCCTTCAATTGTTCACCAACGTCCTTATCACAAAATGCACTTTCAGCTTTTCTAATACTAGTGGATGAACTACGTAACATTTAAACTAGGGTTTAAGCGTGGTCACCCCAGAAAATTCAGGCTCGGATCTGAAATCTGGAACCAAAAGGATCTGAACTGAATTCAGATGCTACTGTAATCAAGTTAATGCTCCAAATTATTCAAATTATTATTCTGATTACCATTTCATGCACATTCTCGTTGCTCCCAGTGGGATTGCTCTTTTTTGGCAGTTGCAGCAGAGGAGAAATATTGTAAACTATGACAGCAGAGAAAACATTTGCCTCCAAGGTCCCAACCCTTTCCACAGCACCTCCTGCAGCCTTGTCTAGGCTGCCTTCAGATCTGTTCACAGCTCTGCGTGAATCCTGTTCTCGGGCACTCAGCTACACGAAGAGTCCATGCATCAAGACCCAGGTATTAGGACTCCTGGTCAAAGCAGATGGTGTGAAATGTCCCTTTGCAAATGTAGCATCAGAGCTCCAATTCCTATATAGTTCTTAAATGATTTCATTAATGTATATTTTTACTTCTACAGACCTTCTCCAATATATTGCTGAAACCTCTGAAAATTTTTGCCTTGTGTACTAAAGGCCCCAGATTTACCTAGGAGCACGTTGCAATGCTTGGCAGAGCTGAACTGGATGCACTCTGTTTCACTCTGAATTAAATCTCTACACCAGGTTATCACTGGACTTGAAACCTGTGATCTGCTTCAGGAGTTGAACCAGTTGTCCCTCCCACCCAGTGCTCCAAGGTGGTGGCAAAATCCTTAGGATGAAGAAGAGGAAGAAGGTTCAGAGATTAATCTGCTGACCCTTGCTGGATACAGGATACACTCATGTTAGCAATACCATTCTTAAAGAACTTTTTCTGAGTATGTTGAAGGACACTTGGAAAAACATTATGAAGTGCTGCCACAGGGCAATTTACCTACAAATTCACTCTAAATACACCTCAAACCTTCTCTTTAAAGAACCAAGGATCACTCAAACCAACAGCCTTCACAGCATTCAGCTCTCCCATTTGGTTTTTCTTGTTTTATGAGGAATTAACACTCATCTCACACAGTCCCCCCCAGTCGTGCTAAGTGCATGCAGGGTCACGACACCAGAATCACACTGCTCCCCCGGGGTAGGGCCCCCAGGATCACATCCTAAAAGCATCACCAGCTAAACAGCCACCTTACCCTTTCTTTCCATACAAAAAGCCAGGTTAGAAAGAAGAAATGAAGAAGGAAAAAAACAACAAAAAAAGTATCACTTCCAGACAAGAAGATAAGCCCAAATAACTGGCACAATAATAGGAATAAATGAAGACAACTGCCAGCAACAGAAAGTCTGTCAAAAGACTGCAGTGATGCTTTACAGTAGATTCACAGTACCTCTGAAGGCTTAGGCTGTTGTCGTGTCTCTGTGGAGTCTGAGAGATGCCAGAGCAGCAACTGCAGAGATTGGAGCTCGCTCTCTTCCCACTCCCTAAATACTATAGGGGGATAAGCCCAAATCCACAGCAACAGGAGCAGCTGGTGCACACTAAAGAGAATTACTATGAGGACTTTAGAGTATTTAGAGTCCCTGACTCACTGGGTAGCTGGGAGCATCAGCCAGATACTCTGCACCTGATGACGGTTGCTTCCTGAGCACAAGTAGTTAAGAGAAAAAGGCTTTTTTCTGTCCTTCTACACCTGCCTACAAACCTGAGTGACCAGCCACTTGGCCTCTCTGGGCTGAACCATCCCAGCATCTTCCTGTCCTTGCTCCCAACATCTGTCCCACCTCTGAGTTGTTATGCAAAACAAAGAAAATAAGAGATGGTCTCACTATAAAAAAAAAAAAAAGGCAGGAGAGAAATACTTATTTTTGAAAAATCATTATATCTTTGTGAAAATCTGATAAGAATGTTAAATTGGAGGGCGGGGTAATTGTGCTAACAGCTTGAGGCTGATTTTTTTTCCTTTGACTTGAAAGCACTCTTAAAAATCAAACACGAATTCAGGAAAAAAAAGTCAGTGATTGGTTCCTCTCTTTGAGACGTTTAAGTTTTCAAGCTGTGTAATTATAAAAGGCACAAATTACAGGTTTTCATAAGTCAAGGTTCATTTTCAAAGATGTGCCCTATCAAATGTAGACGTAATTAAACAACATTTTTTTCCTACGCCAGAGAGAAATAAATTAAAATTTGGCATGAAATGACAACTTTCCATGGGAAAAAAAATACGACTGTGTTTGAGCCTCCAGCTTTTCCCTAATGAAAGTTGTACTGCATGATCTTTACATCTAGACAGAGCCAATCATGTACTTCCCTGGCACTTTTAACGTCATTCACATGATATTTTTACTTCTCCCATATTAAGACACGCAGATAATTTTTCAGTCTCTGAGAAGAGCCAGGCTGGTGTTTCTGCTCCAGCATTTTGGCTCAAATGATCTTTTGGTAACTCTCATATTGTAGATTATTCCTTCCATACCTGCCACAGACCTCAAGGTCAGGTCCCAGCAGAGATATATCGGTGCCCAAATGTGGTGGGGTTTTGGTTTTTTTTTAGAAGAGCTCAACCTCACACTACAAGGACACACTACCAAGTGTACAACTGCACAAGTATTTGTCATGGCATCCAGAGAAAACTGCCCAACTGATGGCCAAGGGGTGCACGGAAATTCCCTCTTTACTGCTCATCTAAGAACACCACATTGATGAAGAAGTGAAGGCCACCAGTAGCTTGAAATTGACAGTGGGGACAGCTAGAAGAACTCTGAGTGGTATTTCTATTTTGCAATTGGGCTCCAAAGTAGAAGCTCATCTTTCTGGGGGTAATTTTGTGTACCACAAAGCAGTGTCCTTATGAATCTAAGCAATAAGAAACTATAGCTAATGCTCATAGGATGTCCTGCTAGAGGGCAGTGCACGCAAACTCCTAAATGCCGGCAAGAAAATGCCATGGAAAAGGCAAAAATTGGTTACTAAAAATCATCTGAGCTTTATTCAGTTTTTAATCACCAGGATTAATCACCTGGAGACTGCACCAGGAATACAAACTGTCTCCTCATGATACGCCATATGTTGTTGGACTGTGCTAAGACCCTGGTACGGTGGATCAGAGTGAGAATCCAAGATGAGTAGATAAGCACTGAAAGGAAGACAGATTAGAGCAGCCAGCACTCTCAGAACATTACTTTCTGAAGAGCAAGCAATTTTTATGTCACAGGTAGCAAAAACATTACCTCTCAGGGGTAGGAGAACAGAAGATGAAAAAATTAACTTCCAAAAATAAACCCAGCACAAAATAAACCAAAGAGATATTGCCAAGAAGTATTTAGCTTCTTTTTTGCTTTACAAAATACTCTGATTTTCCCTAATTTACTTCTCAAATACCCCGAGTAAACAACTTTCACCATATCAATTGTCTGAGAGCTGCTCACCTACATGACTTGGGGTTTTGTAGAGCTCCCCTGCTCCCTTGCTGAAGCGTTTTATAAAATCAGCTGGAAAATCTAAAGATTTATTTATATTATAAATGATTATTGGATTGAGAAGACTATTGAAGAATTGCCAATGAGGCGGAGTTCTGCAGACGTCACTCTGTCACTGCTCATTAAAAATGAATGAAAGGGTTCATGGATACCATCAAAATGTTCTGGCTCCTGTTCTCAAGATGGTTTTGTATGTCTTCCATTCCAGATTCAACTCTGTTTTCTGAATTCTTTTCCGATTGATAGTGGTCCATACGGTTCTACATATATTTTTTTTCTCTCAAAAAGAAGTGAATATATATAGAGATAACTCTGCTGGGAAGCAAATCTTCCATTTCCAGAAAGTCTGGATCATTCAAGCCAATAATCAATTCTTCACATGTGATGCAGTAGCACTATTGAAGTTATTTACTTGAAATAATTAGAATTATTGTACTCTCTTTGGTCTTTGTAGAAGAATCACAGAACAGACATTATGAAGTTGTAAAATATCAAGGAAACACAGTTTCCAAAATAATTTTCTATCATTTTTTTTAGTGTGTGAGTAGTGTGAATAACCAGAACAAGACGGAATAACTAGAATAAGCATGTCCAAAGAAGGGCAATAAAGATGGTGAAGGGTCTAGAAAACAAGTCTTGTGAGGAGAGGCTGAGGGACCTGGGGTTCTTGAGCCTCAGGAGAGAGGAGGTTGGAGCGAGGTGGGGTTGGTCTCCTCTCCCAGGTAACAAGTGATACAATGAGAGGAAATGGTCTCAAGTTGTGCCAGGGCAGGTTTAGGTTGGATACTAGGAGAAATTGCTTCTCTGAAAGGGTTGTCAAGGCCTGGCCCAGGCTGCCCAGGGCAGTGGTGGAGTCCCCATCCCTGGAGGGATTTAAAAGACATATAGATGAGATGCTGAGGAACATGGTTTAGCGGTAGGCATGGCAGTGTCAGGTTAACTGCTGGACTCAATGATCTTAAAGGTCTTTTCCAACCTAAATGATTCTATGGTTCCATTCTATGGACAGATACCACTTCAAGCACGACTAAAGAGCTTGGAGAGCTGAGGTAGAGGAAATGAGAGCCCTGACAATGACCTTCTTGATCCTGCCAGTAAAGGGAAAGGTCTGGATAGGAGTCGAGGCACACTGAGAATTAACAACTGGCTCTGCAGCTGGTGTTGCAAGCAGTGTTTTGGCTTTCATGGCCAAAGATCTCTCCTTGAGGAAGAGGAGCTGAGAGATGGGATCCATTTGACAAAGAAGGGTAGAAGGACCTGTGCCAAAAGGCTTGCCAATGCAATGCTGAGGACTTTAAGCAAGGTATGTGTGGGGACAGTGAAAAGAGCTTGCAGTTCAGCGAGAGGCTGGAGGGAAAGGGGAGTTATGTACACAGGGCAAGGTGGTGGAGCAGAAGACCCCTGAGGAAGGACAGAACAGGTTCAAAGGGGGACATCTCACACGTTCGTTAAGCAACTGCACACAGCCTGTGTGCCACAGCTCTGCAAAGGACGGATGCAGGCAAATGAGTACAGAAAATGAATCCCAGCCTCCTGCAGTCTTACTGCATATCCAAAGAGGAAACCTCAATTTTAAAGCATCAAAATGAGTAAGTTGGAAAGTGCGCCGAGTGCTGGGGCTTTGCAATATATTCAAGTTTGCACAGAGATATCTTGATACAGGCTCTCTTAATAAGCAGACCTCTACAGCCAAATATTTCTTCTTCAAATATTTCCCCATATCTAATTCACCTTAGCAGTCATGAAAGCTCATCCCCAAGCTTGCCTTCATGCTGAACAGTTCTCTCCTCTCCATTACTCACTAGATTTTTGCCTTCAGGAGAGTAGCTAATATACATGAATTTGCAAACGCGTGCTATCCCCAACTTCTGATTCAGACTAAGGAGGTGTTACATCTCTGCTCATTAATTAATTCTGTGCTCATGTGCACTTTTTTTATTTGTTATAGATTTTAATTAATGTAGACATGGTCTTCTGCTTTGGAATCCAAATGCCAGGATATAAATTGTATTAAAATTTCGATATGAGTGCTACTGGTAATGAAAAAAAACAAAATCTAACGCCATAAGAAGAAAAAAAAAAGTCTGACATTTTACCCTGAAGGGATTTGAGCAAAGCAAGACCTTAATGAGAGAACTCGGTATTCTTTCTTCCTGAAGAATGCAATTCTTCGCACTCTTTGATGAATTAGTGAGAGTTTATGCATGGTGAAGAGGTGGAGATGAGTTTGGAAACTGGATTAATAAATCCTCTGCAATGGGAAAGCTCAGACATCCTGAACGTTCTACCACACCAGTCAGGGAAGAGGCACAGTATCATACCATACGTATAATTCACACCGTTCTTGCTCAAACCCATGTTGGCTGTTGCAGGGAATTTTTTCTAGAATTGGAAATTAGCAACTTGGTAGGCTTTCCTGGCAGGTATTATAGAGCTCTGAGATGCCACCCGAGGTTCTTTGGGGTCCTTTGTTCCCCTGAACAGAAATGCAAGTACTTTTTTTTTTTCCCTTTTTCTTTTGCAAAGGAATACTGGAAGCATGAGAGAAAGGATCACTCTGAATGAGCACAGGAGGTAACTCAAAAGCATCAGGAAATGCTTCACTTGTCAAGGTGCTTCTTGGGAGTGTGGGGGGAAAAGCAGGAGAAGAATGAGGATGAGGAATATACTTACGTTCTGAGCTTAAAAATTAGTGTTTTGAGTATCTAAATTTGGGGATTCTATAAAGCATACTGTAGAGACATATGTGCTGTCAGCTGCAAACTACTCCTACAGCACTAGGAGTTGAATGCAGTGCCATATGTTATGCCAAGATTACTGATTTTCATTAGATATGAAAGAAGATTTCCAATTTTAATCTTCATTTTCAATCATTATTTTATTTGGCAGCCTAAACACAGTGATGACAGACAGTATCTTGATCCCATCTCTGAGCACCTGCTGCAGGTACATTCCCTCTCACTTTCTGCCTCTTCCTTTCAAGTTTGAAGGGAAAAAAAAAACCAAACCTTGAGACTGAGCACGATTTTGCTAGGCAAGAACATTGAGCTCATCAATCCCTCTGCAAGAAAGCCATGACGGATAGCAGGCTGTGACTTGTGGCCTTTAAAGAAAGAGGACAGTCTTTACAGTAAAGTTGGGGCTGTATTAGCACAGATTATTTCCCATATAATGCAGAGCAATCCCTTGAAGGAGCTTTGCTTCTTTCAGAGAAAGAGAGATGGAGATCTCTGCATCCATTCTCACATTCCAACTGTGGCAACTGGATGAGACAGAATTCCAAGGCAATGGTCATGGAGACTCTGGGCTTGATAAAGATATTCCCTAGCCCTACTTCAGTAACCACGCTGTCCTCCTTGTTTCCCTAATCTTTGACGTCTAAAGTAACTTCAAGCAACCAACCATAATTACATTTTGGGTTGTACCCAGCCCAGAGAATTCATGTAGTCTTCTAATGCTACCACATTAATGGCTTTCACTTTCCCATCTCATCACACTCTAAGGTGAATATTTTCTGCAGTTGGATCATCTGTCTCCCTAGTGTAATTTTTCCTTCATTTAGCAGAAGATCTAACATCTTCTCCATCTACGATTTCCTAGCAAACATTCTTCCAATTTACCTAAAATAATCTGCATTTCAGAATGTCAAGAATGGCAGCAAAAAAAGTCCATTTTCCTCATGGAAATTACTCACTTAACACCTGCTAGTAGCAGTGGAGACAACAGAACATGTATATTTACGGTCTTCCTCCTTCTTGATTTCCTTCCCAGCTCCTGAGGGTGCCTCAGGTAATAATACCCTGACAGAGCAGCAGTGGGTTGTGAAACATCATTGTACGTCCCAGCCTGCCTTTCAAATCAAAACTTGCTTTGTAATACGGCTGGGGTGTAACTCTACTGTATCTGGGCTCGCTCTTGGGCTCCTGTTTATGGTATAGCCAGGGCACTGTTAGCCAGCAGTCAAGAGCTGGCAGCGCAAGGTCAACTACAGCAAGCACTGGGCTGTGAAGAGGTATTTATGCCATTTGCTTAACATCACGCTGAGCTTCTGGTACCTACTGGAAAGTGGCATCTCCTTTTCAGTACAGCTTGTGCGAGCTCTACCACTGTGCAACTTAATTAGAGAGTAATTTTGCATGAAATAGCTCTTGCGGCTTAGGCACGGCTGGAGCACAGGTAGGTCAGTAGCTGCTGTGGTCCTTGGGAAACCAGCGATGACACAGCTACTGTCAACCCAAAAATAACACTGCTGGCTGGGGCAGCACCACACACCTTCTGGTGGCTGCTGAATTATTCCACGCTCTTATTTTGCTTGTCATCAAGCAAAGCGGGGCAAATATTTCTATTCAGTGTATCTCTGACTGTTAGATCGTTAAGGTGTCTGCACACACTTGATGTCTCAGATGTTGAAGAAAGGTGCCCTTTTACACACGAATACATGATGTCTGTGTGTGTGTGTGCGCGTACGCACACAAGCAGAATGCGACCCAAGAGATGCATGGACAAGGTACTAAAGCTCCTCCTGCTTTCTCGGCGCCGTGAGAAAACTCAGTGTTTTCTCGAAGCCTGATAGCCCACAGCAAAGAGCCAGGAGATCATTCATGGTTTTAAAACTGATAGTCTAGCTGGACTGTTTTGTTGGGTTCTCCATGGCAGGTTGTGTGAAGAGATGAACAGCTTGTTCAGTGGCCTGGAAGCACTGTATGGAGCCTTTGGGCTCTGGGTGTCAAATCATATACAAGCCACTTTGGTGGTGGTCACTACAAGGTAGTACTTTGCAACAGCTCATCGGTAGCCTGTGTGAAAGGCGTTGGTGGCCACAGTCTACCTGCAAGCCTGAGGGCCAGCTGGGTCATGAAATCCACACCCACCACAAGAGAGATGCCACAAACTGAACAGGTGAAGGAATGAAAAAACCCTACAGGCAATATCTTCAGGTCAAAAGTGAGGCATCCCAGTAAGGATGGGACCACCCCACCACTACTTCCCCGGTCTACTGAGAGAGAAAGTCTCCTTTCCTAGGTCTGTGTTTTTGAACAACCTCTCTGGTTTGGGGCTTTTTTTATTATTTGTTTTAAATAAAGCACATGTTGTACACTACTTCCTGATTTCTTTCAGGCATAAAAGCAGTCCAGTGGGATCAGATGCAGTAATTTTAAGTATATTAAAATCTTCTGGGAAGAACATGACCAGAATCTTCATTTTAAGCAACAATTATACGCACATTTTCTAGCAGAGGTGACTGCAGGAGCAGACAACAAAAGCATTCTTGATTCTCTCAACAGCGACTTGAGTCACACGTGGAGGGGGAAGGCTGTCAGATGTGGTTTTAAGTAAAATATCACTGTCATATCCCCTGTGAGAAGGGCTAGAAGTATGATAATAATAATAATAGCAATAACAACAAAAAGAAGATGGGCTGGCCCACGGGGTTTTATGCCTGGCTGTAGTCATAGAAGCTTGAGCTCTGAAGGGTCTGGTGAGTGATATGCTAAATATTTGTGCAGTACAGATGTGATCATTTGGTTTCTATGCTGGAGCACGGAGTGCTTTGATTTTAGCAGCTGGAGACAAATCGCTCAGCATACTAACACCCACTCTATCTTTGTAGTAAGATCTTCAAAGGACTCCAGCAGGTTAGGTCTGGCTTTTCTCCGCTCAGTTTAATTCTAGCATTTTTTTTTTCATCAATCTATGCTTTTCTGCATGGTTTCCCAGCATATCAGTTAAGATGCTTTTCAAACTGGCTGACCTACATGCAAAACACAGGCTATGGCTTTAGTCCTCCTCCATTAAGTTTTCAATCATTTTAAGAAGAACAGAGCTTTATCCCAAACTTTCTATTATCCCTCCAAACCAGAGCAGTATGTTGAATAAATACAAAGCACGAGTCTACTCTCCTCCCACCACTGCACTTCCTTCATTGACAGCCTCAGATTATGGTTTTCCAGTTGAACTGAAGCTTCTTGTCATCAACTGGGGTATTGTCCTACCAGTCATCTCATTTTCACAGACTGTTTACTCTGTAGCATCAGATGGATGACACCCACATTTCCTCATTCCTATTTTTAATCATATTTACTGCCACTTCAAGGTAAAACAGTAATCCAGGAGGAAACACTTGGGCTGTCAGAAGAACAGCAGATGTTACACTTCTACCTGGTGCGTTCTGTGTAACGCTTTGAAAAAATTCAAACTTCATGGAAACAATTTGTTCTATGGCTTCTCTATCACCACAATCTGCTGGTGTTCTTGCCTAATTACTTTTCAGCTAAGGCAGACAACTCTCGCTTAACTTTCTCCCTCTACTTTGAGTTCCAAGATGATGGTTCCTCACCTGGGTCAAGCAAGAGCAGCCTCAGGACTGCCCTGACTTGGTCTGTGTATGGTTGTGTATCATCAGGGCTGCACCTTCCATCTGGAAGTCATTTTAGCAAACTCTGCTTTGCTCCTGCGGGGAGGGAATCAGCATAAATACCTCCAAAACACGCACTAACTAGGACTTGGCACCACAAAATTGTTTTCTGTAGGCGAAAGTTTTAACTGAGCAATTGGCTGTTTCTCTGTGCTATGCCCAATAGTTTGGGTTGGAAGGGACCTTTAAAGGTCAAGAAGGGACCTTTCAAGGCATAGAGGTGAACACATATTTAAAAACTGATCCTTTAACATAATAATACTAATAGTTATACCACATATTAATAGTTATAGCACTATTTGTTAGCAGGAGGGAGAAAGGAAAAAAGAGGAACAGGGGAAGACTGTATGTCTTCTGGAAACAGACAGCTCCTTGCCATGCATGAGGCGTTGAACTACCACCATTTCTGTCCCCATACAAAAATTCCTCTCTGATTTGTCTTCCCAAGTAACCATTACTTCTTCTCAAGAGCTCAAAGATATTCCGCTGCTGCAAAACGTAAAATGTAAGCATATATTCCTTCCTCAGGGTCTGCGGTATTCCGTGGCTACCATCCAAATCACAAGCTCTTTATATCTTGTTTAGTAACAACCGTACCCTAACCAATAATAAATGTCATTGTACCCTCTTCAGACCTGCTCCGGATGCTAAGGAAAGAGAATTTGGCAGCCAGCAGCACTGCTTTCATTCAGGCAGGATCAAGTTCCCCGGGGTTCCCTTGTCTGACTCTCTGCTTCTTCCATCTTCTGCTCATACACGCAGCCTTTTTTCTGTCCTACACAGGATCACTCTGTGCTAGGATCTTTTACACGAGCATAATCATGAGTTATAAAAAAAATACACAAACAGCATTTATTAAATGAGCAAAGTTCAGTTCCTTAAACAGCGTGCTTCTCATTCTGCAATCTGCTGTGTTTATTCACTTGTTCATTGATGCATATTTCATGACTTTGGAATGGGCTTTTATAGTCATTGCTTCAGACTGAGCTCCAGGCCAGTAAAACATTTAAGCAAGTGCAGGGCAGAATTTTAGGCGTGCAGATAATCCTACTGAGAGAACCGAAGCTGAATCGGCTGCACTAACAACACCTGCCCCCGACGAGGAGCAAGAATGAAATAGGAAAAAGCTCATTCTCTACCCTCAAACGTCCATGAAACACAGTCTGGTTTTACATTACTTAACAATCACACTTTTCCCCAGGAAAGGAGATTGTGCATTAATTGCCAGAAACTGTATGCCTAAAAATAAAGACGCAAAAAAGGAGCCTTACGAGACTGATGAAGTGAGAAGAATCTCAGAGCTTTGAGCTAGATTCTTGACGGCAATAGAGAGTACACTAAGAATAGCGAACGAGTAGGAGTAGCCAAGGCAGAAAAGTTTCTGAAGTGCTTTGATTGCCAGTTTCTTCATCGAAGCTCTTGTTCAGGCTACCTGTTCTGTGAGAAGGTTAAATCTTTAGGGGAGCTTCAGTGCCTTGAAAGGTAATTGGGAAATGTCTATTTTTGGTTTGCACGCCATTCAGTGGAGTATCCAAAACACCAGTTAAGAACAGTATTTGTCTCAGATTTGTCAATAGAGAATTGCTCCGGCTGCAGAAACTAAGTTAACAAAAGGACATAGTGACATGTTAGAGTCAAAAGACACCTGGGAGGTGTCTCTCTCTCCATGCACAGCAACACACAGTTAAAGAGATGCATAACAGAACGATTAAAAAAAAAACCTCACAAAAAACTCACCCTTCATTAAGCAGGTGAAAAAGGAATGCTTGGTTAGATGAGTCAAACCCTACTCTGGCACAACTCAACCTGAATCTCTGCTCTCCAGAAGAAACAATGTCCAGAAACCATATTAGCGTAGTCGGTCAAATCGTTGACACGAGAAAGTCACTAATAAACATCCTCATGAAACTCTGGAGTGAACAAATCTCAGAACTGGCGCTAGGAATTTTTGTAGGCCAGAAGGAACTACATCAGAGCTTCAGACTCTTGGCCATTTTATAGAAGGGCCCATGCCAACACTATGGGCACCAGGACTCTGACCTAAAGTTGAGTGCCTCACCATATTCTGAGAAGGCACTTCCTTATCTGACTTGGTTTTGGATGTATCAAAGGGAGCTGGGATTCCACGGTGACAGGAGGTTTGGGAGAAAAACAGATGGGCTTGATATAAGGTCCATGGCAATTGCATAAGTAAGAACACCAAAGAATCACTTGCTTTTTGTAAGGAACAGGCATTTGTATATGGAAGGGCTGCAAAAGTAAGTTTGCAAGGGCAGTTCACACACTGGGGTCTTGGGCAGCTCTTAGGTCAGTGGGACTAGTTGCTTGATAGCCAATAACTTTAGAAAAGCCGTAAAATTGTTTTATTTTAAGACTAGAACCCTTGCTCTAAGCACCAGCAATTTTCCATCTGGAAAATAGATATCCTCCTCTTACATCCTTTTCTGCGGCTGAAATTTGCACTTGAAGCTAAATATATTATAATATTATGGCTACTATTTGAAGACCTTTGTGAAGCTTCATCAGCTTCGGACTGCCACAGAGCAACATCTGTGCTCCCGAAGGCAAGCAAGTGGATTTTCTACGTTACCCTGTTTCATGCAATCCAGGAATGAAGAATTATGTTGAGGGACCCAGACCCTGTGTGCTGCGCAGGTGACTGCTGAGCAGAGCTTGCTCACCTGGTCAGAGATGTCAACAGAACACAGGAGAGGTCATTTTGTGGGGATTATTACTTTATATTGGCAGCATCGACGAAAGCTGGAGCAGGCAGGGATTTCACTTTCTTTTCATTCTGTCTGGGTCACCAGTTTAGAGATTTCCACTGCCACGCATTTGTGCACCAGTCCAAATTGCCTTCTGGTACACTTCAAAAATGCTTAGAAAGGCTGGTTCTTTTCCCTTCCATTCCCTCACCTTTCCCTTATTTAAACAACTGGCTCCCCTGTCCACAATAAGAAAAACCTATCAAGAACTCAACCGGCTTGTTGACAGACCTTCCAGCTGTACTTCTGCTCTGAACGGTGGTTATTGGGAAGCACGACGGCACCACTCACAACACTCAGACCTCCTGCTCCCAAGACATGATCTTTGGGTGCAGGAACCACGATGCTCCTCTCAGCATGTCTCATTTCATACCCAGCATACCCTGGCTGCCAGGCTACTTCTCCAGTGCATTCATTAAAGTCTTCATCGTAGCAAGGCTGATAACTGGTCCCTTGGTTAGAGAGAGTTAAATCATTTATAGAAACAACTGAGTACAATCAGAAGTACTGTATAAAACATCACTCTCCTTACTCTCATCCTTACATGAGAAGATTTAGTAACATATTCCTAAATGATGTTCCAAGGCTGTGAAACCGGACAACTGGCAACTGTCTTACTGCTCCCAGTGTATCCGAATGTAATCTTAAATTTCATTTCGTCTTACCGCTAATATTTAAGCTCCTTTCTTGTCACCTAGAGACACACTGGCACTGCGGGAGCCCAGCACTTAACATTCCTCACAGAATTCATCGCAGCAACTTGAGTCATCCCCATTCTGGTGACTCACTCCTGCCACTTGATATACATCTCTTTAATTTTAAGTCACACAAAATCATCTGAGTGGCAGCCAGCAGCAGCCCTATGATTTTCTGGCTTCTGCATCATTACATCTCTCTTCTTAGCACTTCTTAGTGCTCACACGTCTTCGCTATGAGAAAAATGCAGTTTTTAAAAAAAGTCATTTCTATTAACATTCCAAAAAATACAGATCCTTTATGGGCATACAGAAAAAAAAAAGCCTTTCCACCTGATGGTATCAAAGCACTGCATAAATGCTCGTTAAAAGTTCTCGTTGTCATCATAAGGGAGCTAAAGCTGGTGCCTGCAATGAGTTTTCAGAGACCAACAACAACCTAAGCCCTGGAGGGGCACTTCAAAATATTGTAGAGGAGCATTGTAAGGTGGTTCTTTAATCAGCAGAGGCTGAAAGATGCACCAAAGTAGCTGGGAGGTGGATCCAGCCATCCTTCTGACTCCATCCAGCTCTGTATGGAGAAAGCATGAGCACAAGGTATTGTGCTTCTTACACACGCCTGGTATAACGGCAGGAGTGGCTGCTTAGATGAGGATCGTCTGCTTATGGGGTTCTAGAAGATGGCAGGAGTTACTTTCAAGGGGAAGAGAAGCATAATGGACTGAGATGCCTCATGCTTGCAAGAGGAAAAGATAGTTATGAAGGACTGCTGCATGTTTGAACCAGTACTGACATGGCAGCGACCTGCTCCATGTGCATTAACACAGCACCCAAACCAAAGGCCTTGAGTTTCAGCACACAGATGGTGAAGGTAAGAGACCAGATTTGAAGTGCTGTGTGCAGTCCTAGGATTCCCAATTTCTGGAATCCCAAAGACAGATGTGGATATACTGCAATGACACCAGCAAAACAAAGGACTTTGATCACCTTTCATTCGAAGAGAAGTTCAGATAGCTGGGACCATTAAGCCTGGAGAAGAGAAGGCTCAGGGGAATCTCATCAGTGGATATAAATATCAGATGGCAGGATGTAGAGAAGGCAGAACCAGGCTCTCAGCAGTATTCAGTGAACAGACAAGAGGGAATGGGAACAAACTGAAATAAACAAATTCCACTTAAACAGAGGAAAAAAACCCCTCTTTTACAGTGAGAGCAGTCAAACACCGGAACAACTTGCCCAGAGAGGTTATGGAGTCTCCATCCACAGAGATATTCAAAACCCAACTGGATACAGCCCTGCTGTTGTTGACCCTCCTTTGAACAAGGCTAGATGACCTCCAGAGGACCCTTCCCACCTCAACTGTTCTGTGTGAATAACTTATTTAGTGCACAGAAGGAGATTATTGTCCCCTGCAAGCCTGCAGAATAAGTCATATAAGTCATTACACAGCGTTCAGAAGTGGTACTTATCTGTCAAAGATATCAGTAACCACTGTCAGCTCCTCAGCAGGGGTCTTCCAGCTCCTGGCAAATAACCAATGTCAATCCGCAGTTGGGCAGGCCCCGCTAAACCATCATTTCCAGCGTCTTGACTCAGGATAGCTCGCATTCCAAAACCAAACACACAAATATTTAAATGAAACATTGAGGAATCATTTGGTTTGGGTCATTAGCTGGCACTGCAGACTGCAGTTGAATGCTAATGGGCGTATTTTGCGACGTATTTCAAAACAGGCTGGCAAGATGAGACTTTGAGTCGATGGAAGATGCGTCTGCCTTTGGTCCTGGGGTCTTTCTCCCAGGCTAAAATGAACAAGCCCTGATTTCAATGGACAGTTTATCCTTTCGAGGGATTTTTCCTTTAGCTTAAGACTGTCACAAGAACACAGCACCCCTAAGTCTTTCCTTTTTCTTCCTGCTCAAATCTAAATAGCGATGGTGATGTTTGGGGACTGGGGAGCTAACAGCTCCTTTTTTTAAAGTTATTCACCCTATTACCCAGTGAGAACTTCCAAAAGTTCCCCATAATCCTCTCATGGCTGTTTTCACTATGGTGTTAAAAGACAAATATAACAAAGTGCAGGATGGGCGATGGTGCGAGGCTAACATTTGCATGTACAAGCAATGAAAAACACGCTGTCAGAGGTTTGCTTGGCTTTCTGACCTAAAAACAGACTTGGAGGGAAACGATCACTTTCAGATGTTGGCAAGCCTTGGTCAGAATGTATCTGTGCGTACGTATAAGAAGGAAGAGACATGTCCAGAGCAAGAGGGGAGGAAGGAGGACAAAGGGATAGTTTATAGCCACAGTTCTCAAACTGGCTGTTCCCACATCATTAGCAGAGCACTAATTACTTCACAGGACTGCTTCAGTGGCTCTAAATCTGCAGAATATTGCCTCGTGTATGGGTGGCCATTCCTCCCGTCACTGGCGATATCTCAGTTTAGGGACTTCTGCCAACAGCAAAGGGAATGGACGTTTCTTACCCTTTCCTTCATGCCCTCAAAAGAGAAGGGGAGGCGATACACAGTGTTGTAGGTGACCCTTCTGCACACACAAGCACAAGCTTTGGTCTTCTGCTCAGTCTCCACACCATGATAGCCACAAAAGCCCCACAGCTTTTAAGTACTGAAGCCTTCCCACCGGTTAAATTCTCCATGTTGAGTCACCTGGGAAGACAGACTAGCAAACACCCTTTTTCTCCAGCTTCCTGAAGCTTGGGAGAAAAAAAACAACAGCTGAGTAATATCTGGCTTGCTAATAATTATTAAAAATGTGTTAGAAAAGTTTATACTATGCCGTTTTCTACAGGTTTTCAACTTAAATCACTTTGCAGGCCAGGGAATGTATACAGAGACCAGAACAACCTCCAAGTTCACTCAAGCAAGTGACCTGCCTTCAGGAGGCACTTTGTCCGGCTGAAGCAAAACAACTAGAGCACTTTGGTTTTAATTTGTTTGCTTTTTAACAAATGCACGGCGTTTTTAAAAGCACTGGAAGCACATGTCCCACCTTACTCTGGCATTGAAGAGGAGCAAGGCTCATCCACTGCTCCTATTCTGGTTACTGTGTCTGGAGCACATTTTCTAAACATCAACTCAGCTTTGCCAATTATATGACTCCAAATGCATGTGAATAACAAGACGATTTATATAAAACCCAATTTGATTTTTCTTTTTATCCTCTAATCTTTTAACTCTCTATCTCTATTACACCTTCTGTTGAGGATTTTCTTAAAGCACTAATCATTGACCTAACTGACACTACTGAAGTCAAGAGAAGTTTTGTATGGCAGGTCTACCACTGAAAATCAGGAATTTGAAAACCTATCCCTTAAGAAAGTAACGGTAAACATTCAACAGTGCATTGCTACAATAAAGAATACCCTGAAGCCAAATTATGGTTGGCTGGATATTGTAAAACATATGGAAGTGACAGCGTAGAAAGCATATGAAACCATGAATGCCCTAAGAGCTGATTTTTAGGATTTTCATTGCATGGTCATTGCTTTAACTTGAAGACAGGAGAAATGTTACAGTGGTTGAAATCTTGCTGCTGAAATCCTTAATCAAGTTGCTTTTACTGGCCAGAACACCCACAACTAACTCAAGTGAGGACTGTTGCAAGAGCATTCCTTGAGTCTCATCTCACTGAAATACTTCAGTACAGACAAGCTTTTAAGCTCACATTTATGATTTTTGTTGCTTTAAGTAGGACAGACAGTCGATGGTTAAAAGCAACAACATTTTCTGAGTGGGGATATGGCTGTACTAGCATAAAAGTACAGTTTGTTTCAGTTTTGGGAACCAATGTTTTCACAGCAATAACAGTGTTCCACCATATGATTCATACTTTTACATATGTTTAGCAAAACAAATGCATACAAACAAAGAAAAACATACACCTTTATCTGACGTAATGCTGCCAGTAGCACTTCCGAAGTATCGAGGAGCTCAAAGCTCTTCAACAAGGTCAGCCCTCAGCCAAGCTACAGGAGCAGTGAGTTGGACACAGTGACCTCTTTGAAGCCCTTCCTGGTCCTGCTTAATGATTCTCTGTTGATGCACACAAGCATGAACTTTGTTGATGCTGACAAATCTCTGAAATAAGACGTCTGAGTAGCCATCCTCATGTTGTTAATCCTGCTTTCTGAATGGTGCGGAGAGTGTGCAAGGGCCTTTGCCTCATTCTCTCATTTGTTCAACTATGAGCAAGTCATCATAACCAAGAAATCAGAGAGAAGGGGAGAAGGCAATAACCTATTCTAGGAAAGTAAGAGATGTTGGAGGCATCATTCCTCAAGGAACTACATTAAGCAAGCAATGAGACACTTCTTCCACACCACAACTCCTTACTGTTTCCTTGACTCAACCATGAAGTTTTAACCTTAAGCCCAGGCTTAACTAAACAGAAGACCCTCGAGTAAGTTTGAGATCTTTTTTTGCAGAGTACAAAATGGAGACTCACTGAGTAAAACCCACAACATATATTAAGTATTGACACCCATACTACTTCTACTATTAGACAGAAGACATAGATCAGCAATCATTGACAAAGGCTACATTTAGTATTTAGTAGCACAAGTTATAGAGCATGGCTTACTACTGCCAACTGGAATATTTTATTTTCACCCACTGCGCCACATTACTACCCTTAAGATGAGTTAAAGGTATGACTTTTACTTAACTCTGTCTTCTTTATGCACCAGTTTTACTTTAGACCTGCCCGACTCAGTGCAGTGTACTCAAATTGCACCTTTTTGCCCTAATTCTCTTGAAAACACTACAATTGCATAAAGGACACACTTGACTACTACTGCCCAATCCTCATCAGGTCAAACACTGCGAGAGAAAAACCAGTATCAGTGATGTTGCAACACATTCAAATTACTGCACATGCCCAACACAGCTCCTGCATCCAGTTCTGCCAAAGAGAAGAAGGTTCTGTACATGACCTAGTTAAATTACAGAAATAAATATTTCTAAGGACTTCTGCCATCAACAATAGTTCATGGAGGAAGCAGTTAATTTTCTGTCCTTCCTATATACCCTGGGCTTGAATTCTGCCTTTAGTAGCACCAAGGTCAAAGTGTATTACATTCAAGCAATTCAGTTTTAATCATTCTACATCGTCACCCTACCCCAAAAGTCAGATTCCTGTCTCTTTTTCTTCCTGGAGGAAGATACATCAACAACAAACAACCGATGCTTTGACGAGCTCTCCCTGCTGCTCTTGCTGTAGCTTTAAGTGAGGTTCTACAGCAAGGCAATCCAATTTAAGTCCAAGCTGATACAGGATTTTTCCCTCCTAGCTGTAAACGCCTTGAGCTGGCAGAGAGCTGGTCCAGACAGCTGATTTGGCTAAAAATGTTCTTTGTCGTGTCCTCTTCTTTTACTAGGTGGTCTTCTGGACAACCACTAGTTCCAGGTAAAGTGAGGAAATAGCCATGGCCAAGGATGGGACAGATAATGGCAGTCTGCACACAGATTAGCCTGAACTACCATGAAACTATTTCCTTACACCTAAAAGTAATTCCTAGGCTTTCATGCATGAAACAATTCAACGGTGTTTGACCACAGAAGGCAATTGTGGTCCTGAAACCTTCCCTCCACAATCTGCAAGGCTCTGTTCCACAGCCATCACGCTCCCTCAGCAGCCTTTATCAGATACGAGCTTCTGGTCAGAGGACATCTTAAACCACAAACAGCTTTCATTTTCAGTTAATCGGCACTCGCAGTCACACGCTTTTCATTACAGCCTCATCCTATTTTGGCTATTCTGCTCTTTCCCTCCACGTAGTAATGGAAGGTCTTACGGTTCTAAAAATTTCATAAATTTTAATCAAGCTGTGAAAGAGCAAAGCAGCATTTCCCGGATTTAGGAGCAGTATGGGGAAACCAACTTCACAGACATTAATTTTCTGAAAGTACAGAACAATGATTTTTAAAGCCAGCCAACTTTGAGCTTTCCACATCAGCTAAAAATACACAAAAATCTCACGCCCAGTGATGGAGAGCAGCAGAGCACTTGTGTAACACCATCATGAAAAGAGACACTGCAAGAGTAGCCACTGCCATCACCAAAAAGCTTTCAAAATACCTGGAAGTCAAACAGAAGTCCAGAAACTGATAACATTGGACTGGTGTGATGAACCCAGAGCTGTCCAAGGCCTGCAAAACTCAAGCTGACTGAAGAGAATTAAGAGCTTTAACTGTCTAAGCAAACTTCTTTGATCAAATGCATTTCCAAAGCACAAAATCCCTACGACTTCAACAGAAGATTAAGGAGTTTCTCTGCAGAAAGGCTGGGATTCTGCAGGAAGAAATCCAATGAACCTTTTGGGAAATGGTGATATCTCCGCTGACCATGGAGGTAGCCTCAGCGTTATTTTTCAGCTTCCATTGAAGGATCTTTTCCTTAGACATCAAGTACACTATTCACATTCATCCATTTAAAAGTGAATTTATTTAACTTCTGTACCTAGATTTGTGTTTACAGTGCTGGCAGCTGTGGGAGAAATATATACATTGAGAAAAGCTTCTTAAAGAAGTCATCAGGGTAAATCAATACCTGAGGCCATTCCTTCCCCTCCAGAACTTCCTTCCTGACAGATAACACATAAATACATATAGTGCTGGTTCTAAATTTGTGCAAACAAAAAATGAAAAAAGAAAAAAAGAGCAGTTTATGAATTGGTTCAAGTCTTCTGCCAACAGAATGTCTGCCCATCCCATTAAATCTTGTTCAACGGTTGCTTCTTTGGCTTAATGCTTGGAAATGTACTGAAATTACAGTTGTGCGGTGCATTTGCTCGGTTAAATTAAAATTTTCTGCATAGTATATGAAATACTTTTAAAATGTATTGTTTTGGGAAGAAAGGAGCTGATTTAAGCATATTCTCTTAGGCAAGAGAGAACCCACCTGACAGGAAGAGACTCAAGTATTATAATAATAAATAAATAAATAAATAAAGCACAACTTACTTGTAGAAATTAAACTAACAGTGAAAATCTAAGCTCTAGTCAGCATTTTAGTGCTTTTATTTGACCTCCACATGGAAAGAATTTGAATTGAAAGGATGGTCAGTTTTTCTCAGGGATTTTTTTGCTTGTGGTGGGTTTTTTTCTTTTATGGCCTGGTTGGCTGGTTTGTTTTGAGATTTCCAGTAACCAAACAAGGAAACCTCCAGGAAATTTGGCAAGTTGTTTTACTTTAAAGGGATAAAGCACACAAACCACATTCATGGCTACCCAGCAACTGGAGAAGGTAAAGGACATCGGGAAAAGAACAGCAGAATTACTCAACAAAATCACAGGAACTCTTCTCAAGCTTGTTCACCAATGAGAGCAAACATGATACAGGTACAGAGCATATTCCTCCAGAATACCTAGAGACTCAATTACCTTAAAAACTGAACTCTAAAAACCACCTGAAAGAAAAGCGAGAGATGCATAGAAACTAGCTGTGTTCTGTATTCTTTTAGATTAAGAAAAAAATTAAGGGCAGCATTCAAAGACATCCTTGGAGGTCCAAAAAGCACTACGAAATGAATATAAATAAATATATCTAAGGCACTCAACACTCATTTCACAAGAGATGCATCTATTTTTTCTTCAGATGGCTGGCTCACAAAATAGCACTATGCTTGAGGAAGCCACATAAGGACATCACATCAATTTTTAAACGACTACAGGCAAAATTTATGTTTTGCCACATGGAAAGTTTTGTCAGGAAATATTCAGGTTGATATTTTCAGAGCCTACTGTCAGTATGAATTATCAGCAATACACATTACCACAAATGTTCAATTACACTAAATACATGACTAATTTCTTATTTGATTGAATGGCCACACAGGCATTCCTTAATACTGGATTTGCTACACCTACAACAGACGGAGATACCTAACCTGTTCGCATTCAGTGATTTGGGAAAGTATTTCTTTTTCGAAAAGAGGTTTTGTAAAGAGAAGTAAGTTTCCCCTTCTGACCTCTAGAATAGTTCTCCAAAAAAGATGATCTCTTCCATTGCAGATTACATCCATAGAATCACAGAATACAATCATAGAAGCACTCAGAAGAAAAGCCAGAGCAGGATCCTGCTGCTAAAGTCTGTAGGGCTTAGAAGGGCCACTGACGTGCACTGGACGGTATTTACACCTGGTTGCAAAATGCATGACCTTCATCCTCTTTCAGCTTCCAGTACAACCGATGCATTGCTATCCCCCATTCTGGATTACTCAGTAAAAGCACGGTCAGACCTATCGCCCATCTCACCCACTAACAAATCTTACCTACAGACCAGCACGGCAGAGGGTGGAAAAAAGCAGATAATTTTAGTACAAGGGCTTACATTACTTACACCTCCTTCTCACTGGGTTTACAACAGCTTAGCTCACAGGCATTCATTTCCATTGACACAGATCTAAACGAGAAAGGAAGTATTGGTGCTTTTCAGACAAATATTGAGGGACGAATATCCTTGTGTCTTCAAGGGACAACTCCACATTGGCAGCAGCTCAGAATGGCATCATGGCAGGGAAGCCCTGAAGGGCAGATTTCTTCCCTGACACGAGTAAAGCATGCCTGGCGCTGAGACACAGAAGTGACCTTAATGCACCTCGGGCTGGACATCTACCTTGGCTGGACATACATGCCAGCAGGAGGACAACCACTCAGCGGGGTCCAGCCTGAGCAAGTGGGGAAAACAGGTCTTCTCATCCCATGAAGCAGAAAGACAGAACAGTGGCCTTCTGCTCTGGGAGTGCCTTTCCCTTCTACCTTCCCAAAGCCCGGCCAGCAGTACATCAGAGTTGGGTTTCAAGGTGAAGTTGGGTTCTGCAGCCCCTTCTCACGTGTGTAGTACCACTGCAATAAGCAGGACTGCTCAAGCAAGTAGCTGCTACTCAGAACCTGCCACCTCTGGACTCAGCAGAAAGCTTCAAATTTGAGGATTACCAGCTTTGTGATGATTCACGTAACAAACCAGTCTGTGCAGCAGCGATTAAAATAAAAAAAAAGATAAAGGAGGAATTTTTGCAACTAATAATACAGCAGTAAAAGCCCTCAGCGTATGTTCTTCGCTAAAGGTGAGAGCTTTCTTCCCTTGCTTCCTCCGCACAAGGTGTTTTTTTTTTAATGTTCACATTGCATTAAACCAAGGTAACTGTAAATCACAAATCTGATGGTAACAGGTGATTTTTTTTCTTCTTCTTTTCATTACTGTACTGGGTCTTTAGAAGCTAGGTTGTTCTATGAATGCCATAGCAGGAGGACATTCAAAATTTAAAAGGCAGGCAAAAAGAAACACAGAATAAAAACAAGCTTGTAATTTATTCATTACTAATAATTACTTTAGAATCTGTCCTACTTCTTCAGATGGAGTATCACCTCACCCTTCCCATCCCACCACTAACTCTAGTCTCCCGGTGAAAAAGAAGTTCCTGAGTAGGAAGGCAAAGCTTGGCCCTTCAGTTCCACCTTCATCTTTTTCCAGAGCACAGTGTATTTGTGACATTCTTGGCATTTAAGATTCTAATACTAGGCCCCCTGCTACCTCATTAACTGCCAGATAATGCATCATCTGACGGTCATTACTACTTTAAAGAAAACCCGCTGGACTCCTGACCTCCACTATTTCATTCTAATTTTTATAATAAATATAGCTTTGGAAGTACATTAATATTTGGAGCATAAAAGCTTTGACAGTATGGTTTGAGCAGTGAAGATATTTCATAGCCTGGCTTTTTCATCAAATCCTTCAGAGACACAACCATCTGGGCTAGATTCCTCCTCATCGCTCCCAAGTCCTTCTACCCACAAATTCCCAGGAGCCACCCCAGTTCAGATCCATGGCAGCAAACAGCCAAGAAGTGGATGCAAACAACCCATGACTGTCACACTTTCTACTATTTTTCTTTCAAATTCTGCCAAACAAACCAGCAGCGGCCATGCTGAAAACCCCAAGACATTAGCAGGCTTCCATAAAAGCATGCAATTAATAAAACTACATGCAGGTCACCCAGTGAAGAGCAATGTTGAATTTGGGAGTAGAATGGTCTCTTTCACAGGGTTTTCAAAGGCCATACACCAAAGCAAGCTTTTAGAAACAGTTTCTAACTCCTGAGCAGCCAACTAAACTTGAAGCAACCTACCATCTATCTAGAGAACAACAATTCACTAGCTTTGCATTTATTTCAAACAAGCTTCTTGCTTGGAGCTTACTAATTTTTTGACATCCATCACATGGGTTACTTTACTCTAAAAAATACAGATGCAGTGAAAACTGAATCCATGGCTACCACCACAGCCTGGTAAGCCTGGTCTAGGAGAATCCAAACCCTGTGCACACTCCCATGCAGGTTTAAACTTTGAGGCTTTTGATATGTCCAATGAAATGGACCCACCTTGGTAGCTGTCACATCCATTTCTCTTCCTTCCTTCCACAAATGCAGAAGACCCGATGTTTTACAGAAGCAAATCAACACTGAAATAATCACCCTGCACTCCAAATGACCAAAATGGAACTGTTTCCATGGCTTCCATGTACAGAGAAGACGTTCATCTAAGTATATTATTTCTCTGACCTTCTGATGAGCATGACCAGTGTTTTCTGAAACAATTAAAGAACTGCAAGAGTCACAAGCCTCTGAATTATCCGTCCTTCAGACGCTACAGAGAGCAAGAGCTCAAGGCCTCAGAATAAGACCTCAGAGCTGCTTCAGTATTAACGGAGGACCCATCTAACTCAGCAGTGTCAGCTAACATTGCAATGCAGTTGATCTCCACAGCGCAGATTTTTATTTGCAACTTAGCAATCAATTCAGGAACACACTTCTGATGTTTGCTAATGATGAGCTCAGACACATCAGTGCTTTCCTGAACTGGGTCCTTCCCAATCACATCAAGCCAAAGAAGAAAGTGGCTGGGGGAAGTCAGCATCACTGTTAAGACAGCAGTTCGTTCCTTTCCATGGCTAACTACAGAGCTGGGGTAGAATGTGTATTCATTTACCTGAAGGATGCTGTAATAACGATCTATCAGAAGCTGAATTATCTGTGTAAGAGAAGCTCACTTTCCAGTGAATGTAAATGCCAGCCACACCAATCCTGTAAGATGTATTTCATTATCTTCTTCGAAAGGGCATTTCAACTATGACGCAGCAATTCTACCTTACGGAGAGACTAATTAAATATAGCCATCCAGTTACTGTTGTACCAGTGAACCTTAATTACCCTGCAACCCTTCAGAGGTTGTTTAGGGAGGCTCATCCTTACACAGCGTAAAAAAAGTAAGCAGAGTTTCAGCTAACTATTTCCTACCCCCTGGGGACTAAAAACCTATTATATAAAAAGGCCTTTGGATAGACGCGTAATTTAAACAAAGAGGAAATTAGCCTGACCTATTTTTCTGAACATTTTTTATTTGTTTTCAAGCCACTATGAACTACTCCAAAACCACATTCAAAGAAAATTATTTGCCCATATTTTGTATCCTTTTCCTGAGGGGAGAGAGAGAGGAGTAAGAAGCTTGAAGAGAAATTACAAAAACATTCCGCTTACTTAATGATGAAGCTGCCAGAAAAGGTTTCTCAAGTGAGGTGTGTGTTTATAATGAACACATTGTCATAACCCTGTGACAACACTGCAATGACAGAAGAAGCTTCTCTGCAGAAGATGTGTGCTCAGTCCTTTGCTCTGAGGCCAATGTGGTTTAAGGGTACGGTTGAGTCAGCAGATTAAAGGGTTGAAAAAGAACCTTTATTGGCTTTTATAGTCACTTCTTTAGCCAATTTGAAGAACAATACAGGGAAGGTCTGTTACGAATAATTCTCCAATCTCAAAAGAAGACTGTGCTGCAGACTTCAGAAGGGAGGACAAGCCCTTCAGAGAAAGCATCTCCCTTACTACACAGAATAGCCCAGAATCAAGGAAGGGGATTCCTAAGGGAAAAGCATCAGAGGACTTTGTCAGAAGAAAGAGGTTAGCACTCAACGTTTTAGTTTACGGAAGATAATAAAAACTTTTAAGGATACACATAAATACCTGTGCAGTTGTGCCACATGGTACAAAAGATCTAGCAAGAAAAAATACCTTTGGCTCAAATAAAATACTCTGTGTGCCAAAATTGATAGAAACTGCTTTGATAATGTCCTGTGGGAAATAAGTGAGATAGTAAATTTAAAAAAATACAGTCCTCTAAAACCCAATAAGCAGGGAAAAAACCTAACCCAGCGCATTCAATTCTAGCACAGAGGAACATCTTTCTTCAGTCCAACAATCTGCTTTTTCAGAGAAAGAAATAATCTTAATTACTGAATACACTTTGACCGTTCTCCCCCTCACTCCACACATACCAGTTCTTCCCAGAAAATGTCTTGATCTCTCCCAAAATTTGGAGAGGTAAAACCGTTAATGAATGCAATTATGAAGCTCACTTATTAAGGCCACTGTGATCGGACCAAGACACAACACAGGCCCTCTCTCCACCACTCTAATCCTGTTTTCTGTACATCCTGAGCTTCTTCCTCATGGAAAGGACACACATGGAAGTTGGAGATGACTTATCCTTGAGTCTTCAGGGCATGCTTGAAGACAGAGGAAGGACAACAGATATGTGCTTGTGTTCACTGAATGACAGATTAGTTAAGGGGCCACACTGTGAGCGGCAGCAATAATACTCCTCCTGCACGAGAAAACAGATAGATGAGAGGCACCTTTATATACAATCCTGGATGTTTTTCTAAGATACCAACACCAGCTAAACCACAAAAATGAAAGCTACTTGAGAACGCCTTCTCCAAGATCCAACCTACATTTCCTTGCTCCATCCACTTTAAAACTCTGCCTGAAATTCAGTGTAAAATTCTAAAAGGGGTAAAACGCTCTGTTCCCAAAGGCCAAGCACCCACAACACATCATTCAGCAAGGGAAGCTGGATGTACGCTAGTGGCTGTGCTGCACTGAAGTTCTGTTCCACACATAAACCTAACCCCATGGCTCCACAGAGGTGAACAAAGAAGACCAAACATGTTCCAACATAGTGACAAAAGTTATACGGGAGGTCTGATCTTTTGGATCTCTGTCTCTTGCTGACCATAATCTTTTTCTTCCTGTTATGAGCTTTAATGAAATATAAGCGTCTCTGTTTCCGCCACACTGGTAAAATGTTTTATTTTAGCAGACAGAGGGAAGAAAGACATTTAAAACCATGATGTATCTCCAAAAAGGCAAGCAAGCAGGCCCTACATTTTGCTCCCTCTCAACACCAGGCACTATTTTAGATTACAGTTGGCTACAAGTATCTGTGAGCATTGCCAAAAGCCACAGAGAGAAACGTAGCTTGAAACAGCGGCGATGAAGGAATGAACACCGATCGCTGCTCCCAACCCGTCTACCCACCACTGCCTCGGGTGACAGAAAGACCAGGCACACATCTTTCGGAGCGATCCCACGGCTGCCCACTTGAAGCCGTTTAAACCCACGCTGGTTAACAGATGGTCCCTGCACGTTCCTGAAGCTGCTGACACGTATCTCTGGGTATAGACACAGCCACTTAGGTGGGTACCAGCTAATTTCTGCTGCCAAGAGCAGCATTCACTGTCAGCAGCTAAGTTTAGACAGCCCTGCCAGTTTTTAATGCCATCACATGCCCTACGCTGCCTTCATCTTGGTGGCTCTTTCCCCTTGGTTTCCTAGTATTATGTCATGAAGCCTGTTAGCAAAAAAGCCATATTGTATCTGTGGAATGACTCTTCACAACCAAACCTTTAACGCTGACTCCCCTCAGGTCTCCTTTAACGCTGGCAGAGATGTTATGCTCACTGCTTGTCAAGGAGGAAGCTTGCAAGGTTGGACCCCAAGGTTAGTCAGTGGTGCCAATCTTGTTTTCTTTAAAAAATAAACATTATTTCTAAACTAATTTGTCCTGAGCAATCTTATAAAATTTATCTCACAGAATGGCTTGTTCTTCCGAGCCTCGAGATAAGACTAAATTACAAATTGAGCCTCATTGATTTCTTTTTGCCTTCTATAATTATAGGCTATTATTTTACAGGTTATTAGTTAACCCCAGCTAATTTTTTATTATTAGCTTTGAAAGGCTCCAAGGTTTTGCCATGCTTCCACACAGAGAAAATTAAAATGATCGATTGCTTTCCATTTATTTTTGGCTATTTCAACCTAGTAAGTAATTGTGACAATTTTGAAACAAAGTTTTGAAGTTTTTTTGGAAAAACGTTCATCGCATCAGTGAAATCTAAAAAGAGCCTTCATATGTAGTGCAGGTCATAAGGAATGATGAGCAAAGAAGGTGATGAGGCAAAATTAAATTGTTCATGGATGAACACACCAAATTGCTTTAAATATAAACACTGACTACTCATTAGCAGCTTAATGCAGTTTATTCCTAACTCTCCACCTCAGTATTTTTAATAAACCAGCTTTATCCATAACAACCTGCAGAGCACTCACTAAGCAGAGCGTGGGATCGATCATCGCTCTGCGAATGATTAGCTTAACTGGGCTCATGGAAGCACCATGTAGATGACATAGCTCTTTATCAGAGGTCCTAAGGATACAGGGTGATCAATTAAAGCCATAGTTCCCAATTCTATCTGCTTGAGGGTAGGAGGCTCTACAGAGGGATCTGGACAGGCTGGATCGATGGGCCAAGGCCAGTGGGATGAGGTTCAACAAGGTCAAGTGCCAGGTCCTGCAACTGGGTCACAACAACCCCCCGCAATGCTCCAGGCTCAGGGAAAAGCGTCTGGAAACTGCCCAGTGGAGAAGGACACAAGGGTGTCGGTTAACTGCTGGCTGAAGATGAGCCAGCATGTGACCAGGTGGCCATAAAAAGATCACCAGCACCCTGGCTTGTACCAGCACTAGTGTGGCCAGCAGGGCTAGGTACTCAGCCTGTACTCAGCCCCAGTGAAGCTGCACCTCGAATACTTGCTTCAGTTTTAGGCCCTTCACTGCAAGAAAGACACTGAGCTGCTGAAGCATGTCCAAAGAAGGGCAACAGAGCTGGTGAAGGGCCTAGAGAACAAGTCTTGTGAGGAGAGGCTGAGGGAACCAGGGTCTGTTTAGCCTGGAGAAAAGGAAGCTCAGGGGAGACCTTTTTGCTCTGTACAACTCCATGAAAGGAGGCTGAAAAGAGGTCGGGGTTGGTCTCTTCTCCCCAGGAACAAACCAAAGGACAAGAGGAAATGGCCTGAAGTTGTGCCAGGGGAGGTTTAGGTTGGATATTAGGAAAAATGTCTTCCCTGAAAGGGTTGTGAAACCCTGGCCCAGGCTGCCCAGGGCAGTGGTGGAGTCCCCAGCCCTGGAGGCATTTAAAAGCTGTGTAGATGTGGTGCTGAGGGACATGGTTTATCAGTGACTTCGCAGTGCTGGGTCAAGGGTTGAACCTGATGATCTTACAGGTCTCTTCCAACCAAAACGATTCTGTGATTCTATAAAGGCTGGTATGGCAACTCTCCCAACCCGGGAGGGACAGCCTTCAATAAACCGCAGGCCAAGACATTGCTGCTGCCAGCAAACGTAGCCATGACAAACACAGCAGAATGGAAAAGGCAGCAGGAAAAGAGATGCCAAGAACAACAACAAAACCCCACAGAAGGCAGAAGCTGAGAGCATCGCGTGAGATACTCAACCACGGACCTCTTCACCAGCAGTCTGCACAACGTGGCCTTTACACCCACGTGCCCACAACTGAGGCTGAGCATGGGGAAGAGCCGTTCTCCTCCAAATGTTACAGATGCCCCAAGCATCATGCACAGCCACATCAAGGTCTCTGCATTTGTTGCTAGCACTTCTCTAGCACAAGAAAACAGAGAATTAATCAGAAGAAAAAAAAGTTACATATGAAAACGATACTATCATGATCTCAGCAAGGAAAACAAAGGACCATTACAGATGTCAGATGGGAGTAATCTCTTTCTCAAGCAATACTGCAATATAACTATTAATTTCTCATTTCATCCTAACCGGGGGCATATTTTCTGTTCTGAGAGAGATTCCTACGGCTTTGTGCCAAGCTGTAGCAAAACGGGACTAGCTTGAGACAGACTCTTTTAACTTCGGGCTGTTTCTGATGGCTTAACACTGTTGTAACACTTGACTGACTTAGGTTTTTTGACTGACTGAGGGAACATTTTCCCCAAGGACATGTGCCCCAGTCAGTTCTCAAATCTTAACCATCAGTAGACTCCTTACCTGTTTAGCCACAGAACAGAAATAAGGACCCACAGGCAGACAAGTGCCACGCTCAAAACAGGTCCTCCCCAGTCTGGGGCATCAAGCTTGCATCAGGCTTTAACCATTTCCAACACTCTAGCAAAGAACTAGATATAGCCTTGGTGAAATTTCTCTTCCATTTTAATAACGCATCAAGTATTTAATTCGCTGATAAACTATTAACCAGATGTCTGTCTGTCTGTCCAAGTTCCGTAAGCACTAAGCGTGAAAATGATATTGCACCATAAATTATGCAGAGTGAGGATTTTCCGATTAACCAAAATACGTGCTGTAGTTGTTATCCAGCGTAGTTAAAATGGCACGTGTCCACACAGTGTATCAGTATGCAAACATTTGTCACGTCCTTCCCCTATCTTATATACTTCCTAACAAGAATGAAGCCTCAGTGAGTCTGGACTGCAGAAGAAACAGAGGTATTTAATTTCTTAACTCTGCCTCCCTGTTTTCTTGCGGAATTTGCTATTCATTTAAATTCTTCTTCAGACGCCACCTTCATTTTGTTTCTTATGGACTGAATTGTAATTTCAAGAGATGAAAATGATTATGAAGCCTGCAGTAAAGGTCATCGTTATCTCCTTTCAAATATTCAGTAACATCGGCTCTACAACAAAACCTAGGGAAGGCAGCCACGTACTAAATATCAACCTGTACTCAGGTACATGTACATACTCAAACACATACATACTCAGTGTATCTTACTACACAAATATTCCACTCTGATTCTATGGTCTAAAGCCTAAGCACAAGAAACAACTGCTAATAACACAACATTTCATTAGTATTGACATTTTTATATTATCTGAAAACAGACAGCCCAGGATGTTCTTTCAATACTAACGACTTTTGTCACACTGCAAAAACTTACAAACTTTAAGATTGATTCTGAAGGCACTTACATGCCTAGCTGTGAGTATTACTGTGAGTAGTCCCAATGAAACCAATTAGTTGACTCAGAGTAATTAAGCATTAAAGCTAATTATACCTGTTACTGAGAATTAGGCCTTTTCTTTTTACTAAATTTTACAGCTAATAATTCTGAACAGGGCTGCCAGTTCTGCCAATTTTATCTGAAGTTTTGGAAAAATCTGTTTTCCTTAAAGACCTAGTTCCAGGAAGAAAACTGTGGATCCTGATGAAACAAGAAAAATAAAAGGGTTTTTCAGTGTCTCAGCTTGCAGGAATAAACCTGGTTGTGTTAACACAACAAGCTCATCGAGCAAAAGACAAATATAGAGATAAAGTCTTATTAAGGCAAATTCCACCACATCAATTTTCTTGCGGAACCACGTTAGCAACAAAGCCCTACAGCAGCCTGAACATCACACCAACTGCAGACAGATGTACGGTCTGCATATTCCAATCCTAAAGCAAACACAGACTCACAGAATGGTTTGGCTTGGAAGAGACCTTTAAAGGTCACCTAGTCCTACATCCCTGCACTGAGCAGGGTGCTCAGAGCCCCGTCCAACCTCACCTGGAATGTGTCGAGGGACGGGGCATTGACCACCTCTCTGGGCAACCTGGGCCAGTGTTTCACCACCCTCGGTGTAAAAAACATGTACCTTCCCTCCTTCTATCTCCTGTCACAGTTGTTCCACAGCAGTATCAGTGCCATTGACTGCACAGGTATCAGCTGCTTTTTTTTTGCCATTTCCACCAACACATTCAGCACTCAAATAAATGGATCTTGTACCATTTTCCTCTTGGTGGTTCCATCATTTTGACTACCGGTGCCTTCCCCTTCAAACTGTCTCCAATTATATTCGTTAACTAAAGCCTGCATCAACGATTCCTTTTGGAATTCAGCTGGTGGAGCAGAGGCATCTTTCCCCTTAACAGGGCTTGAAGAGCATGGAAATTTATTCCCATCTGGCACCCACTGAAGGTCCTAGTCTTAAACCAAAGGTCTCCAAAGCCAAGCACACGAGTTAAAACCTCAGCTGCTGTTAAGACTTCTTCCCTCAAAATAGTTTACCTGCCACATACGATGCTGATACAGAGGCGCTTTCAGTGACACCAGTTAGCTCTGGCAACAACCAGTTATCTCAAATGGCGTATTCTTGTCATGCGGTGGAGTTCAGTTTGGAGGCTCATTTTCCCTGCTGTGTGCATTCATGCTCCCCAGGCTGGAAAACAGCCATGAAATGAGTGACGGGCACACATCTGATCTCTAGCTACACTCAAAATTAAGGAGCGTTTAAGACCAACAGTCATCATTCACAGGCAGGCACAAGTTTTGGTAACACAAAGCCTGATGGCAAAGGAGGCCGGATCTTTGGCCGATACCTTTATAAAGGTATTAAGAAATGCTTTGCCAAAACCAGTGACTTGGCTTCCTAAATATAAGACAATCTCCATGACAATAATCTGAGGGAGTGATTAGAGCAGAGAAAGAAAGTGGAATTCTTCCAAGCATGCATTTTTACTAATCTTTCTCCAGAAAGAAATAAAACCTCCCACACATATTAGAAAGCCTACTACTGCATATTTTTCTCTCCCCCATTCTCCCAAGCCCAATCTTTTCTACCTGAAATCTTGAAGCCACCATAATTTGGAAGTATTTTTTAAAATACAAATATGCCCTTCAGATTACGCCTTCATCATCATTTCTAATCCGCGAGCTCCATAAATCCAAAAGTAGTTTAAGTTCTTATATCATTTTAGGGATTATTATTCTAGACATGAAACCATGCAGAATATTTTATGATGGGTATACACAAGCCCACGGTGGATAAACAGAACAGAAAACAACACAGCTCCAAATGTGACAACATTTCCAACGACTGCAGCAATGATTAGCTGGGTTAATGGACTAAATCATACGTAAGGATGACCAGGGCAAACTCAAAAACTTCAAAACAGATTTTTAAATCAAATGGTGGGTTTTAGGAAAAATGAAAAATGGATGGGATGGAGATTTCTTGCCGGAAATCCAGCCAGGTAATTTCATGTTATTTTCACCTATTTAGAATTCACCCTTCTCAGGGAGCTGTATAAACACTCTTTCTTATTTTACACAATGAAAAAATAAAATGCACAACCTCCTTCTTGATCGCTGCAGAAACTGTATCATATCCTTCTAGACAAATAACCATCTATGAGGCTAATATACACGCCATTATCTCTCCATTGGAAAGGAAAATCATACATCACTTTACTCTCTGAAAAGTATTCAGCACAGCTCTAAAGCTAGGTAATGGAATGAACACAGTAATACAAATAAATACCATGAAGGCTGTAAAAAGCACTAGGGCCCAAAATTAGTGTGGAAGGTGCCAGGATACTGAAAATGGGAGAAGCTTTTCCTTTCAACTTTGTGCCCAGTTCAGACTGGGAAAGTTCCCGCGTATAAAACCAACAGTCACCCTTTGTGTCCTGGCTTTCCCCCACCAGCTCTGCGTCACAGAAACAGCCGACTATGAATATTTCCCAGCTCGCTAACACTTGTCTCAGCCATTCAGCAGTTTCTTCCAGGATCCTCCTCCCTCTTTACACTCTGTGAATTAATTCTGCTTGCACCAGCACTAACGCAGGCTGCCGTGGGTTTCTTCCCTCTCCCCAGTGTGAGTTATTCGTCAGTGCTTAAGAACACTAAATGGTGCCGAGTCCACTTGCCTTTCTAGACACAAGGACCTTTCTTCTGTACGCATGGCAAAACCGTGCAGAGCCACTCAGTCCTTTCCCTCTCAGCTTTGCTTTCCCAGAACACATTCCAGGAGGACATGTGGCTCACCACAAAGGGATAAAACAGATCTTTCATTGCTGAAGGGAAGCAGAGATGTACATTTCTACAGCCTGGCTCAGATCCCTGGTTGAAGGCAATAAACGACTTGCATCACTTGAGGATCCAGCCGCTTCAGTGAGATTACCGAGTGACTTCAGTACACTTAAAATCCCTGCTGCGCTTCAGGGCTGAGCGAGCCAGCTGGGCTGCAGAGCTGGCGCAGGCTGCACCATCCCTACGGGGTCCACTCTCTCACTACCTCTCTCTCCTCATCTCCAGAGCCCAGCTCCTGCACCCTCTGGCCACGGGCTTCGTTCGGTTCCACCACTGGTGCATGCTTTTAAGCCAGGGTGGGCACCATGTATTCACATTCAAAAGCTCCCCTCCCCTCGTTTCACAGCATGGAAGCTAAATATATTCTTTCTGCAGGAACCTCCCTTCTTTGCTGACCCCTAGTACAGCTACTGCTTTCTCCCCAACTCTCCATCCCCAGGTTAAATTCCAAGCAGACAATCAGCCTTGCTCAAACAAAGACTGACATTTGGTGACCTCCCTGAAAGATCTCAGGAAGGTCCCATGGCAGCTGAGGTAAAGATGACTTCTTGCACCACTTAACAAGAAGCCAGTCTGCTAGAATGAACTTTGCAAAGGATTCCACTACAAAGCTTACTCTTTTTCGGCTAGGAAGGGGTATGTGTCTGTATATAGAAGCACCTTCAATAATGACTGATGCTTCAAGAGCTAAAAAAGAACCTGACAGATCGGCTCAGTGTGGTAGTCCCCCCTCCCCTAACAAATATCCATAGCATTCTAACAGGGATTCCCCAAGCAGGAGCATGGAGGCAGAAGAAAAGCTCACACCTCTCGGCTCACTTAATGAGTTTTAGGTCATCTGTCTCCTTATCAGTCAACACCTCGGCTAATTTATCGAGCCTGAAAGCTACCTACCACGCGTCACCATTTTTAAAGTGCAATATTTTGCAAAAGGAAAAATAGAATTCAGTTAAAACCTGTAAAAAACACCTGAACTCATCGGCTGGCACAGGACCAGGAAGGAGATTATGCTATTGGAGACCTGTCACAGATGGAGGCCCAAGTCTTCAGAAGTAATTTGGGATTAGCTTTTAGATGCCTGAATCAGAAAGTTAGAAAGACAATTTGAAAACTGCTTTTAAGAAGACGCGTACAAAAAACCAAAGATGGATGTTAAGAGATGGAGCCACGCCAGAGCGCTAATCATAATAAAGAAAACAAAAGATCACCACCCGAAAGCGAGAGCCCATTCCACATTCCTCCAGTGTCGCACTGGAGGACGTAGTGCAGAAAAATTAAAAAATTAATTTCTGTATGTGGACTAATTCGGCACCAAATATGCAAAAGGAATTCATATCCATCTATAGTTTTATGACGTTATGTAGCTACATTAATTTTGGCAGAAGAGATAATTTAAATCCTTTGGGAAACATTATCCTCTTGATATGAGCACATAACTCAGATTAATAGAACTTGCATATGTATAACAGTAGGGAGAATAACCCTGGGTTTGGAAAACAGCTTTGTATTTTAATCAGTTTGGAAACACCAGCAAACAAACCCCAACATACCAGGAACAACTAATTAAGCAGCATTTGTTAAGTCATGCTAGGTAATAATTGTGAGTTAATTGATCAATATTTAGAAAAAAACATAATAAAGAAGTATATGTTGGAAAATCAAACAAAGGAGAACCGTTAATACAAACGAAAGAGAAGGGCAGGTAGAAGTTGCACTGATAATCACTTACAAATTGTGGGGTTTTTACAATCCAGACCAAATCTGTGCTGTACCCAAATTGTATAATTGACTCTGTGTATGCAATCTCTCAGTTGTTCAACAATACAGATAACAGCAGTAATGGCATAATTATAACTTACAGCTGAAGTAGATAAAAACCTGCTAGTTCTTAACTAGTGGTTGTAATTAAGAGTGGAGAAGAGCAGTATTCACTGCATCTGCTTATGTTTCATTAATAAAAGTGGATTTTAACTTCCAATACAGCAAAGCAGCTGCATGCTGCATCCAAGCCCTGACCACGTCCTGGCAGAAGATAATGACTGGGTTGACCGGTAGCAGCTGGAGGAAAAAGAGCTCTGTAAGCAGCGGTTGAGCAGCAGCTGTAGATATGGGATGCACTAAATGGAAAGTGAGCGATAAGCACATGAGGAAGAGGTTATTTCCTGCACCCCAAGCATCACTTTAGTTTGAACTGCATGGATGGGTTGAACAAGCAGCATTGCTTCCTCTCTACCACCTTCCCCCTGCACAGGCAAAGAGATACACAAACCTTGCGCACGTACGTGCGCTGCCAACCCATGGCAGCAAGGGAGAACGAGACAAGGTGGAACAGGCTGTTCCCACTGTGGTGGTGTGAGTCTCCTGCACTCACGGGCTGCTTGGTACAGGGTGCAACACCCCTTCCCAGCTCACACCATTGGAAAAGACAAATATGGATTGTGAAAAGCAGTGTACCAGAGCCTTAAGGCACCCCCTTAATGTACCTAGCTCCTGCCTCCCCTGTTCTCCTGCTACAATAAAACGACAAGTACCTCCTGCTGTGGACCAGAGCTTTGATGGGCTCCCTCAATGCACGTGGCTCCTACTCCCCTCCTTGTCACCTGGGAACAAAACCAACCTTCAGTCGACCTTCTTATGATCTGGTACACCTGTACTGGCATCGTGGCCCAAAGAGGGGATACCACAACTCTAGAATCTAACAAGTTCCAGGCATGTGCAACTAGGGGAAAATACCTGAACCTTAAAATCTAGCAAGTTCTGGACATGCACAAACCACAATATCATATCATTCAAGTTAGGCCGAAATGGAAAGGTACCTGACAAAAGTCAATTATCTCAGACCCTATAAACAGCGATCTTAAGTGAGACCCTTTGAGTTCTCCTGGATTGCAGTGGCCTGTAACCAGCATCTCTCCTAAACTGGGATGCCTCTCAGGACCGTCTGCTGGCAAAGATGACACAGGGCCTGGTTGAGACAAATTCCTGAGTCTCAACTCCCTCCTGTTGAGAAATTCTGTTGCATTGTGAGTATTTACTCTGAACTCAAACAGGGAAATTTTAACTAACCTCACTATCTACCTCTCTACCTATCTAGGTGTTTGATTTTATGAATTTACTTTCATGAGTGTGGGCATTTCACTGGCCAAGTATTTCTGTACACGTATCTGTATGTTCTGCGCTTATAGAGAGATATATACATACTTTGATTTATGGTAGCTTGTAGTAAGTTACCGTGAATCCTGTCATTCTCGAATCTGTAATTAAGTCACTGCTTTATTACAACAACTAAACCACTTGTTAACCTTTAAGCTGGTCAGTCATTAAGCGCTGCTACAACCAGCCTTCGACTTATCCCATTTTATTAACCAACCTTAAAACAAGTGCTGCTTAAATCAAACCGTGCCAATCCCCCTCGGCAGAGCCTCCGCCGCCAGCCCCGAGCGGCGGCCGGCGCTTCAGCANGTGAAAAACAGGTAGGATTAGAAACATTGGGCTTCTTTTCATCACGTGTACTCCCTCCCCCCCCTCAAACACAAATTCAAGAACACTGCACCTCATAAAGAGCAAGTTTCAAAGCAAACCCTGCACCACGCGACGAGCAAAACGGGGTCAACAAATTTTCTAACAGGATTTTTTTTTCCTTGGAATAGAGAGTTCTCAAAGCCAGGCTGCTTGGTTTGTGCTTTGTGAGCAAAGAGTAAAACCAACAGCTCAGAAATGAAGTGGGTACCAGTGGCACGTTTCACTTGCTTTTTGGCTCACTCACTCAATAGTGGTTGCTAAGCAATTTTTTTTTTAATTCAAGCCCAACACTACTCACTGCCAGATGGATTAATGAAAACACACACTTGCACTACTTACAACATTTTTCATTTCTATTTCTTGATACACCAGCACTGTTCCTTTTAATCATTTCTCGTAAAGGAATTCCATTCCCAGGTTTGCAAGCAAAGACATAAATTAGAGAGAGCCAAGGAGAGGGGAGGAACAGAAAGCAGCAAAGTGTAATTATCAAATTTTTCAGTGGATTGCAGGAAAGAGGTACCAAGAGACCTGCACATCCTCTGGGATTGTAGCAAAGACAGCATGTCTAGCTCAGCACAGGGATGAGAGGCACCAACTGCCCTGAAGCTGCCTTGCTCTTAACTAGTTTATCTATTTATAACTACACGACATAACGATACCTGTGTCAGCACAAGTCAACGCAGTTATCATTTCAGCAAATACCTTGGTACACAGCCTCTTTTTATTTACACCTTGCGCGCAGCGACGCTCTTTCCATTTTTGCTCCCAGTTCTTTAGAGCGGAAACCTGGCATCTGGCACTGTCATCCAGCCTGCGCCCTGGAATGCCACCCAACTTACCGACGGCTTGGTAGTTTGTAAGAAGTCATGATCAGAAAGAAATAATGACCTGCCGCATGATGGAACCAGCCATTCTGTCAGCAGTAAAACCAAACTGCGTATTAGCCATTACCAAGGATGGAATTACAGCAGGGACAACGAGAGAGGCAGGGGAATCTCGGAGGAGAAAACGCATCTCTGGCACCTCCAACTTTCTGCCAGCTGAAAGGAGGGAGAAGGGATGGAGGAGACTGCAGCAGCTCTGAAACAGCTCTCTTCCCTTTACAGCTGGCAGGGAGCTGACAGGCTCAGCATCAAAGACTGTTACACGGTTGGGTCATTTTGTTGTGCTGCTGCTGGGACATGAGGGAGGCTGCAGTAGAGCATCCTGGCTACAGATCCTCCCTCATGCCCCTCCCACAGACAAAGGAACTCCAGTTTGGTGCAGAGATCCAACAGAAAGAACTTTCTTTTCCTCTGCATTTGACAGCAAGTACCCTCTGGTGTAGTTTACTATTCCCACAGCCCATAAGGAAAGAAAAGGTCAGGGAACGAGGGAAAACCACAGCACTAGTTGGAAAGAAACAGGGTAGTCACCATGTGCAGGATGAACTGAAGGGGACAGCTGAAATCTCAAGGGAACCATGAGAAAGAGGTAGCAGAAAGGAGGGAGCAGCAGTGGAAAAGGGGGATGGAAAGGTCAGGTAGAGACTTGCCAGAGGCTCATCCCAGTGACAGGCAGAAGGAGGTGAATACGGGGGGCTGGAGGCGTGTTGGTAGAACATCAGGCAGTACACCCATCAAGAGTCTCAAAAAGCAACACCGAGGCAATGGGGGACCTTGCGAGACTCCGAAAAAGTGGACAACACAGGTGCAAGTTTCCTTGCACTTTTGAGGCACAAACCCATCGGGGGGCAAAAGGCAAAGAGCGAGAGGGGGAGAGACTCTCAAAAGGCCACGGGCAGCATCTCCAGGGTGGGTGCCAGAAGAACCTGGCTTGAAAAGCCAGACCAGAAGTCTTCTGGGGGAGCGGTACACGGGGTGCAAGGATGGTGTGAGGAGAGGGGAGGCTTTGAGGAGCCGAACAGAGACGAGAAGCCGGCACCCGGCGGGGCTGGCGAGAGGGGCGGAGGTCAAGGGGAGCCGGTCAGCGGGGCCAGGGCCGGAGGAGGCCGGGGAGGTGCGAAGAAGCGGGCTCCGGGGCAGGGCCGGGCCGCGCCCGGGGGGAC
>VZZY01023724.1:72147-135417 GCA_013400335.1 Eurystomus gularis | reverse complement strand
CTTCGCCCCGCGGCGGGAAACGCGGGAACGTGTCTCCCCTCAGCCCTGCCCGGCCCGCTGCTGAGGCGACTCCTGCCCCTGGCCAGCGCCTTGGCCCGGCTGGGGTGCCGTGGCCGGGCTGGCAGAGGTGGCTCCCCGCAGCAGGCCTGGCACCTCCCGCCTCAGCCTTGGGCTCTCCCTCTGCTAGCCGAGGGTCCTGCACAAGCACGCCTGGGTCGAGACTTGGTGGGAAGTCTAAAGGCGCATCCCTTCACCCTGGTGCTCAGTGGCAAGAAAAGGGGCAGTGGGCACAAACTGGAACATGGGAAGTGCCACCTCAACATCAGGAAAATCTGCCTGTGAGGGTGTCCGAGCCTGGCCCAGGCTGCCCAGAGAGGTTGTGGAGTCTCCTTCTCTGGAGAGATTCCAAACACACCTGGACGCGATCCTGGCAACCTGCTCTGGGTGAGCTGCTGGAGCAGGGGGGTTGGAGGAGATCTCCAGAGGTCCCTTCCAACCCCTGCCATGCTGTGATTCTCCTCTTCCCTTGGGCAAATGCATTAAGTAAACCAGAATGGTGACCAGGGCAAGCGCTTTAAAATGCCAAGGGGGCTGTGGAGCCTACGCTCAATGTTTAAAAACTGACCATCACTTAAAGCTGGGACTCTGAATTCATAAGTTGCTTTGGCAGGTCTTTGAAAAAAAATGTGACCATAGGCAAAAAAACAGTGACTCCCTGTCTCCAAAACACGGGGGACAGTGTTTTGCTGATTCTTTGCTGTTCTGTCTTCTCTGTTTAGTAATCACTTCTCTATGTAGATGTTTCTTACCCTGTGGTTGTAGGGTGCCTGCCACATTAGAGCTCCAGTATCTGTTGAGACCTCTACATGTTAGTTAATACAAATAATTAAAAATGTGACTTTTAAAAAAATCTGAGTAGCACTAAAGTACTGCAGAAAGTGGGAGTTAAACAGTTAAAGCGTGTGACAGAGAGTGTATTAGTTCACCCCACTTAATTCAGTTTTTTTAAAGAAAACCCAATCTGCTTTAAGTCACTAAGTTACTAGTACTTTAAAAATCTTTTGTTTTGGTCAATCTCAACAAGAAAAAGGATCAGGGAATGCTGGGGCTCAGTGACTCTGAAGGCAGCGAGAGTAACCTTAGCTGGTCTGAATTTTGGGGGGACAGCTCTCTTACTCATTCCTGCAGATTCAAGGGGTTAATGTTACACTTTGGCCAAATAAACCTAGAAAGGTTTTGGGGCATGCTGGATGTTCTTCCATGGTGGTAACGTTGGATTTGGCTGAACTCTGCTGTTTGCTCTAAGCCCTTCATAAATGTGCACAAGAACTTTCATGGTTCTGGGTGCCTGGAGTGGATAAGATATAAATATATCTTGTTTGCAAAGCCATTCTATTTTGCTGCGATCTTGCTGGTTCACCCCAGCTAAAACAGGAAATCTTTAGTTAGTACATGCTGGAGAATTTTGAAAAGGATCCCTGTTCATACATATGCGGGTGCTTGTAGTTAGACAGCCGTGACATCCATGGATGTCTGGTGAACCACCATACAAGTGGATGAGGAGGTACCATCTGGTCCATGTGCCTCTCAAAAAAAAGTCTTTATCATAGGCTGTTTGGGGAAGGGGTAGTCTCACCATTGTCAAGGTTGAAGCAGATCCTAGCTTCTTCCAAATAAGGAGTGTCACTCTTAGACCGGAGTCTTCTGATGGGTCTCCGGTCTATGTCGTCCTCAGAAGATGCTGTCATCAGGGTGGGCACGGTGAGAAGTGTTGCCCGACGAGCTGGTAAGAAAGAACAAATTGAGAATAGCAGGAGAAAGGAGAAATGGAAAGGGGAAGGAAGAGGGAGAAAAAGAAAAAAAAAGAGAAGACAAGAAAAAGACAACGGAAAAGAGGAACTGTGGCAGGTAGAAGAGGCTCTTTGCTGCATGGTCTCTGCCTCATGTGCTGCAGAATTTAAGAGCTGCACTGAGTAATGCCAAGATAAAAGATTGCTGTGTTGTGTACCCCAAAGATTATAGCTCTGTTCTGCCGCAGATCGCTTGTTCAAAGTTCCTAATTTTGCCACTTAAACCACTCTTTTCACAACTTCTCAATAGCCAGTTTCTTGTTTTCTGAGGACTGTATTTGAGGCTGTGATGCCTGGGCGATGGAATATTTAAGTGGTCGCTTAGTTTGCATGTATCAGTAGAAGCTGTGCTTGGAGCACATGACATGATGCCTACAGCAACTATTCCAAAACTCAGTTTCTTGTTTTCTGGACTTGGGCACTCAGAATTAACAGCTGCTTTTTGCTCTTGATTGCTTTATGTCCTAGTCGTGAAACAGGGAGAATCACCATTTGCTATCAGTAGGAATTTTGTCAGGATAAAAACTCATTAATATTTGTAAAGTATTCCTACACTTTAGTGAAGCACCGATGAAAAGCCCATGAGGAAATTAAGTTTTCTGTCTTCCGAAAAGGGTTTGAATGGCTTGGGGCTGTGCTTTCGAGGAGGAGAAAGCAAAATATTTAATACTGGCTCATTGAGCGAGCACTGCCCACTCCATGCACTGATGAAGCAAAATGGTAGGATACTAAGAAATTACAGTGTCATCGTGCAATTAGAAACCATACTATAATACACATGTATCAGGAGACCAAATTAATGTTGCAGAAGTAGCCTTCATTTTGGCATTGCCGATGTATTTAGCGCTTGACCTTACAGCCTTGATAACGTCCCTTTAATGGAGGTGGTTTTTATGCGACATGTAATTATGAGTGGCTGTTGAATGCTTTGGGTGCTGAGCCAAATTAAATTCAAATTGTGGATTACCAATGACAAACGGAACAGCCTCTATAAATATATCCACCTCAGTTCTCTCTCTGAGCAGATAAAGATTATCACAATGCAAGATAGGACCTGGCTGGTCACAAAAAGCATGAGCACCACGTGCAAGTACCTTCTCAGCGTGTTTCTTTCCCTCCACCTCATGTATAGATGGAAACAGAATTTCAGCTTGAAAGCCCATCCTTACCCTTCGTGTGGGAATATTGACATTAACATTCTTGTAGGAGCCTAAACTCTGGGTATTTCTTGCTGTTGGGGCATTATCTGGCGTAACAGCCTTTACCTTAGGGCTTTCATAAGATGCCACACTTCAAATGAAGAATAATGAACTATATTTTCCTGCTGGGATGAAAGAACATGGCTGATAGTGACTAAGAGCATATTCTGCAGCCTCCATGATTCTTTCTTTTAAAAGTTTTGGAGAGTTCCAAGTAATCCCTGTCAATCAGAAGCCTTCAGATTCCTAAAACCTGACTTAGGTGTTAGGTGTGATAGCGTATAATTAGCGTGCGTTAACAAAAGCTGTCACGCTCTGTTTTTCAATTTGCAGCATGAGGTAGTTTACTAAACAAGTAAATCTGTTCTGCTGGAGATAGTGGTTATTTCTGGTCGAGTTGAAGTTGTTTTCTGGTTTTAAATTCTTTCGAGTTGTTGCTCCTTTCTAACCTAGCATTTGAATTTGAAGTCAAAGCAAAGGGCAAGAGTTAAAATTGATTTAATGGGGTCAACTATTTAGATTAAGACAAAGTAAACACTGCGACTAGACTGTAAACTATTACTCCCTTGTAATAGGAATGTACGGTAATTAAGATAAAAGAGAATGGAAAATTCCTGCGATGGAGAATTTTGTGCACTGCATCATCGAATTTACACTTAAGGAAGATTTATCCATATGCAATGTCAACATTGTAAAGATCATCTCCTAAAACAGCCGTGTAAAAGATTTGTCTTTTAAAACTGGCATGACCTAGCTGTGGTTAAAATCAGGGGAAGGGCACTCAGGCATTTCAGGGCTGGCTGGGTCACAGCACAGGAAGCTATTGGGAAAAAAAAAAAATCCACACCAAATTGCATATACATTTATGGCAAAGTCAGAGTGGGCTTTTCTGTGTAATTGTTTATAAATCATTTTTACCTTTTGGGTCAAAATATTGGGATCTGGCTTGTATTCATTTTGACTAGAGGTAGGTGGATGCTGGAAAATGTTTCCTGGAGTAATCATTATGTATTACTTTGACAACCATGGTTATCTCCCCATTGTGTATAGAACCAAAGGGAATTTTCAAGAACGACTGGAAATTTTAAGTAAACATTGGAAAAAATTCAGAGGAAGCTAATAAGTATTAAAACATTTTGCGATAGAAACCTAAGATCACTTCTTACCCAGCCATGGAACTGGAAGGTATAGCTGACCACACTCCGTATGAATTTTCATGTGAATATTTACACATGCCATGAATATACCTGTACATTTGCTTTTCCTAACCATAATCCATAACTCTTCTTATTATCAGAATGACTTGACATATATTTTTGTTGTTGTTGTTTTGTTTTTTTTTTCTCTTAAGACTTGCGGGTTTTAGAAAAAATAGGGACATTTTTCATCAGAAAACTTTCAGAGGTGAAAAGCCACCCTCCTAAAAATTAAGTCAGGGAAAATGTGAAATATTCATCTAGATTTTTCCATCCGCTTTTGTCAATCAACGTAAAAATGTTTTTAAAATACTTCCTTGGTGGCACAAATTCTCTGGTCATTTTTGGCTCAATAGGGTCTTCATCTAGAAACCCTAATTTGTGTAGCAGATTCTTACCTTAAAATGGCCGAACCTTTTGAGACCTGATGATTTTAATCTTAGTACAAGGAAAGCGCTAAAATGTTTCTGCTGGAAACATCTACACCTAGATCTGTTGGAGAGGGCACGTTTCTGGCTCATGGAATCACAAGTAACTTCAGATGACATGGAAACAGCCGTAAAGGAGAAGTGGCTTACATCAGAAATCTTTAAGACTTTCAGGGAAACCTCATTCCTCAGGGCAAATTTGGAACAACTTTATAAACTACCTGTGAAAATATTTTAATTGCAGCGCTGTTGTTGCTGATCGAGTAGGATTCTTTCTTGCTACTTTTTTTATTAGATTACGAATATTCTTCTTTAGAGACAGCCCAAGCAATGGGTCCAAACAGATGTTTACAAGGGAAAAAATTTTGTGGTCTGATTTAACGCCCCTTCACTTTTGTCTTGTTCTTTATCAGTTGCATGTAAAACATTTGAAGGATCAGAGGTGGGAAATGGGGTGTGACCGGCAGGAGAGGATGAGAGTAGAACGTGTGTGCAAGCACTGGAGAGGACATAATTTGTCATTTATGAAGAATGATTTATAGGCTTGTGTCTCCTGGATAAACACAGAGGCACATGCATATGGATCGCTCTGTGTCTCTAAACAAAAGCCGCCGAGATCTTTGACACCAGTTTGATGGCCATCAGTGGTCTGAAAGAAGGTACTTTGATACATGGTATTTGGACACGGGCCTGAGGGTTGCAAACTGTGGGACACAGGGAAAAGGATTTCCAATTTTACACACACGCTTGTTATGCTGGTTTGTGGTATTTGGGTAAGTGCATGCACAATGCATTTTTTGTACATTTTAGAGGGAACACGCTTATTCCTCAGCCGTTGCATCCAAAGGCATAGGTTTCAGAAAACAGACCATTAAAAATAAATACATAAATAAGTAAACCAGCGAAACTGTTATGAAATAGGGGCAAGTAGAGGCTTGGTTATTTAAAATTAAAATTTAACAGGAAAAAAAATTAGATCTAGTTTTCAGAATCCCACTTTTTTCCTGTGCGATCCATGCATAGGTTTTCTAAAGTTCTGCGTATTTAGGGGTGCAGAGAACTAGATCTCAAACATCCAGGTTTTATTCAGGTATGCTGCTGAGAATTAGAAGATCCTTATTTTCTTCTGACTTTAATTTGGTTGAGTAGAAATAAATGAACAAAAAGTAGCTGAGGTACAGTTACTGGAACTTATCGTGAGCTGGTTTTATACACTTGGTGAAGCTCGGCACTCATTCGCTTGCCTATTTCTAGATTCTCAGTAATTGGGATATGCCAGAATAGGAGGTGAGAAAGGGGAAAAAAAAAATGTTAAAAAAGGATGAGGAAGAGGTCGATGCTGATCGATCCTGGGATTTAAAGTGAGGGAAAATACATCAGGAATATGCGCATTTGCTGTTACTAATTCTTCTGTTATTAATGTTATTAGCCTAAGAACTAGTGATGTCACATGAATAAAAAGACCTGCAAAATAACATAACTTAAAAAAATATTAATCAATAGGATGGATTAATCATAAAATTTTGGTGGATGGGGTATCCTAATGTTACTTTACACAAGGAACACCTGCAGTGGAATCATTCCGGATTTGAATCTAGGGATACCGCAGCAATACGGTAAAATACTGGACATCATTTATTATGCAAAAGCAGAAGGGAAGCAGCACTGAGGAGTCAGCAGTGATTCAAGTCAAACGTCTAGAATGAGTCAGCTTTGTACGAGTTAAAATAAATGAGCAAAACTGACCCACAGCGAAACAAATATATTGTGGAGACAGCGTGAGAGGAAAATGTGGAATTCAAACTATACCTGAGAGTATTTTGTTAACCCTGGGAAACTGATCAGGAGCAAGGATTTCGTGGAATCTTTTGAGCAGTCATTCCCTGTGTGTCTGTACAACCTTGTGCATCTGTTAGCCCTGGGCCATGTGTACTGTATTTTTATTTCCTTTTTTTTTTAACTTGACATTTTTTATTCACTCCTTACATCCCTCAAGTAGATGACAGGAACGCTGCAACCAGTAAAAGCGTACCTAATGTAAGTGGATCTGTAAATTATTTACAGATACAAAAGACAGTTTAAGATAAGCCTTCAAGAAGGTTTTGTTCAGTTACTTAAATATGCATGGTGCATCCTGCCAAATGGACTGGCAAGCAACGCCAAGGCATGTAGGAGCATCTTGGAAATAATTAATTTTAAGCTTTGTGCCCTCTTCTGGTGCGAGAGGAGGTAAGACTGGAGAAGTAGATGCATAGGTCTCCAGGAAATTGGAAACCATTTTATCTTTGAGTCAGAAGTCACCAGAGTTTAGTTGTCTATGCTCAAGGCAGGCTCTCCAGTGTGGTACCACTGCTGGAGAGACGGGCTTAAGAAGCCCTGACCGGCTTTGGAGCTGTTTGAGAAAGCAGCAAGAAGCCTCAACAACTGCTTCCTCCCTTCTTTTGGGAACGATGATTACACTGAGGCCATCGCCCACTTGCTGAACAAGACTGAAGCTGAGCCTGTGGCTGGCTACGTTCCTCACTGATCCACATCTAGACCTCTAACTTGATGTCCTGCTTAATCTCATACCTGCCTCACCACCATGGTCTTGTCTGATGATCTGAACTCTTGACTGAACCTGGTGATCATCACTGGACCAGCCCTACTCATGTGCTGCAGGGCTTTGCATGTCCTAGGCAAGGCTGCTGCCTCTGGCCATCTTCCTGCCTCTTGGCTCGCTTTTCCTTATGGAGCAGCCTGCTTCTGCTGCTCCTCAACGCCAGCCTGCTCAGCTCTGTCAAATATGAGTTCTTTCTTTGTATGCCCTGAAGCGCAACTTCTTTCGAGTAGAACTTCAAGATCAAAGCTGATGCCTCTCCAAAGCAGGCTACAGCTGAGGAAAGATCTGCACATTTACAGCTTTGAATTAAAACCTGACCTGCTTTGGAGAAGTTAGTCCCTTTCCTGAATTAGGTCCTGTCTTCCCTGTCAACACATGATTCCTCCATGTAAAAAATGCCATTAGCACAGGCACGCTTCACTCTAGTTAGTTGTTCAGGGTTTCAAAATCAGTAGAGAGAATAGGGTAAGATTTATATTAGCCCAGGGAAGATGTGTAAGAATAGGTGAACCCTGCTTTTAAAATTACTGTTTCTCTCCACTGATACATACCAGGCTAGTCAGAAGTCTTAGATGGAAGCATCACTGAGGACACCTCAGGGATAAATGAGCTGAATCCTAGCCCAGGCCCCATTATATACTTCCAGCCCTCATGGCTAAAAGCCATGATAGTTTTGTATTTAGACTACATTTACATCCAAGAATGACTAGTATCCTCCACACACCTCAAAGGGAAAAGACTTTTTTCAAAATTGAAGTCCAGCTCCATGCTTAGATTTCAGACTCAGACTTTCCTAGGGCAAAGGGCTGGATCCAGGGATCACTGTCCCTTCTTTCCTGCTTCTGATTTGCAGATGCGTCACCAGGCATTACGCGCTTGGCAAGGACACCTCTCGTCTCCTAGATCCCAACATACGGCCACAGAAGAGACAGTCAGGGAGGGCTGCGAGGCTTAGGATATTTCTGGCTTGTAGCTGAAGACTGCAGCCAGCTGGCTTCGTTTACCAAGTTTTCTAAATCTAGATAATCCTACTGCCAGATCCAGCTTTTGTGACTTTTCCATCCCTCCTGCTTCACTTTCCTTGGAGGAAGCGGGGCACAGCTGTTTGAACAGCAGATGCAGCCTGAATGGCCAAACCTCCTCTGCTCTGCGCTCAGCCCACGGGACTGAGGTGATGGCTGCTTCTGCAGAAGGAGAAGATGGCAGCTGATAAGGTAACACCTCTCTCCTCCTACCCTACAGCAGCAAAGGCAGTTCTGCAGCTTTCTGTGGGAGTAGGGACGAGGTGTGGGTGTTAGTGCAGGCAGCAAGGGATGGAGAACAGGGTAGTTGCTGGGGCCAAAACCATGTTTCGGTCCGTTTGCAGAGGTCAGAGCATTCTGCATTCAGCTACACAAGACCTGAGGTCATCTGGGGCTTGGCACCATCTGCTAGCAAGGCCATCATAGCTCTATGAGTTCCTTCCCAACATTTTGCAGTCCTATTCCTTACCTTCTCTTCCACCCACAAGGAGTGGGTACAGCTGAGAACGAGCGCTTTACAGCTGCCATTTGTAACGCTGTCATATCATTAGTGTGAAAACATTGGCAAGGAGGCTTTTCCTTGATCTGGAGGATCAAAGGATTAGAAGGCAGAAATCTTCAAATCTCACAGAAAGAGTAAGTGGGTCATAAACCCCCTTCCTACGGCCTATAAACAGAGCATTTTGTAATGCAATAACTAATAATATAAAGTAATAATACATATAATGTGTTTCGATGTTGTTTCTAATTAACTGGCAGAATGCTGTAGTCGTCTTTCACTCAGTTCTGTCATAATGCAGTTCTAATGCATACACACATGCTGTTTGATAGCATGATTTCCTAATGGCTTCATGCTATTATATTATCCCTGCGATCCCATGAGGTAGATGTGGTGACAATTCTTTCTTGCAGGCCTTTTATTCAGTTCCAAACGAGCTACTTGGGCTACGCTGTTCATGGCGAATGGGCGCCTCACATTCCGGGTAATATTTTGTTTGGTTGTTTTTTTCAGAAAGTTCTAGGTGTAGCAGTTCAGCTGTTTCTCAGAAGGTGGGTAAGGAAAGAAATGTGTTATTTTTGCCCACGTTTGGAGAAATTATTATGCCATTATCTTCATGTTATGTTCTGTGGAAGACAGCCTTAACGTTTGGCACAAGGTACAGGGATGACAGGAGTTACCTGAGCTGTACAGGCAGCATCAATGCACACTCCGCAGGGTCAAGTTCCTTGTTGTGTGCAGGTAGTAAGATAGCTCAGAGGAAAGGGGTGCTACCGTCAAGAAGTTTGGGGGTAAAGGCATTTGCTACAGGAAACCTCTATGATTAAACTCTTACAGAGGTTTATCGTCTGTCCTGCTGAAGCCACCTCTGTCACCTCAGAGGTGCTCAGTGCTACCTCTGACAGTGAAAGCCTCCTGAGACTTCTCTCTGCACAGGCTACGTTTCATCTCTCGCACCTATTGCTAGTGGGGTTGTCTATCCATCCTTCCCCTCAAGCACCTGTCCTGTTGCCAGTGGGCTGCTGTGTTGCAATGTTTGAGAATGTCAAGCAGAAGTGTTGTCGCTTCAGTGCTCAGAGCAGCTTCCCTGCTGGCACCCAGCTTGTTGGAAAGCAGCTGACCTCAAACACAGAGAGATGAAGAGAGGGGAGAGTACTAGAGTTTAGGGAAGAAGTCTCACAAGCATGTGAGGTAAGTGATGTGAAGGACAGGAGCTGAGGAAAATGCAGTAAAAGGAGCAACAAGAAAGGTGAAAAGTTGAAGGGGACAGAGCCTAAGTGCAGCATGGCTCTTATATCCATGTCCTGTTCCCAGATGTGGAGGTAATGAGGGTTTGGAAGCCCCTATGCTACGCTGTGGTGCACAGTGGTAGCTTGTCATTAATGTCTTTCATAAAACATTCACCAACAGGGTGACCAAAAATCCCCAAGTCTCGGTGCCAGTTCCCACTTGCTTTGGCCGAGGGATAGAAGCCTGCATGACAGATCTAAAGGTCAACCCCCTCCTGATGGCTTGTATCAAGGAATACAATTCTGCGTGACAGAGCTTTTCCTCATTTTGCGTTTAAGAAAAGCAAAATAATGGCATTAAAACAAAGAATCAACCAGGTGCTAAGGTTAAAATTTCAGTCACACATTTAAGTGATCAGTACAGGCGTTTTTATATGTGTTAACAATACAATTTCTTCAAGTATGGGTAAGATAATGGTTTTTTCTCTTGCCTTCTTGAAAATACTTACAGCAAAGGTTCCCTGTGCAACCCTTATTAGTCACTTTGTGCACATCACTGTAACAGATTTCCATTGCATGAGTACATATTCCCTCTTCCGTAGTCCCCTCCGTACCTTGCCGTGCACAGGGATGCTGCTGATAAATTGCTATAATAGCTTGTAAGGCAGCAAGCTGTAGATTCCTGAATTTTAGTTTCCATGGGATAGAAAGGGGGTTGTTCTCATAGGGATATCGAAGAACTTATTTTAGCATTAGTCCTGCAGCATTGGCTCAGGTGCCCGTTGCATTTTAGAGATGGAGAAAAAGCCAGCAAAAACCACTTATTGCCCTCAGCTGGTTGGTTTTTTTTTCCCCTGGTTTTGAGAGGCTTTAACATTTGCTCAGTGAAGAAAGCTGTGTTGTGACAAGAATTGTTTCCTGTGACTTCTACAGAGGAGAATATATCACAACAACCGGGACAGCCTCTGGGCTGTGTGCGAGGCAGCAGCACCTCAGCTGAGTGGTGGCATCCCTGGGTGGATTAAGTCTTGCTCTGGAAGGATGGCCTCCAGAAGGAAGGCAGAACTTTGAATTTGATCAGCAACTGATAAATTTAGTGATGGAAAAAAGCTGGATTGTGTTTATAGAACACAAGCAGTGTGTAAAACCAGAAAAGGCTGGTGGAGCTACTTGGTTCTTACAGTTCTCTTCAATTTAATATGGTGTTTAAAGTTGAAGGAACAAAAAAGCCCTTCTCTCTCGAATTGCAAGTTTTCTCCAAAAATAGAGCTGGTGAGAAAAACGTGAACTGACTTTACCAAAAATATCATGCGTGTCGTGAACAAGGCTGAACTACATGAAAGCAAAGGAGCTCGATTACTCTTTCCCTCTCTCATGCTGCTGCTGCTCAGTGGGGACCAGCGTTTGACGGGGAAGGATGCAGATCACAGAGAACCTGCTGTTTGCATCCAGCTTGCTGGACTGCCTCAGGGCTTCCCCAAACCAGTTATTCCTGCCGCACTGAATAACACCACGATATGATCCTGACACCATCGATAAGCAAGGAGGAAGGGGAAGGACACCATGAGCTTACACAGCAAGCAGCGAGCCATTGCTGTCCTCCCTGACGTGTCCATTTGGGTTCTGCAACACCAGAGTCTAGATTGTGGTGGCTCCTTTTGCTCCTGCTGTGCACCCAACAGCTCTCATAGCTTTTCCTTATCCTCTGAGTAGGCAGATCAACCTTGTCATTACTCTTCTTGTAAGCCCTTTTACACCCCATGCATTTTGAAGGCCTTTCCCTGTGGCCTCTGTAACACTTCAGTAGGTCAGTCAAAAGGACTGGCCCTTCTACATCTTTACATCTTCACTGTACAGTTAAAATAGTCATTTTCTGAGTCGGTACCAGAGTTTCTTACCTTGAGCTCCTTGACTGTAAAACAGTCTGTGAGCAGACTCGACGTCCAAAAAGTAGTCCATTTTGGCAGAACTTTATGCGTGTATACGGTGCTCCGGTATGGATGATCAGTCAGATGCCTGGGAAAGATTACAGAGATGTCAGACAGAAAGAAGCTGGTGAGTTCCTTTGTGGAAAGAATTGTGTAGGCAGCCGCTGAAGTACTTCGGTTGGCATATTAGGGTCAAAGCATTTCCAAATCACTATTCATAGAACTTCATAAGTATCCTTTTCTATTTTAGGATGTTTGGTTTAAATCCTTATCTAAAGACATAAAAAGAAAAGTCCTACTGCAATATTAGCAAGTACCTTCCGAGTACAATCACCTTTATTCTCGCCACAGTCCCATTTCTTGCAATACACGCTTAGATTCACCTGCCTGATACATTTGCTCTTAAAAAGAAGATCAGAAAGGCTTGAGGCAGGGACCTCCTTTAGCCAGATCCACGGCCAGCACCTCCGAGCAGGTACTACTGTAACAGACCACGTTTAAGATAGCATTCATGCCGCTAACACCGCAACACTGCTCTAGAAAGGATTACACAATATTCTGGATATTTCATTCCACCTAAATGACCAGGAGCCAACCTTGCCTTCTCTCTCCCCTCTTACTGACCAGAAGGAGCAACAGAACATCCCACTGTCAGTTTTAAAGTATGTGATAAGAGCAATCATTAAGAAATAGAAGGCTGCTCCCAGCGCTGCTTCTCAGCTGAGGTTTATGTATTTGGCATTCTTCTGAACCTCAGATCTGTCTAGATCCAGGATTACAGCTGTCCAGGTGGTACACTGAATCAGGTTTGCCTCTGCTGGGCAGAGTTCCCGGGATTAGGCACGTTGTCAGCCCTTCTCCAGGCTTCTTGCTACCTTCTGCATTTTCTTCTTCTCTGACCGACTCACATAAAAACCCCAGGATTTGCAGAAAACACACAATCCAGTTCTCTCCTCCACACCTGAGCTAGCTACAGCTTGTAAACATACAAACAGCTCTGCACAACATTTATTTTAAGACAGACAGACAAAAATACCTCTCGTCCTTTTCCGTGCAAACCTACCAGAAAGGTCTGGGGCAGGGAGCCCGACCCTCGCTTCAAGCAATTCCTTTAATTACACTGGCAAAAAATCAGGAAGCCAGCGCTCCAAAGCTTTCCCTTTTTCCTTCGATTCGGTTTTCATCAATCAACATGCAGTCCTTTCTAAAATTCCGAAGCCTATCCTGATGAGAAAACTTTTAAAATTCCTCAGCAATCCACTTTACTGTACCACTCCCAGACCAGAAATGATACTTACTGCCGAGTGTCGAGAGCTGCCTGGCAGTGGTGTAAGCTCCAGTAGTTTCAAGGAGGGTTTCTTTGATCTTACTAAATGTCCCCAGTGTAAGCAAACAATTTTGATTGTTTGATTGGAACTCTGATGAATAATGCATAACGTCAACTGGACTTCCTTTATCAGATAAAAATGGCCAGGAGATGTTGTTACTTAGCAACAGGAGGTGACACTACGATCATCTCCCCCACACCCCCTCACCCTTCATACTGGAAAATTAAGCCCCTGGTTTTGATTTGATAAAAACTTTCCCAAGGAAAAAGAAAAGAAAAAAAAAATTGACATCAAGTTTCCTTAAAATTTTGGTTTTCACTCGGATCTTCCTTGTTGCATCTCCTATTCTGAGATATTTTAAGTGTTTCATAATGATTAACCGTAACGTTGTGTTTTGTCTAATAATTTGCTTTTGGTAAGTAAAATACCTACTTTCTCCATCGTTTACCACAAGAGTAATGAGAGATTGTTAAATGTTTTGCTATGAATATAATGCAAATAACATCTTGAAGAGATTCATTTCTTAGCTGGTACTGCTTGTTGGACAAGGCAGACAGAAAAAGCAACACACAAAACATTCCAGTGACGCTCTGAAATATATAGATTATCCAGAAACATTTCCTATTACAGAATTCCTACTTTAAGTAATTCATTCATTCTTGAAGGAGCTCTAACATCTGATACAAGCATTCTCGAGGAATCATTGCTTTCTGCTTAAGATACAGCCTTTTACAATATACACGACGTGGCTTTTTTTTTTTTTTCAGGAAATAGACATTGCTAAAAAGCCAAAGCACAGTGAAAGATTTTCAAAATGAATAAATAAAATCAGAAGCAGGAGAGAAGTACTTACCAGTGTTACTGACCTCTTTCCATCCTACTGTCATGGAATGAGACTAAGCAAATGCAACCCAGCCTGCGAGCCAGAATGAACAGCTTCTAATTTTCACTTCAACCTCGAAATCAAGAGTACTGAATAGAGAAAGGTGACGGATCTGCTGTTTTATATTACGATGAAATGAAAGCTCTTAGCACAGATCTGAGTAGAACTGCTTTTTTTTGTACTACATTAGCCTGCTAATTTGAGGAAAGTGAAAGGCTTTGTTTTACTGTCTTTTATCTGTTCTCTTTGCTACCCCCACAATTTAATTTGCATTTAAAATTATTCTTATGTCTCCACTGCACTCCAAGGTATGGAGCATTTTCTAATCACGATGAATGTTCAGTGTGGTTTTTGTGCAATGCCACTTTTATTCTGAGCCAGAAACATGGTGAGTAATTATAATTGCCAGCTATTTTCTAGAGTGAAATACAGAGTGGTTGTCTGATGCTTTTTCTGATTTTTTCCTCCATTTAGCAGCACATTGCAACAAACTACTCAGTCAAAGCATCAGTAAAAACATAAATCAAATAGCACAGTGTCATGGCACGATAGCTTAAACATGCACATCCACAGACCGTGAAAGCAGAATACGTTTCTACCGAGATCTTTCCAATTATAATTTGCCTTTCCTGAGTCCAAAACGGGGCTTGGATGGTTAATAACTGAAATATAGCCCAGTTATCTCTTGGTAGCTTCCAGTTCATCTAGTTGAGCATTACTGGAGCTGCACATTCTTTGGAATCCTGATGAAGCCAGGCACTAGGGGCAAACAAAGGCCATGCTATTAAGTTGCACGGGAATCTCTCACAAGAGAGCCAGGACCCTGCTTCTTCCCGCTGGTCTTAGTGTAGTTCCCCCAGGTCTGATTTTGGATTTGGATCAGAAATTGAAGAAGGCAGTGATAAAGTGATCCTTCGATAGACCTAGGCTTGGAACTTCTGGCCAAGAGAAGTGTCAAGGCTTAGTCCTTCCTGTATTTGCAGATACTCTGCTCAAAAGATGAGGTATAAATGCCCTCTGAAATCTGTTCCCACCAAACATTACTGGTGCTCAAAACTAGGGGTTTTAAAAGGTCAGATTTTCATTTCAGTATCAGAAAACTCTGTGTCAAGTAGCATAGGATTTTTCTAGCTTTTAAGAAGAAACCCAAAAGAAATAAACCCTCAGAGCAGAGGTTTTTTGGTGCAGGTTAGAAAGGAAGAATCCCTGTGAGCAGATGACTCCGTGGGTTTCCACTCTTAGGATTTCTTACATGCTTCAAAGCACCCAGAACATATCAAAGATCAGGGTGAGCTATATGAACTGCAGGTAGACTCTGGCAGGGCTGTTCCTACACTGGCACCCCACTAAATCTGGTTGGATTGAGTAGGCGTCTCAAAGTGCCACCTAAGTGGTGGATCTGGCTTATGCAAACTGTGTTCCTCTTTTCAGAGGTGTGACGAACCTCTTCATTCCTGAACACAAATCAAAGCAAAAACAAACAGCAACAACACTGCAAGGCACCTTCTTTGCAGTTTGGACAGTAGCTAGCATCTTCCTCTTTGCAGTTTGGAGAGTTTGTATTTGCCATGATGACTCCTGAATAATAGGTGCCTCCAAGCTCTTCTCTGATAATTATTGGAGTCATTATCTTACGGGCCGGGGGCCAGTTGCCTGTTTAGCCCAGCTGACTTTTCTTCAACAGAAAACCAGAAAAGATAAAGAAAGGCTGACAACATAGAGATGCAGAAGGAAAGATGGAAGACAGAACATTGTACCTCACTTGTTCCAAGGATCATATCTGCTTATCTGCAAGCAGTATGGAATACTTATTTTGTTTCTAGGGGCACTGGATCTCCCAATCAGAAGGAGACTGAAAAAACCACAACCTTGCATGCTGGAGAATGGTTTATAGCACCTGTCCTTTAGCCTTTGGTGTGTCCTTCTGATCCTCTTTGCCATCACCCTTTCAGTCTGCATTGTCATCTCCCACTGTGAGTGACAAGTGTAGTCACTGAAATCACCAGCAGCCTCTCTGCTGACCATTGATTGCATCCATCTCGATACCTCCACCCATCTCGGGGATTTACAGTTCTCTTTAAATTGTAGTGCAGCAGTTCTGACAGCTGCTAAGAGCTCTCTCTGACTAGGGGGTACTTAGCAACAAGAAAGATAACAGTGCTTTTATATTTATATGCTTTATATTATGTGGCATTCATCACCACTGGGGAATCCTTGCCTGCCTGGTTACAAAGTCTTCAGGATGGTTGTGTGGGCTCAGATTTGACCCATAGTCCAGAGGAGCTCTACCCTCAGAGAAGGACATCCATTACCTGCAGTTCAGTTGAAAACCCTGTATGTCTAGAAAAACATTCAGGTGAAAACAGATCTATTTTGGGTTAGGTACGATCCCCAGATCAGGCTTCACGTATCCTTGAGGCTCACTCTGAAGGTTTGAGCTAACGCACGGTGCATTGAGGTGTGTGCTCTGAATTGGTTTCAGGGGGCAGGACGGGGAAGGGCAGCAGTGGCCAAACAGAAACTGGACTCTCCAGCTCTCAGAACACTTCCCTGTGCTCTACCAAGCCCTGAAGCCAAACTCGCAAAACCTCTGCTATTGACTGGACCTCTTATCAGCACAGATCCCTGCTCAGGATAACAGTTTTGTAACATACACAGATATCCACAGAGAACTAGACTGAGAAATAACTCTTTGTGAGCTAGACCGTAAAACCAACCAACCAACCTCTGCTAAAGAAATACTTGGAAAAAAAACTGTCACGCTTTGGAAAAATCTGAAGCCGGCACTCCTCATCATGAGATTAAGTAACCTACTGCATCACATTTGACTTTTTCCCAAATTAAAAAAAGAAAACCAAGCAAAACCCCCCAAAATCCTCCAGAGGAAAGTAATTGAGCACTTGGCATTTAAAAGGAGTGAGTAGCCTTCTGGTTTTCTAACAGTCAGATAGATGTAGGCATAGGGCTGGGGGTTTTTTCCTACCCTGAACTCTCTACTGAGAACATAACTTACTGCAATGACTCAGAGCCTTGGGAAAAAAAAAAAAAAAGTCTGCTGCTGACAAACACTAATATTAACCTGAAAGAAAGTGGGAGAGAGAATAAAATGTGTGACTGAAGAAGTGTAGGCAAGGTGATTATTACAGAGAGTTGTTTCCTGAGGGATACATTCAGAATAAAGGAAGAATATAAAAGTTTAAGCCCCTAAGATAGGAAAGATGGCTTTTTTTTTAAATTATAATTATCAGTCTTGTGCTTAGATGTATTAAAAAGAGAGGTTTGCTAACAAAATTAGGACACAAATATGTCCTCTATTTCTTACTTGTAATGCAAGACAAATATTATGGTGCACACAACATACACTAAAACTCAAACATATCCAAGTGGGGGTTACAGATGCTTTACAGCCAGAGAGACTAACACTGATGCTTTCAGAAGTTTCTACAATTTTGTACGATTCCCTCTTGAGGTCCTCGGGCTAAAACCACTTAGGAATTTTACGAGAGTTGTCCAGAGGAAGAGGCATTTCCAGTGCAGAGGTATGTATTTTTAATGCTCCTGCCATAAAAATTATCAATATCCAGAAACACTGAAGAGAGCATAAATGTAGTCCTGGCTTTTGAAATCAATGGAAGGTTTGGGCTTTCGTAGCATCAGGGTCACATTCTTTTTATTTAATGCCAAAACAAGAACTGGATGAGTTCCAATGCAGAAGAGATGAGGTTGAGAAGAGGTAGCCCCAGCATCCTGTGTCATGAGCAAGAAGTTTGAGAAGTTGCTAGTTAAGAAAATCTTTAAAGTGCTGTCATGGAGAACAAAGGTTAGCTAGCTATCCTGCATAGAAAAAGTCTATTCTAAGATGATATATGGCAGTTTGATACGCCTTCATTTGAGGGAGGAGAGGTTGAAGTCATAATTATATGATAAACATATTAGAGAAGAGAGATTTTGGGAGAGCATGTATGTTAGAGCCTAATCCTTCAGTCCTTATACAGGCAGAAATTCTTCTGCGTTAATAGACCTTCGTCATCCTCCTCAATTACATGACCAGATTAATTTGTTTCCTCTAACTACACAGGAACAGAAGAAGAGGAACTTTCCCTAATTCATTCCCACGGGTGACTTGGTGCACACAGAGAAACACAGAACTATCTGTGACAGGGGAAGTGGATGAAATTAGTAAAACAGCTCTTTTGGGTAAGCCTTCCTCCACTGCCCCACCAGCACGCAGCAGTCAAGGAGGCGGAGGCATCCCTTTCACCTTCCTACTCACTTTCCAAGGAGTTCTGGCAAAGAAACTTTAAAAGGATTCAAAGGGGCAGCTGGAAATGAGACAGACAGACAACAAAATCATCCGTCTGTGCCTTCCTGGGACTGAGCAGTCACCAGAGCTTGAGCTGTTCCCCGTACAAAAATAGAGCGACTGGCCAAAGACGTAATACGGAGTTGCCTTTAATTTGCACCGACGCCGGTACCGGTGATCTCAGTCCTAACCTTCAGTGAAAGAAAGGGAAAACCAGCACAGGGAAGCTGGAACCAAACGGGCGCTTACAATCTCCTGCTGGCCTTTGAGAAATTGCACTGATAGTGGGCCATTCCTAAATCCTTTTTTCAGTTGGTTGCTGGTTTACATGTGATAAACAATTGTGAAGCAACTGAGAGCCTGGATGTAAACAAAGTAACCTGATTACATTTGATAAAAATCTAGGAATTGCAATCTGGCTAGGACAAAATTAAATTACTTCTTTCCAGCTGACTTTATGTAAAGGCAAAGACATAACTATGGAGTATTAATGAAGTGACAAGGTATAGGCCTCAATAACATGATGAGATTTAATATTCATAGGGCACTGTGCATACAGCGATAAATAATGCATAGGAATGCTAGTCTCTGGATAATTTACATGAAAATCAATCTCCTTTCCTGTTTCTGCGCTGTGCTGTCCTCCAAAAACTGCATCAACTTCTGATACGGTTTTCAAAAGTATTTGACCTACGGTTTTTATGATTAATCTTCCTAAGACAGATCAACAATGGAAGCTTCAGAAAAACCATCCACCTGTCTTATGTTTCCTACCCTGTGTTGCTCTGGAGCTACTGAGGAGCCACATCTTTTGCAGTGGGAATATTTATAGGACTTGTGTTGAAACAGGTCAATGTAATTGAAAAAACCTTCCAGATACCTTTGGTATTCCTGGATACATATTGCTGTACCTCATTACTGGAGCTATTCCAAAGTTTGCGTGCACCTTAGAAAAAAACCTCGGTCCAAATTACGTGCACAAGTTGGATATTTTTATGCATTTCAAATATGTAATTATATGCATCTACCTATTGCTGTGCTTCCCATACTTTATTGAGGGATCTGATCCTGCATAATGCAGGTCTACGTAATGTCAAAAATGACAAGCAAGATAACCAGCCAGAAGAACCTAATTCTTTCTTAATGATAGTGAGACTGTAGAGCTGTCAAGGTACTTCTGCCTGGTAGCAAAAGTATGGCCTAAAAGAGGAATATGTATTGCTACGTGTTCCATTAGCATGACGGGGGCTACACTAGTTCTCCTGTCTCCTCAGACACACGTGTGTTCTGCCCACATCCTCCTCCTTTTTCACCATACACTGCAGGCTCAGGAGAGTACTTCAAACTCTTCGTTTCTTCATGATTTCAAAGAATTTCTGCTTGCCTTTCAGCAAAACCTCTTTGCGCCTTCAACAGGAATTTGTAGGACTAACACCAAATTTGCATTCCATGGTGCAACGGCTGATGCAGATCCTCTTCTCCATTTCTTCAGCTTGACAGAAGATCAGGTCTTTTAACAACACTAGACTGGAGGTGGTTTCTGAAAAACATCAGCTGAGGACAGGTCCAGTGTTTCATGTGGGTTGCATTTATTTTCATTTTGAGAAGAAAAACAATGCGTTTATTCTGTTGCCCAAATTTCACTGATTTTTAGAGACGCTACAGTCCCATTAGCAAGGGGTATCCCCATGAACTGACAGAACAGCATCTCCAGGCAGACTGCAGAGAACTGACCTGACAAACGACATTTCACAGTCTGTGGGTGGTCTTCTCAAAATAATATTCACTCAGTGCCCCCCCAGGCTGATAAGTTATTTTAATAAAACATTGTCTTTGAGAGAATGAAGAAAAATAGCACTTGTGGCACAGCCTAGAAATTAGATTTTTAAAAATTTCATCTCATGGGTGCTTGTTTAAAAACTAAAAATCAATGGAAAGTCCGGAGAATTTAGATTAGACTCAAGTACATTCTTTATGGGGCAGATCCTTCCCTTACAGACTACCTTCAGAAACACTGGAAGTTCCAACATTGAGCCTCCTGATGAACTCTCATTTGCATCTTGTGTAGTAGGAATTCCTAAACCATTCACATTTTTGTAGTTAGCAGAACCAGCCAGCGTCCCTCGTGCAGCACACACACCATCCACACAACATTTCCACGTCATCCATTGGCACGAAGGACAGTTTTAACATCAGGTGGCTGCAGGCTTAGATCACACGCCGAGATCCGCGCCTCTCTGCTTTTTGTCGTGATCACGTGGGAGCTCAGAGCAGATCTATAAATCCAGAGCTCTCTTTCTGCTGCTTTCCCATCTTCAAGCCAACTGGATGTTAAAGCGAGCAAATAGAAAATCCCAGTCTGACAACCAGGCCTCGCCGGTTCCTGCTGCGATTGAGGTGCTCACAGCAGTAACTGCAGGACATGGTTTTCCTGGGGTTACTGCTGCAGCAGATTTACAGATTTGACTGCTTTAAGAGGAGGGGTTGCTTTGATAGCTCCCGTGTTGCACAGCAGAAGGAAACGTGAAGCTCAGAGCTGTGGAATTACAGGCCTGAGGATGCGTGTTTTGCAGAGGTCGGTGTCTTTGCGGAGAGGTGAAGGTGATGCCTGGCCTGTTAATGTAGCCCCGCTGCATTTGCTTGAGAAATACGACTTTAATATTTCCCCGTCCCCTATAAAAGGCTCCCAGGGTAATAATAACAATAAAAAACCCTCCCCCCAATGTTTTCTTTTTTAACACATCAAGCATCAGAAAAGCTGTCATTTCAGACCAACTTCTGCCCATCCCTATGGCAACTAATGGAAGCATTTAATACTATATATACAAAATGTAATTTGCTCCCCCGCCATCTCTAGTTATACTCTTCTTTTTATGCTAAAATTGCTCCATGACGCCTACAATGTTTGGAAAATGTTTCTGAAGTGGCATGCATCAGAGGTTCAACGTCACCGAAAAAAGCTCAAGTGACCAATTAAAAAATATTGATTTTGAAAAAGCAGTTGAGGAAATCAGCAAAGGCCAAAAATAATCTTGTCTGAACGGTCATATTTGTAGCCTTGGAATGCCCAGTATTAAAATTAACAATGCCTTCGGAAGAGAAGGGGAGGGAGAGGAGAAATCGGGCATCGATGATCAAACCACCCATCATAGGGAGAACTTTAGGAGCTACGAAGCAGTCTCTGGAACTCCTTCCTGTGCCTAGCCCCTTATAGCTTCAGAAGTTACTTATACTCAGCTTGAACTCAGGGCTTAAAATATTAAAATAAAATAATGAAAGGATAAAAGTGATATGGATTTTTTAAAAAATCTTTTCAGAAGGGAGAGATGCAGAGTATTCATTGCTTACAGCTCTGTGTTGGGAAGCTTCTGTAACAGAGAAGACACAGTTGTTGTTTGGCTGTCCAGATTATCTCACTCGCTATTCTCTATTCCTTGTGTCTTTTATCTATACCTGTTCCAAACAGAGCTGAGCACCATACAGTAAAAACGTTATTAAATATAGGCATACTAGGAAATAACTCCTCCTTTCTGTTACCCCTTCAAAGTGGTGAAACATGCACCTAAAGCATCTCAGTTTCCAGTAGGCAGGATTGAAAGAAACATTTAAGGATTGCATGTAAACATATAAATCCACGTGTATGTTTATATACATTAATTTTATATATATAACAAATGAAACAAGCAAGAGAAAAGCGATTGTGTGATCATACAACACCTTTGGCATTGTTCTAACAATAACAGAAACTCCCAGGTTATCAGAACATCTCCCAAGCACCTCAAGAAGGGATTTCAAGTGTGAAAGGGATCCACTTCATTAAATGCAGGAGATAAGAGTAGCTCTGCCATTGCCTGACTTCTTTGTTAGAGTGTGGTGCTCTCTGAACAAGAGGCTTTGTAGCAATCACCAGTCTCCAAGGACAGGCGTCACCTATGAACTAGGCTGAGTAGCTTCAACATGAAAAGTCATGCAGAATTTTGTGCCTCTTAGAGATGCCCAGCATGGGCAAGAAGAAGTACCAACTAACTTAGGAGAATGGTTTTTACAGTATTTCTTTCTTCAATAAAAAGGAAACTCAGCTTCCGCAGCAGAGATTAGTGGGCACAGCACCATTGCAATGGTGACTGAAGCTGGACAGTGCCAGCTGCTTCCTCAAAATCATCTTTCTGGCACCTTCCTTGTGCTAGTCCTCTAGCAGGCATGGACCATTGGCAAATACCTGTAGCTTCCTAACATGGTTCAATGAGCTGAAGGTCTAACCAGGTACCTTTTCCAGCAAAGGAACCACATATAAAACTAGAGGTAAGAGGAACTGGCCATGCCTTTGCAAGGTCTGTCCCTGCAATATTGTCTATCTAGAAGCGGTGAGTAGATGGAAATAGCAATGTGCCGAAAAGGGTGTAGGACAGACTCTAGAGGAAGGAGGAGACAGTCACTGTGTGGAGTGAATATTGCAGCGTGCTGTAGGACAGCTGCAGATAAAACTGGTCTCTATTTAAATCAAGTCCTAATCTGAAATTCACTGACTGTGGCAAGGAATTGGTATTGAAGATGTTTTGGTGTTAGGATGAAAAGGGTTTCTGCCAGCAAGCCACATAAGAAACACTTTGTCACGGAGTTCCGTGAACAGCTTCCCCACAAAATCATCCAAGATGTTTCTCATCAGGGCTGGACCAGGGGGAGAGGAGAGCTTGAACTGGGCCACCACCCCTACTCCTGCTCCAGATTCTCACACCTGAGGAAGTGCTTCAGCTGGGAAGCTATTCTCCCTGGGCTCGGTATGTAGTCAGCAGCCAACGAAAACCCGTTATCCCAGAATTTACTTGAGAGTAATCCTGCCTCGCTTTCCTCACTGCTTTCATGAAGAGCCCACAGGAATTAGCTCTCCATGAGAATCCTCCTTTTCCCCCTTCAAGCCCAAAGAGGCTCTTCATTTGTTCCTGTGGTGGCTCAACATCCGTGGCTCACAGAGAATCTTCTGTGGGTCTCATAACAAATGAGCTCGAGATGTCTGGCTGTAGAAACAATGGAAAATGCACTGTACTTGGTTTAGCTTGAAAATGGGGTATGGCAAATGACTGAAGTGTCCCTAACCAAAGGGACTGGCTGGACTGTATTTATAGCAGCTCTCTATTGTATACAGCAGGCTCCTCTAGCCAAGTTCTGGCTCTACTGAAATCAGTCTGTGTTTTACACCCATCTCCTGCGAGCCCACTGTTTGACCCTGTGTGAATAGCGCGTATTGGGAAACATGAACATATTTTAGTTATAGTGAACTTTCACTACTAGGCTGTAATTTTCCTCTCGATGCCTGGAGCCTATGAGAAAACTCAATTTGCTGGAAACAATTGTAAAAGCCTGAGGAGGTGAGGGCTGGAACACACAAACAGTATGTGTTTGATGGGAGAGAGAGGTCGTGTGCTCTCCAGGAAAAGGGTTACTGGAGAAGGAAAAAGTCTTTAAGGGAGTACTTAATGCAGAGTTGCAGTCTAAAAGACAAACAGCATAGTGGGATCGATCAATAAAACGGACAGCAAACCGCAGCAACAGGGGCACAGACTCACAGAAATACAGGACAAAAGGGGACCTCAAGAAATTATCTGATCTCTTTGCACCGAGGCAAAATTAACCTCACCAAGCTCATTCTTCACTGACATTTCTCTAACCTACGCTTTAAAACCTCCCTTGAAAGACAGCATGAGCTCCCTGGTAGGTTTTTCTAGTGTGACAGTACCCTTAGGGTTACAATTTCTTTTCTTAAAATCTGCAAACTGAAATTTTTTCCCCCCCTTTTCTTCCAGTGCACGTCATGAATAATTGAGCAAGGTGGTGTAAGTAGAATGTCTCACACAGAAATAATGTATTCAGTTACTTTGCTGACGGGAGAATTATAGTCCTCTGTAGGCGACTAGGAAGCCACCGTGATGTTCTGAAATGTGAGAACCTTTGGAGAACCCAACTGGCCACTTTCTTCTTCATGAAGAATGTTTTTGAGACTCTCAAAATATTTCCCTGGTCCCTCAAGGACTCTGCTCTTCAGAGTATCTTCTACAAAGGCTTTTTTACTAAGTTTTGTCACTTCAGAAAAGGATGTGGTTTAATTAATTTATTTAATAATCCACCAGACTTCCCAATTGTCTGGAGAATTGTGACAGCACCAGATATTGTCATTATTGATTAAAAAAACCCACAACTCTAGTTAAATTACTATTGCAGTAAGATGTCCTTTCATTTTCACACCCACAACTTCTTTACTCTTAAAACTCATTTGTATTTCTGTAATAAATAAATTCCTCTCATCTAGTCCCAGAGTCCTCACCATCTTCTCTCTCTGAGGACTCCTATCACCACCACTTTGATGTGTTCCTTTAAGTCACATTCACCATGTGAAGTTGGACTAGGGCAATGGTGGGTCTGAGATTGAGCAGATTCCAAAGGGAAAAGATAGAAGTGCTCCGAGATGACAGGCAATTACAGTGGAAAGACCATCCAAATCTCAAAAAAAAAAAAGAAAAGATAATGTATATATTCAAGAGTAACCGTAGCGATGTATATTCAGATTGGGTTGGCTAATAAATATGCTGCTCCTGAGAGCAGCAGCCACGGGCCCCACGAGTGGGTGCTGGGTCTCATCTGCCCCAGAAGCTGGGCTTGTGGCTCTGCTGCCATGGTGGGAGTCAGAGAAGCTGGGGCAGCAACTGCTGCTTCTGGGAGGGACTGAGACTTCCCAGCAATAGCTGCTTGGCAAAGCAAACAACCAACAGAGCTCTGTAGCCACTGCTGTTAAACGGGCTCCCTTCTCTCAGTCTCCTTCGCTGTGAAGCTCTGCCTTGCCTAAACCTGGAGCTGGCTGAGAAGGAGATCAGTGGTGACCTGCGCGGAGGAGATCATATATCCAAGCCATAATTAACTGGAGAGATTCCTTCTGCTGTGATTAGAAGGGACAGCTCCATCCTGGCTGCATTTTTCCTCACTTCATTGCAGATCTGGATTTTGCTGAGATTTCTCTAAGCACTGGGTATGTCTGCTTTAAGCAGTCTTCAGGAAATAAATTATTTACGATTTGTGCCATTCTTCTTTCAGATTTGCCTTTCTGAGTCCCTAATGCCCATAGTCATAGCTTAAACATCCCACTGTGGCAGGTGATGAAGAAATAATCCCTGCCTAAAAGAATTTACCATCTAAATATTGAGATCAGTAGCAAAAGCTGCTGGGAGAAGGGTCTGCTTGCTCAAGTGAAGGAAAATAGGGGAACAACAAAGAAAGTGTGAGGAAAGGACAGATCGTTATCATTAGTGGGACATCAGGGCGGCCTGCTGTGTCCTGCTCTTGTTTTAGCTCATGGGCACAAGACGTAAGTGCTCCCTACATTTCTGTAGGGGCCTATAAGAAAGCTGGGGACAGACTTTTTAGCAGAGCCTGTTGTGACAGGACAAGGGGTGATGGTTTTAAGCTGAAAAGAGAGGAATTTGGGCTAGAGAGAAGGAAGAAATTGTTGCTGCTGAGGGTGGTGAGAGCCTGGCCCAGGTTGCCCAGAGAGGTGGTCGCTGCCCCATCCCTGGCACCATTGCAGGTGAGGTTGGCCGGGGCTCTGAGCAACCTGCTCTAGTTGAAGATGTCCCTGCTCACTGCAGGGGGGTTGGACCAGATGAGCTTTGAAGGTCTCTTTCAACCCAAACCGTTCTATGATTCTATTTCTTAGATGTCACTAAATAAGGCTAGGAAATACTGTGAGAGATTCTGAAATTCAAGTAAATAATTGGAAATGTGGGGCCCGAGGAACTGGATAAATTGGAGAGACTACCCATGAAACAGAGAAAGCAGAACAGTGCCCACCTGAAGTATTCGTAGCATAAAGCTTCTGTCGAGAGTACATACATACACAGAGATGCACACACGTACAGAAAAGTATGTAAAATTAATTTAGGTGATAGATTTAAACTGTTTCTCCTTTCTGCGCAGTCTGTTCGTCTCCAGTGGTACATCCACCCTATGAAACGCTGGAATAGCTGCCCTGACACACAAGGACATGCTAAAGCTGCAGAAGTGTGCTTTTTACTCAGCTAGCTTAGGGAAAAAAAGTCCTTTTTTTTTTTCCTCTAGTCATTCTCTGGCAAAGTGCAGTATATCTAATTTTGTTGAATTCCAAAACACACTGTGCACCAAAGTACTTGTAGGTGTAAAGCAGAATGTCAAGGATGAGTCAAGGATTAATACCTAAATTATAGAGTGTGAAATGGGAATTACAGTCTTAAATATCACGTTAAGAACTAGGAAGTATTTACCTAGTATAAAGCACTACTTGCATTGTAATAGGCAAAATGCTGTTCCCTTCAGTTAAAGGGAATTCTTTAATAGTCCTGGGCTTGAGCAGGACTGCAGAGGATGGAGTGGCAATTAAATGACAGACTTTTATGAACTTCAATGTAACTCTTATTCAGTACAGCACTCGCCTAAAAATAAGGCATTGCTTCAGTCATACCTGCTTCTACTGCTCTGCAGAACAAGGATGAATTTAAGGCTGTACTTAGGTACTTAGAATGACAGATGCTTGACTTGTTCATTCCCTCAGACATATTGCTTCTTCCCTTATTGCACTGTAAGGTTTTCAGGCAAAAACTTTTCTGCTTTCACCAGTCTGCCCCTCAAAAATCTCCAGCTACCTCATTGTCCTGTTTTTCTCCATCCTTACAAAGCTTTCTTAAGAAAAAAAAAACCCAAACAACTTGGCTATCTTAAAAGTAGTCTTAAAAAAAAACACCCAACAAACCAGTGAATGATACTATCAGTGCTTCGTGCTTTCTCATTTTCACCTTTTGCCTCTTATTTTTAATTGATAACTCTTTGTGGCAGGATCACTTTTCTCCTGTTTGCCCTATAACCAGCTTTTAGATGGTCTGATTAAAAAAAAAGAGCATAAAAGATTAACATTTTAATCAGCTTGTTAATTTCTCGCTGTCATTAAGCAAATGGTAAAGGTCCAAATACCTTTTTAAAAAACATTTTCTTTAAAGAGATATTAATGATAACCTCATTTGATTTGTAGGCTGACACATGGAAGAGATCCTAATGAAGCTTAAAACCAAGTCTCAGTGGCTTCTCGGAGCTTTACTGGCCAATTTCTAGTTTCATAACCAGTGCCCAGTGAGTCCAGCGCTGCTCAAACCCCATCCGCCAGTGCCTGGTACTTTGCGCTGCTCATTAGCTGCTGACAAATAGGATACAAAAATAAAACCTGGGAAAGCAGGCTTAAAAAGACTTGTGAATTGGTTAGAGAGAACCCTGCCAAAAAGTGATTTTAAAGGAAAAGAGGGTCATCAGTGAAACAGTTCCAGAGGCCAGACTTTTTAAAACCTCACAGTTTTATCAATTAAAAATACTGACTTATATACGCATACACTTATTTTTAGTAGAATCTATTAAATGTCACTTCTTGCCATCACCCAGCTCGAACTCACTGTACCCCAAACTATCCATTTCGTATTTTTATCTTCTTCAACAAGCCTTCAGATGACTTCTGCTCTATACTTCAGTGTTTAGTCCTCTACTTAGCAGACCATAATTGCTAAAGAGGGTAACCAGAAACAACAGAGAGGAGAAATCTACAGGTCAGTTATTGTCCTTGTGCTTCCCAGAAACCCTGGACAAAATCAGGACTACATTTATGGCAAAAGGCCCAATCTCTCTTTCAAACCTCTGTATGTCTTGTTTTCCTTCTAGCTATTTCATATGTTATGGAGACTCGGGCACTTATTTTGCTGTTAATGTAAGTTGATTCATCTACTAGGTGGATGGGTCAGAGAAACAGCCCTCTGTCTCCAGATACAAATTCTACTGCCCAAATCTCTGCTACAAATACTGGAAAAGAGACAAAACATACTGAATTGGCATTTGGTACATGTAAATGAAATAGGAAGAACGGTTCTCTTCTAACAGAACCACTGTGGTTGAGTAATCTAATGGCAGCAGCAGAGATGGTCACCAATTTAATTTTGGGGTTTCTGCTTCAAGTCTATGCCACAGTCACCCCAGGCACCTCACAAACAAGTCTAGTATTCCTAGGAAATAAGGAGGTAGCACCTATATAGTTATGAAAGCTCATATTTTACTTTTTTTATGTGACCGTTTCAACTGCAAGCACATAAATGGTATCAAAACCTGTCAGCATCTTACTGAGAAGGCAATCCACAGAGAGAACTAAAGAGACTCAAAGTACTCAAGGTTTATTCAGATGTTGCAGTAAGTGGTGGTAAGACAGCCTCACTAATATCAGCTATCGTGTGGAAAGGACAGTTTTGCAAGATCTCTGTGGCTAGTTTCAATTTTGTTATTTTCAGATACAGGAAGAAGATTGAAACACCAAGTGACTAAGAAAAAGAACATGGACTGGAACCTAGTGGTAGTAGTTCTGTTTCAACGGCAGTGTCAAGGGAAACTTGCATCTCTGAAAGAGGTCAATGTCACTAAGATAAAAAAATCCAACCGGTGAGAAATCCTTGCGTAAAAAGAACAATTTAATATCTTATTTCCCCCCTCCTTTTCCTTTCCCCCTTCTGCTTCCTTCTTAGCATGCTCGCATCAAGCTAACCAATTCCTGTGTGCAGTGAAAGGAGAGCTTCGGATGAGTAAAGGTCTACTTCAGATGATTTCCCATGTTAAAGGGAAGAAAGTGTTACTGGAACGTTTCTGGTAATGGAAAAATTGATTTCTTGGGCACAAATCAAAAGCAAAAGTATGATGAAGAGTATTCAAAAGGAGAAACAAGATTTCCAGTATCTCATACTGCGATGAAATGAAAGCAAAGTTCAGAGAATGCTAGTTTTGTATATCTGAAAGAAAAGAGCAATGAGCACATAAAAATAAAAGTGGACAGAGTCCATGTTAATCACCTGTTAATCAGGTTAATAGCAACCTGGAAAAAAGAAATCCTGGTCTAAGTACATCTCAGAGTTTGTATTTGGTTACAGAAACTGATCTATTACTGGAGTAGCACCCTTTACTTTCTTCAGATTAACAGAGGAGGAACAGAACCAGAGAGAATTATATGCACTTCACTTCCCTGACTTTGGAATTTAGCAGTACATAGCCCAAACTCATTTTGGTCTGAAAAATATCTTAATGTCTGGGAACGGATCGCAAAGCCGCCTTTTGCTTCTGTCATCAGCAAACTAGGTTATCCCTGCTTTTTAGCTAGCAAGTATTTTTGCCGCCTAAAGGATGCTGAGACTTGACTCAGAACTCCTCCTCTTTTCCACTGTATCATGCTGGTCTGTGACAGCCCTTTACTAAATGTCCCTTTTTCATAGGATTCATCTGGGTAACACCAACATGCAAGGGAGATATAGATCACAGAATCGCAGAGAATCACAGAATGGCAGGGGTTGGAAGGGACCGCTGGAGATCATCTAATCCAACCGTCCTGCTAAAACAGGTTCATCTAGGTCAGGTTGCCCAGGTTCGTGTCCAGGTGTGTTTGGAATCTCTCCAGAGAAGGAGACTCCACAGCCTCTCTGGGCAGCCTGGGCCTGGCTCTGGCACCCTCACAGGAAAGGAGTTTCTCCTCCTGTTCAGGTGGAACCTCCTGGGTTCCAGTTTGAGCCCGTTGCCCCTTGTCCTGTCACTGGGCACCACTGACAAGAGTCTGGCCCCATCCTCTTCGCACCCACCCTTTAGCTATTGATCAGCATTGATCAGATCCTGAGTGGATTCCTTCAAATCTGTTACTGAAACAGCCCATACCAAATGTTTGAAGCTTTAGGTAATTATTTCAATATTTGCTACATTATTGTTATGAGAGTGACTAAGAACATATTCAATCACTGCACTGTTTGTCAAACACACCATTTTAAATTGAGTGTTGCTTTTTTTTTTTAAATAACATGTCATAAAATACGCATACAGTCTCTCTATTACCAATATTACTTTAGCAGCACAGCTCTTCTGCTTCTCCCCTTCTTATTCTAAATTCTTGCTTGATATTACCAAGAAGCATCAATACTCCTGCAAAGGCTGATTAACATGCAGTGGCTCCATACTCAGGTTGGAAGGCAGAACTGACTGAGATTTCCAGCATCCTACTAGATTATGCATTTCTCTGTGCATGCAAAAAGACACGCTTGTTCACGTCACTGATACTTCTGCTGAGGCTTCTGTCAACATCTGTTCGCAGAAGTGGCTGTTGGCATGCACTTATCTGTGAATCACTATGCAAATATATGCAACTGCAGGGAAAGAAGTCCCTAGAAGATTCGAACAAACCCATTTACTTTTGGCGGAGTTAAAATTTCGAGGTGACTGGCAGGTCCATTGTCACAGCCCTTACGGAAGCTTTTCCCACTGATAAAGGAGAATATTATTTGAGCGCAAGAAGCATTACAGTGAACAAAGCAGCAGTTCTGAATTCTGGTAACATTTTGCTTGGTCTTTTTCATTGCAGAATGGGAAAGTGTGTCCTCAGGGGTATTGGGACTGGACTACGAAGGTAGTAAGAAATGAAAGTGATGTTGCTGCTCAGCAGAAAGAACAGATCCTGTATTGATAGACACTGCTTGGGACACCACAGAAGAATCCTCTGAAGACACCTTTATTAAAATCAATTCCCCTTTTATACATGCAAAAGACTAGCTGATGTTCTCTTAGGTACTTGCTAGTGGTGTTGGTCAGATGCTTGTGCTGAAAGCCCAGCCAGGACAGTCCTGAGACAGGTATCATGCTACTCCTTAAATGAAGCGCAATATTCTCTGTCTGTTTAGAACAAGAGGCGTTACTGAAGATACTCAACAGAGACCTTCTCAGGTATCACCCCCTTCCTGCAGCTGTTCCAGGAGCCATGTACATTAGCGGGTGAGTTTGAGGGTGGAGTGAAAGCTGTACTTGTTATTCCATTCCCTCACTTGACACAGGAGGAGAAAGAACTGGTGTACCATGTTCTGCAGCTGTCCACCACTAAGGTTTTGGTAGCTCATACAGGTACAGAGGCAAGAGGTCAATAGACACATGGTTTTTACCACACGTTCCTCCCCTTCACAGTGCATGCAGCATAAAGCAAGATTTCTTTCCTGCCTCTCATCTTTACCATAATTGCAGCAGCCAAAGAGGGAAATTCTACAATTTGAGAGGTGGAGGGAGATGTGCTGAACCCAGCCAGACACAGAATTCCATGCCCTAAAATGCTACACGACAATTACGACTAAAGAGTAAAATCCCCACCTCTGTTTTATCTTTAAAACTTTAATTTTTTTCATGCAACACTCTCTGCACATCTCAAAGTAACCTTTTTTCCCTATCTCAGGCATACAATTCTACCTCCTTTCAATGTTAGGATCACAAATTACTCAATGCGAAGGGCTGCTAGCACGGGTCCTAGTTTTTCAGGACCGATGGTAAGAGTTTTAGCGATAGTGTTTGGTAATGAGTCAGCTGCTTCTCCACTGCGTGTTGTACAGTAAGTACAAGTAACCTTGTCCTCCAGTCATGCCCTGTCAAACACTGGGGGGCTAAAGCAGTAGCTTAAGACACAGGCTTAAGCAAAGGCAGCCCCCCACTTTAAAAAGCAGATTAAGCATGTGACAGATGCTTTGTGATAGTTTATGAATAGTATACGCTGACCTGGTTTTTATGATGTTGCTTGTATGATTATGTTGGCTCGATTTAATTGCAAGACAAAGGCAAAGCCTGAAACACTTGGTAAATATAAGCTACCCACTGATAAACACCCTCAGGTCACTTTGCAATAAAACTTGAGTTGCCAGCTTTGGAGAGTCTGTTTCTGGGCTCCAGCCAAGCTGCTAAAATCTTTGGTCACTTCAGAAACTAAGATTAAAACAACTCCAGTGGCTGTGCAAGGGGTCCACAAGCACTATGCTAAAAAACCAAGTAGACTGTCACAGATATTCAACTGGCGAAGGCTGATGGGAACTTGTATCACCCTGTCCCCATGACATGTTGAACAACAACAAAATATTCTGCTAAAACACCTAAAGCCAATTTCCCCCCCCTTTTTTTCCTCTGTGTTGCTCATATTAAGACCTTTGCATGCTCACGATTGTCGGTGCCCACAATCTGAGCTTGAGGGACTCACGAGGTATCACAGCCCTTGGCTCTGAATCATGCTGTTCTGCAGCAAGTAGAGACGCTAACCCTTGCATGAAGGGGCTGAGCTCAGAAGCACCAGATGTAGCTGGCTCTAGTTATTATAAATAGCAGCTTAAAGTTTTGTGACTAACATAATCTGCCCCTCACATATGGGAACTTTGAATGCATTCGTGCAATGTGAATTAATCAACAGGAGTTGATGTCCTTGCTGTTGTTCTGTTATTGTAGAAGACTTGCCTATAGACCACCTGGGGAAACCTGAACAGGGGCAGGGAGGAGGGACTTGTGGTTCCTCAGGTTGCACCCACTCCTTCCCACTAGAGAGGCGATGTTCTGCTATGGCATATCATAACGTTTTGACCTCCTGGTCACCTGGACAGGGACCTGTTAGGATGTGATGAGGTTTGACATCGCGCATAGCTGGGCTTCTGTGTGGAACAGCCTGTGCATGGGGCAGAGGAGTGGACAGAGGCAAAAAAGAAAATGAAATACGTGTCCAGGTGAGTTCCTATTTGGTATGCAGCTGGGATGCACACTCAGATTCACAAACCCGCAGGTACCCTTGGACCCATTACAACGAGGAGGGCAGCGGAGCACGTCACATGGCAAAATTCCCAGCCAGTTCAACAGGGTCAGGATTTCCCCTGGGAACTCTTGCTATTTCTGCTATCGCTTCTTCTAGCTCACCTCATCACAAGATACTTTTGCCTGCATCATGATGTTCACTCTCCCACAGTCGGTGAACCTGTACCCCATGCACGGGTCAGAAATTCAACCTTCAGCTTTATCCAGCCCCCTGTGTTCATCACCGCATTAGTACATGACAAATAGCTCTATTTGAAAGTTTTCTTGCTTTGCCTTCACATATACCTTCCTGCTGACACCGACACACTGCCTGTCTTGCTGCTCTCCCCGCTCCTGAGTTACCCGTTTGCTGGAGATAACCTCTGAGCCGGTTCATACCTGACACTTGAAGGATTATGCAGGGCAGTAGGTTATAGAAGTGAAGTGTTACTAATGCCTCCTGCAACATCCGGATCATAGCTGGACAAATTCTTTGTCTGAAACATCAGGTGGAAAAGATTCTATACAGAGGTACAGGTGGTTTTTTTAAAATTTGAATCCATTTTACCAAAGTGGTTGTTCTTAGAAATAGCTGTTGGTGGGTGGGTGGGCATGGGGAGGGCACGACAAACCAGAAAAAGTAAAAACATTGTCCTCTGATATTTTTGAGAGTAATATGTTTTGCTTTTCAAGCACAAAACAACTCTTCCATTTGAAATTACTTTCAAAATGTGTTTTAAAATTATTCAGAAAGCTCCAATTGAAAACACCACTCTGTTTCAGCCCAATCAAGATGCTTCTTCACCCCAAGTGATGCTTTTTAGTTCTTAATTCTGTGAAGTTTTCTTTAAATATTCATCGGCTCAAAATTACTTCTTTATTTGCCTATGACTGTCAGCAAATCATGAAACTCCTGCTTCACATTCAGCCGTAATCCTGGGCCCAATTTGAAAGAATATTTAAACTTAGACTCAGAATTAAGGACTTGTTAAGTACCTGCACTGGATAACTATGAATGCTGGGTATGGGAGCAAGACCTCCCCAACCCTCCTTTCTCCTCTCAGATTTTCTAAATAGGACTTTTCTTCCTCGCTCAGTGGAAAAAAGAATGACTGTTCTAGAAATTATGAGAAGATTCATACATTTCAAAGATGCCATTCCTGACCTTTTGATCATCAAAAAGAGAAAATAAAGCACCATCTGCAAAACTTCTGCGTTTGGAGATAACGTGAAAGCTCTTGGGCACCTGAAGCGTTCTTCCCCTCCCACCTTCCCAAACAGATATTATTTATCAATCTAAAAACACAGAAACAAGGACTGAGTAAAAACAACAGAAAGGACATCCTCACAGGAGGCACCTGGCCAACAAAGTTACCATTAGTGCCCCTTCCCCTGCTTGTCTTACAGTGCCAACAGAATAAACCATCAAATTCACACTGAGGTCCGGTTCCTCATTTTTCTGTAGTTCAAACATGTTTTGGAGCAGATTAGGCTCCATTTGCATATACATATATTAAAAAAGAACACATTTCAATTAAAAAGAAGACACATTTCAAGCTGCTTATATTTTATACATACACACACACATACATTTCACACTTCGGGGGAACAAGTGCGCAGAACCAACCACAAGCGGTTAAGTTAAACTCCTAGCACCCTTCCTTTGTTCTGCTCCCACAAATTGCTGCTGCTGGTGGGTGTAAGTCTTTTGAACTTCTTGAAAGCAATGAAGAGAAAAATGTAGATTGGTGTGTTTAACCACGTCCTTTCCTGGGCTGCAGGCAGAGCTGCTCTTGACTTGAAGACAAGCAATGTGCATGCATCCAAGGACGTGCTGGTGAGCAGCTCCCAGCATTCCCTGGGGTTTTTCTGTTTATACTGTATTTATTTATCAGTTTAAATGGGACGCTTGTATCCAGAGTAACTGAGTGCCTCAGACGTCACTCAGTTTACTTTCCTCATCAGCAGGGGGAAGAAAAATACCTTGAGCTTTGCTCTCTGCATTGAACATTGAGATGAGTTGGTGTGACCAGAGGAATGCTGGAGAGTTTGCCTCCCCTTCTGCAAGAGAGGAATTGCCTCTCTGTAAGAGGTGCTGGCTGTATTCCTCATACCCATCCTAGCTTCTAAACACCATGAAATTAAACTCTCCTGGTAGCTTCTTGTGAGGCCATACCTTCTACAGGGAGCAAAAACCTGGTCTAATGCCTTGTAACAATATTAACAGACACAGCCATAATGGAATCATTTCCAAGCTACCACATGGCTTCAAAGGAACTACTGTTGCTATGATAGCAGTATAGAAGTTTTCCAATATTTTAGTTAAAAGGGGAAAAAAGTAGTTTGGAGAAGGAAGGAAATTTGAGGGAAGGGGGTAGGAAACTCTGAGAGCCAAGAATCTGGAAATAGGAACATCTCTTCGGAGGAGAAGACAATACAGAAATAGACTACTGCCCAGCAAAGTAGGAAAGAGCTTGAACTTGTATTTGTTACTATTTGTAGACTTGCTTCCAGGTGTAGCAATAAAACAAATGCACTCCTACCTCATTAAATCAGCTTCATGATGCATCCAAAAAATCCTGCTGCTGCTTGGTCAGGAAAGGGCACATGAAACTTCTCTCCTGTTTGCCTACCCCATGATCAAGTTGCTAAATTGTTTAGCTAACAGAAGAGGCAGAAATCTTGAGGAACTCTACCTGCCCTGCTCCCATAGCAGACTAGCTGAGGGCAAGCCACCTTGACCGGGTGGAGACCATTTCCCCTTCCCATGGGGAATCAGCAGAGCTTTGACACCACCTGAGAAGCCTCATTCAGGCTGGGCTCACCATGGGTGAGCCTCTGAAAGGCTAGGGGTTGCTTACAGACCGACTAAGGGAAAAAGGAAAACCAACACATGCTGCACCCTCAGTAAGCATCTTCCCACCTCATCCCATGGTGCCACATTTGGTTTCCTCAAGTCAGGGAGAGAAGGGAGGCTTGGAGCTGCTCCGCTCCCTGGGGAAAGGCTGCTCTGCCAGCCTGCCTCTGACTCACTGTTATGACACTCACTATTAAAGCTTAGGTAGTTTGAAGATCAGTGGAATAGAGGCATTTAAAAACCCTGTTATTTCGCCTGTACCTGTGATTTTTAAATAACTGTGCTAATTCAAAAAGGTTCATCGTTATTTACCACATCAGCCCCCTGAAAATACCGAGCATTGTTCCAAGTTATTGTAACCCTCCTTTTTAAAGTGGATTTAAGCCATTATGGTCTATCACATAAATCCTTCTTAGTTCGTGGATTATTGACCTGATAGGCCCAAACAGCTCCATCTGGCCATTTAAACGGGCACGAATGCTGTGAGCGTTTATTGCTTTCAATCCTATTATTTGTAAAGTGCTTTCTTCCTCCGTGTACCTAAGTTCGGTATTCAGGGATGATTTGTGGCCGAGTTCTCATCTAAACTCTTTTAATTATAAGGCTTTCCAGGGCAAACTGCCCGCATACAGTAGCATAAGTAAGTGTACTGCTGTTTGACTTGGGAAATGAAGCTGTTGAATTAGAGCCAGCTCTTAGGAATAATGTCAAAGCTGAAGGAGCTTCTGAAAGTGAAAAGGGGCTCCCTTTTGTAATGCTGATAGGAATCCAGTCTTAGTTAGGGAAGCTTTTGTAGCCACAGAGAAAGTTACTTCCAGATACCTACTCTAAGTGGTTCTTATGAATGAGCTAAATAAATGCTCTAAGGGACGCTTGTTGAAGTGAAAATAGGAACAAAATAGTTTATTACCGGTAGATATGTGTCAGGGGTCAGCGTATGCAGAGAAAAGCAGGCGTTTGTCATTAGTATTTGTCGGTCAAATCAGTCACAAAGACTGAGTTAATCACCTTGACGTGTCGAGTCAATTTCTGATGGAAGTATTAAAGCGCTTTAAAAAGGTTCCCTGTGCAAAGAATCCTGTTCTCCTGCGCCACGGGTGTTCTACACACAGAGTTCTTACTGCCAGGCGATGTACTGAAAAGGCTGGAGAACAAATACAAAGACAGAAGCCTGCGAAATTTGGCTGCCACCTTCCTATGGGTGAGCCCTTCCACCTGCCACCAGCGGGCCAGGCCATGCAGAACCTGTGGATGTAGCTTTGCCTCTGACACGATTGCTTGTTTGCAACAAGAATCAGTGGAAAAGGGAAATTTTAGCAAGTCAGCCCTGAATAATATTTAAGAATCTGACAGAGACTGAAAAAATACCTCGTAGCTGATCTGCGATAGCTTTTCTATACGTAGAGATGTCTTGGGTCTGATGCTTGGAAGAGAGGGGTTTGCATCCTGCTCATACTCTTCTCAAGGAGCTTCATGTTTTCGATGCAGAGCTAAATATAGCTTCAGTATGCACCGGACACATGGTTGTTTTTTCACGGATGCAGAAATCCAGGGAAGTGGGAGGATATTTCTGGCAAGCTACTTTTTTGGAAAAGAAATGTTAGGTGCTAGGATCTTCTCAAACCTGGAGCTAAGGCCAAATTATGAGTGAGGCTGTTGAATACTTTTGATCAAACTGTTTCGTATCTGATGGTGTTAGTGCAAGTATCGTTGTGTGAAAAGATACACGGCGTCCAGTCCACTCACTGCTCTTTTTTTTTTGCGTATGTAAGTGATTTTGTGCATTTAAGTCATCTAGATCCTCTGACCCGTTCTTGGGTCTTTGACTCCCTGCGGGATTTACCCAATGCCAGTGACAAAATCCTGTCCTAAGCAGAAAGCTTGCATGAAATATTTCTTCCCTGAAGTGAAAGGTAACTTTTTTTCTAAAAATGTCCCACTTACAGCAGTTCAGTGTATTGCATCCTAGGTGCTGACACTTTGTTTTGGTAGCAAGAAACGTGGTGGCCTCTGAAGACAGTCCACCAAGCAGCTTACAGGAGGGAGCAGCAGCCTCGCTGCCTGAAGCAATTTGAAGTTCTGCTCTGTTATACAAATTTAAATAAAAAGTTTGAAGTATTTGGGAAACTTTCGCTCCCCCTTTGGCAAACTGAGCAGTTACTTTTTGGGATGAGCAGGTGCAATCCTGCCACGCTGGGTACTCGGCCTAGTGGAAAAAGAGAGTGATCCAGATGCTCAGCTCCACCTTGGGCAACTATTTTAGCACCACTCGTGAAATGCTGATACGCTTGAAGATACGGAAGAGGGTGATAAAGAGGAGCATTCAAAATTGAAGCGTTGCTCTCTGAGAGGTGAGCAGAACGCAACCCTGCATTCTGCACATAGCATATCCATCAGCTTTGGGATGGTGTCTAGAATGTCCAGGGAATACTGGTTTGCTTGCTGTATAGTATTAACTAGCATTTTTATCTTGTAGAAGTGGTAGCTAAGCATCTGATAGAGGAGCATCTAGGAACTAAATGTATATATATATTGTATTTCTATGTATATAGTATGCACATATAGACACACTCTTACTAAACCTGCATGTAGCTAATTCTGGACGCAGCCACCCTAGGTAACAACAGAATACTTTTAATCCTGAGATAGTTCTATGAAAAAACAAATTTGTGACAGAGTTATGCTTGTCCCAGCTTAGTCTCGTTGGATTGCTGAGATGGAATGACCCAAAGCTCTTTTGCAAGCAGAGGAAAGCGAAGGCTCTCTGCATATGATCACAACCTCTCCGCCAGGGAATGAAAACAGGATTCACTGAAGGAAGCTCAACTCCATCGCCCTGAGTGAATACGGAATCAGAAGGGAACCTCTCAAATGCTCGTCGTTACTGCTTCAACTTTGTAGTCACCAGGAGAAGGGAGGAGGTTTCGGTTTATCAGTGGAAGCCATTCATTTTATGAACTGTACAGTAACGAGTTTTATCTAGTTAGGCTATAAAATTGAACTTATTAATTAGGCACGAGCAAAGACAGATTTTGAACAAGTTTTTTAGCTATTTTAGTAACTAGGGCACTGTTCTAGTGCTGACTTTAAGATTGTCTTAAAAATCTGATCCAATGAATTGCAGAGGCTGATGGAACACAATCACTGCTGTAATGTTTTAATAGAGCAGTCTATATTATACTGAAGACAGGTAAGCTGACCTGTTCCTGTGAAAGCCACTCTTCTGCCACTTGGTTTGATATGCTAATAAAATGAAGGGGCATGCTGCAGTTGATAATATTGCAGTTGATTATAACCTTTCAGACCCTAAATTTCATGAGGCTGAAATACAAGGGATAAGAGAGCGCACATTTCTTTATAGGAAACTTTGGTCCCTGCACAGATTCATGTTTCTTTAAATGAAATCTATGCTATACCTAAGCCTTACATCATGAAACAGAGCAATAAAAATTTAGAACCTTATCAGGTTAGGAATTGGGTAGTTATACTCTCTCAGCGTACCAGTAACTGGGAATATTAGGTAGTACAAGTCTCATTGCCAGCTAGAATTCTTTGAAGCTATACAGTAGTTTTGTCATTTAAAGGGGAAAGAATGGTAAATGCTCAATTGATTATAAAAATCGCAAGCACGGAGAGGAAACATCTGATTATTTTAATATGCTCATAAGAATGTTCATGTCTGCATAATTCATTTTAATATGAAATAGCCCATTGTGCAACAAGCCAGTTCTCAAGGATGGGCCAGTTCTGCTGTGACTTTCTTAAAAAATTCATCCTGAGGCCAAATCCACTGAAACCTGTGGGATGTGGTCACAGTGCTTGAATCTTAAAGCAACTCAAAGTGGAAGTGACTGTGAATAAGCACTGGGGTGTTCATGGTACCCTAACCAGACTGGTAGAGGATTTCATATACGGGGATGGATTCTGCAGCACCTAGCTCCAATGAACCTTAGCCTCGGTGAAGATACACTGATGAGATGCTGGCTGGGCAGGTTTGGCAGCCTCAGATACACACTTGCTCAGTTCAGAGTTCTCCCTCCTCTCTTCTGTTGAATTTGGCTGCCTGCACAGAGTAAAGCAACCCCTGGTCCTCTGTGCACCACTGGAAAGGTGCAAAAACTCTGTGGGGCTCAAGCTGACCCCAGATTGCACAACCAAAGCCGTGCTTGGGGCCCGATCTCTGCTCATAACCTGCAGGCAGAATGTGATGGAGAACAAAACATGCAGAGGAGTTTTAGGGGGAGGCCTTCAGCTGGTCTTGTGCCTCCTTTGTGCCAAGCGACTGCTGTGAGTGGTACTAGGACTTGGTGATGAGTCTATGGAAGCCAAAACAGGCCCTTTTCCTCCAAATAATTCTGTTCTTTTGATTTATTAACAACAACAACAACAAATCAGTAAACACTGTACAAGTAGACTCAGCATGACTGAACAGAGCTTGCTTTTTAAGTAGCAAAGGCCAGCACCCTGTTTGGAAATCACAGTGAGTATCAAGTACCTGACAAATTGATGCTCTCTCCAGATGCAGAGAAGAAATGACGCAGAGGAACTTATGAGGACTTTATTGTGTTGCCCTCTGCTCCCTCAGGAGACCTGGCTGCCAGTGAGCTCTGTGCAAATAACAAGCACTGTTTGCTGAAAGGATCCTTCTCCTGTTAGCTCTGCAGCACCTGTAAACGCTGAGAGCGATCAAGCTCTTGTTCCCCTCTTAGACACCAGAAAACTTTTGTGGCAGCACTGTCCTAAAGCTTTATGTTCATATATGTCCTGCTTTGAATCCAAATAGAGGAAGAGAAAGAGGGGTTAACAGAGAGCATCTGTTGTAGGTCTGGTGGGCTGACCCTAAACCTCAGCAATATAGCACCTATAGGATAGCTTATCAGAAGAGGCCTCTCTGTGATTCCCTAATAAAAATAATGAGTGAATAATCATTGGCAATATGTATATGCAACCTGGCTTTCCACAGCTTGGAGCCATGAGACGAAGTTTGTCAATCAAGGGTAACGAAGCACTTGTGAGCAGTCCCCAGGGACTGAGACCTCCAAGGGTGCACGACATCCATCTGGCAGCCTGTGAAATATATTGTCCAGTTGCCTACATCCGTACAAACGTTCACCCTCCCACCGCGGAGGCACGAAGGAATGCAGATGAAAAGGGCCGAAACAGTCTCTCCGCAGTGAGAAGCCAAGTTGAGGCTGATCATTATTTTATCTGTGCTGAACAACATGTGTAAGCAAATGGCACATAATGATGACAAAATATCACCAACAGCATGCCAGTCTCCTGTCGTGCGCTGGGGCATTTGGCACCCAGCGCTGCCGCCTTGGATGTTTGTTCCCTCCCGGATGCTTGGTGTTTGTGTTTTGCCTGGTGCTTTGACTCATGCTTTTGCTTCAATAAAGACTTGTTACACTGTCGTCGTGTACGGTGTTCATTGGTTTATGCCAGAGGATTGAACTCCAGGTGCCAGTCTCAGCTTCGTTCTGTACTGTAGGGGCTGCTCCCTGCCAGAAGCTCTTCCCATTCCATGGGGAGAGAAACAAACCCAGCCACTGCTATTCATGAAGGAGAGGGATATACACTCTACTGCAATGGAAGGTCAGGTGGAGATCCCTCCTCAGGGGAAGGGAAGGTCAGTTTGCCTTGAGAACTTGGAGAGGAAGGTCATTTTACCCTGGGAACTTGCTAGCAACCTCACGCTATCAGACTTAGCTTTTGACACTCATGGCCTGGACTTGCTGGGGAGTTTTGCACCACTGCTAAATCACATGTGCCTTTTCGGGGCCTGGTGGTCTGTCCCCATTTCAACCTTGCCAACAAGAGCCTTTCTGTTTATGTTGGCAGCAGATGGCAAAAGCTACAAGAGTAGAGGCCAAACTCTCCACACAAGAAGGTGCTGTACAGCAAGTGAGATGATCTCAACCTGTTTGACTGGTCTCAACCCAATGCAGTTGAGCTCCAGAGGTATTTGAAGCTTATACAATCACTAGTCAGAATAAATGGCTTCATCTTTTAAGTTGCTTGCTTTGCCAAGCAATTCTGGCAGGTTATTAAGGTAAAGCTAAACAAACGGGCAACACGACTGCAGATGAAATCTAATACTGACAAAAGTTGATGTAGTTCACAGAAAGTCACAAGAGTGGCTAAACAGTGCTAACAGTGTTAAAGCTGCATGTTCACAATGTTCATTGCCCACCAAAAAGCTTTAGAAGTATGCTGTACGTACCTAGTAACTGGTCCTGGAGACGCAAGCCAGTCTTGAATATCTTCCAAGGCTTTGCAAGTGCTTGGAGCTGCAGGTTCATCTACCTGATGAAGCAATCAGAAAGCATGAGATTAACAAGTACGGCTTCTTGTCTAGGTTTCCCCTTTTTCTGATTAGAAGTTTTGTTCAGATGCAAAAGCTGGTTGTGGCACTGCTCTGGGATTTCTCTGCTTCTGGCATCGCCTCCCTAATGGGGAGTGTGTGCTTGTCTACGTTTAGCCCGGATCCAGGACTCAACTCTAGCAGCTGCTTTGTCACTTGATGACCCCTACCCAGCAGAGAAGGGGGATTAGGAGAAAAGAGAGAAGACCCACGGGTTGAAAAGAAAACAGATTTAATGAAACAGCAAACCAAATATTAATATGAATGCCAATGTAAGTTATTATATATGCCAATATAAAGTTATACTCAGCCCAGTGAATATACGGTGGTCACAATAAATGAGAAAGCAACCTTGGGAGCAGGACAGTTAGTGAGGCCCTCCAGGGATGCAGAGAAGGAGATGGAAGAGCAGGAGCAGGAGGAGCCCCATCCTCAGCAAACTTCCCCCTTTATACTGAGCACGGTGTTCATGGGATGGGACACACCTGTAGCCAACTGGGGTCAGCTGCCCTGGCTGACTCCAAACTGCTAACGGCCTGCAGGCCATGGCTGGCCGGGATTCTGTCCCAGCCAGACCAGTGCAGTGCTGTATCCCAGTGATGCCAGAGTGGGGGCATACAGACCACTCACACCCCGCATCTTTAGTTTTGATGTCAAGGCACTAAAGATTTGAGTGGAAATAAAGGGAAAATTGAAAAGCAGAGCGATGGATGACATGTTGTGCACGCAGGATGCTGTGTTAGGCGAGAACAAAGGCTGCTGCCTTTCCACCAAGCCAATGAGCCCTCTAGAGGCAGCTGCAACCAAAGCAATCCCGACCATGATGGTGTGCCATGGAGGGGGAGCCCACCCTGGTGTCCCAGGCCTTTGCAACCCTCTTCAAGACCCCGCTCCCTCTGCCACAGCCCTTCCCAGCATCCCTGTTCCCTGGCATCCATCTCTGGTCCCACACTAGCCAGCAGATGTCCTGGGAGAAAGGAGATGCAGCTGGGCACACACTACCTTTGCTTTATCAAGCTGCTTAAAAATTGTTTGCAAACCATCTTCTAGTACCAACTGAACCCAGTATTCGAGGTGCAGCCTCACCAGTGCCAAGTACAGGGGCATGATCCCTGCCCTAGTCCTGCTGGCCGCACTAGTGCTGATCCAAGCCAGGATGCTGGTGGCCTTCTTGGCCACCTGGGCACACACTAGCTCATAATTCACCTGGCTGCCAACCAGAACTCCCAGGTCCTTTGCCTTTGCTGGTGGGCAGCTTTCCAGCTGCTCCTCCCCAAGCCTGTAGCGTTACTACAGTCAAACTATGCACAAGGTGACTCCGATCACAGTTGATCTCGGTCCTGATAAGAGTCATTAAGTAAGACCTCCCCTGCCTGTGGAAAGGACCAGGGCATCGCCTGCCCGTCAGCATTCCTCCCAAGGCAGCGACGAGGGAGGGAAGAGCGACAGAAACCTACTGGGGAGCAGTGTAGGATGACAAGCAGGCTGCAGAGACAGTTCAAACGTAAAAGATGATTGATTTCTTACTATTAATGGATTAATTAAAAACGTGGACTCCTGCCATTTCTATCTGGGGAAAGCAGCGGATGCTGGGGGTACGCGGTGATTTTTGCTGGGCCGGTTTTCCAAGGGCTGCCAGAGTGGTGGAGCTGACTCGCCTGTGACTCTGCTCCGGGTGAAGCAACGCGTGGGGAGCCCCGGCACACAGCCGGGGTTTTGCCAGCTTCATTTTCAAGGGCTTGGAACTTATCAAAAGCAGCAGTTTACTATGTAGGAGAAGTTGTTCTTGCTTTGAAAAAACTCCCCAGGAGCTTCTGTAGACCCATCTTAATAAGACAGCATAAAACCTTCCTACAATCCCACTCGTGTCCCAGCCATGTGAGTTCAGCTCAGTCTGGAAAAGCTCCCTGCATCTTTTCTCTGCTTTCTCCTCAAAGCTCTGGGTGGTTCCTACCTGTCTGCTATCAAACCACAATTTCTCCACAAGGAGAACCTTCCCTTTTACTCATTTCCTCAAAGAAACCACCCTGTAAGCTCCAAGGGCTTGACACCTCAAGCCCCCCTCAGTTTTGTGGCTGAAAGATCTTCAGCAGCCTACAAGATACCACAGCAAAGTGGTTCCGGCGATTTCTCTGCTCAGATAGCTAGTTCTAGCACCAGCATTTCATATGCCTTTACCTTTCTTGACTAGATCTTAATTAAAAGTCTATTAAAATTCCATACTTCGATTAAGGGACAGTGATAATTTGAAACATGTAGTTAATTTCTCCGCACCACTGCCAAGTTCACCCATGCATCTCAAAGAAAAAAAAAAAAGAATGTTACACAGAATTAAAACCCCTCCCACCTTATATAAGTCTCTCACAGGATATTTGTGGGAAGATTTGGAAAATGGCATGTGTAAATCTTTTCTTCTCACTTTGATTCAAGTAAGAATACATGTCAGCTAGCCCTCCCCTAGCTGCTTTTGGAGAGTAATCAGGGGAGTTGTTCTGATTTATTATCTGAGTTTTCCTGATTTATTCTTTTTTCCCCTCTCCAAATGGAGGCAAGAATTAGACGCATATGTTCTCAAAAAAAACCCAAACGTGCAAACATCCTTTCATTTCATCTCTTTGTTAATATTTGTTTTGGTAAACTGATAAGACTTTTGGAATCCGCTTTTTAAAATGAGGTAAGACTACAGCTTGATGCTTGTGCTGATATGTTAGCAAGGCAGGGGAGGGACTATTTATTCCTGGTAGTCAGTGACAGAATTGATGGTAAAGCCTAAAAAAAGAGACGGGTTTTTTTTATAAAGATGTTGGTGCTGTGTAAGCAACAGTCCACACATTTCATCTGCTTGTTATGTTGTTGGTTTCCCATCAGCTACAAACCCCCACTGCTGTAAGCACTAGTAACAGCAATCCCACTAGCATCAGATCCCTGAATACTTCTAAAGCAGCCTGGTCCGAAACTGGAGGACAGATAACTGGCAAACAAAGCGTTTTTATCAGCCTGAGCAATAAGTAAATACATAAATTGTGGTGGCAGCTTACGCCAGAAACTCATTTTGTGGATTGTGGAATTGCCGCCAGTTTGCCCAGAGCTCTGCCAAATAACCAGTGGAAAAATCAAGAGTATTGAGAGATGGAGAGCACCTTGCATGGGCTGGCTGTTGGAAAGAAACTTACGTAATACTTAGATCAGACTAAGCCTTAAACTACTGATTTTCAAAACATTAAACTCCTTCAAAAGCTGGTGACCCCACGAGCCAAACCCTGGATGTCTGAGATATACCTGCCCAATATGTATAAACAGTATTGTCATTGGTTAGTAACTGTTTGGAGATAATTCCGTGTATGTGCATTATTTCTTAATTCTTGGAAGCACAAGATTTGATTTGTAGCAACTACCTTAATTGTTCCTATTCCAAGAGTAGCTGCTGTAATTATATCTCCACGGTAAACTGGGAGAAAGGCTGACCACAGAAATCAAGTGATACCAAGGAAAGATGTAAAAATTATAAAGCCATCAAGAAAAGTTCCCTCAAAGTCATTTCTTCCAGAATATTTCAGAATTATTTTTAACTCTCTTGGATGTTACTCTTGCTGATGTCTCTGTATTATATATAGAACCAACACTTTCAGAAAAGGGACTCGTGATTTTAGATGCCACTATTTCGAGTGCTCAAACGGAGACATTTTACTGGAGGCTGGTCATCAAAAGGTGGTGGTATTTATCACTCTCTGGATACTGTTTGCACTCCCAGATTCTACAGATGTTTTGAAAATAGTGGTTATAGATCCCTTCTGGTTCATGGAGTCCCAGCTACTGAGATCATAAGTGGGGCTGTTACCTTATCTCCATGCATAAAGCCCCTACAGTGGTGCTGGGGATGTTCAGTAAGCACACATCTGACTTTTTTCTTTGCGTTGCCACACACCAAAGAAGCCAGGCTCTGAATTTCAGGCACATTTAGGATGACTGAAATGGGAATCAGGAGCCTGCCTTTGGATATTTGGGGTCTATGCAATATGAGCAAGTTGAACAGTTCCAGGTCCTCTAAAGCCCTGCAAGAGACCCCATGGTGGAGGTCCCCAGACTGCCTAGCATGGAAAGACCAGTGCGGCACACTACTTCTCTGCTTGCCCATCAGCACCTTCCTTCAATCCAGGGCAGGGTGCATGGGGGAGTGTCACCAAGCCACCTCTTGACTCAACATGCAGCTGGGACATGGCTGGGGGACTCACCGGGGGTTTAGTATTCAAGGGAGCACCACAGACAGCATCTGCTGCCCAGCGCTGAAGAAAACTAATTGCTAAGTCTGGAGCAGGCTACGAAATTTAGGAAGAATTGGAAATGCACTGAAAAAGCAAACATGAAGGAGCATGAAAGTCAGGTAGACCTTTTCGAATTTCAAAGACACATCCCTACCTCACCGGCAGTGGATGGGTGGATTCCCCCCTGCCCTTAAAAACAACATGTGCAGAGATACATGTTAATTTTCTGCAGTGAAAAAAGACAGGGCAATAGCAGACCCAGAACCTAAATATAGCTGCTCTACACTTAGTTACTATGTAATGCAGCTTGATTATGGTTGCCAGAGAAACCCATTTATGCTGTTGAACAAGGTTGTGCTGTCCCTGCTTTATCCTCTCCCACATAATGAACTTTTTTAAAAGTGAAGGTTTAGTACAGAACTGAGCGATGGGGAAGGCGCTGCGCACGGAGGCACTGAGTGTTCGGATGTCAGCTGTGTACGTGTACTTTTCCATCATGGGGCACGTTGAAACAGCTCAAGGGATCTCTATAGTGCTAGAGAACGACAGTGTTAGCTTGGTCTGAGCTCTTCTGTCTCAGATGTGGGGGTGGGCAAGGAGAGGCACTTTCACAAAATACTGTGCAAAACTTTTGCCCATCTCTGGAGTTAAGCAAGGGGTGAACTTTTGAGCAGCTATGAGGTGTTGGATTACTTCATGACTGCACAGCTTTTCATACTCACGGGTTCTTCCCTGCCAAAGACTAGAAGCAGACAAGCCAAGGAACCATGTGAACTGAAAGCACCACCTATGGCCTTGGACTGTCCCTCCTTCTGAGAGCTACAACATAGACCAACTAGGCAGACAGTAGATCAAGATATCCGTATCTATATTAAACAGTGGGGACCTGTATGTTAAGTTTCAAGAAGGCTGCCAGGGGCACAAGGGAAATGGGCTAGAGCTGGGCTATGGACAGGCGGGAGCTCTGAAGCCTGGGAGCCAGATGACTTTGGTAGGATAAAAATACAAGGCTACAAAATAATAAGCCTTGCAGATCAGACTTGAATAACCATTTGGTCTCCTCTGGTATGAGAAGTAGGGTCCATGAATGATTCTGGTTTCCAGATGTCAGCTAGGTCTCCTCTCTCTCTACTATGTCTTGTCCAAAAGTGCGTAGCACCACTCAACTGAATCTTCACCTTTTCCTGGGTTTGATTTCCACAAAGGTGCTTCACCCATGTAGTTATTTGCTCACTGGAACCGACTTCCTCTACTTCATACCCTTCTCTGAAAGGAATGGATTTTCATGTTGGGCTGTGAATGGAATAATGCCTGTTACTTTCTGTCAAGATGAAGAGCAAAAATGAACTCCTCTGATACTTACTCTCGGTAAAGCCCTTTAATTAGCCCTGTGAGCTTTTAAGGGGCTAGGGACCTTACAGGCTTCTTTTAAAAGGAAGCACGCAGGGTATTTCTCTTGGGATTTCACCTTTAGCTCCGGAATTAGCTCAGTCTTATTACTTATTGATTAATCAGGGCATAAGTCTTGTGACAAAGGTTTTGGCAAAGCACTGAAAAAGGAAGGAACTCCCCCGAAAAGCAACAAGGCTGAAAATATGGCCGCAGAAAATATAAAGTATTGATCTCCAGAAATATCGGCCCTGGCTGGGGAACAGCAGAGCCATAGGGAAAGAAAAAAATGACATGGCTTCAGCTCACAGCAGAAGCTTCTTTTTGCTAAGATAGGGAAAATAAGTTAGAGAGGAGTGATGGTGAAGCAATGAGTGCACTGAGGCAAAAAAAACCAACAGAATTTGGGGAATATCACACGTACCTGAAGCCAAACTGCTAAGCAGAGGGTGCAAAGACCCCCAGGTGATTTATATGCTGTTCTTGGAAACCACTCACAGCTGGGCAGGAGATCAATGGTACAGTGACAATTAGATATTAAGTAGAAGGAGAAAGGTATGGAAACACCACGACCAGATTGCTAGAAATATGTGAACATGAGGAATGGAGATGGAAATGGTATTTTGAGAGCTCAATACTGGAATTTTCTCCCCCTCTACTAAACCTGGCTTTATTTCTTCTGGAAGGTGTCTTTCAAGGCTTTTTAAAAGAGCCTCAGACATTGCCCTCACTGCTGATCTAATGTCTCCTCTCATTTCTTTCCCTATGTGTAGGATCTCCACATGAGTCCCTTTATTGGTTAAATATATAGGAGGCGACCTCTGGTTTTTACATATTTTCTTTCTCACAGGACTCATACTTTAAAAGCTGCTGACACCATGCCAATCTGGGTGCTTGCTTCATACTCCTTTCTGCCTGAAATGCCTTAAGACAGGAAGTCACTTTTTCTTTTTTTTTTTTCTTATTTTCATTCTTCTTTTACCCAATTACTTCTGCAGTAAGACCCTGGTACTTTATTAGAGTTGCTAGGCATTGCTGTAGCACTGGTAATTATCCTAACGAACGACGCACAACCCCAGAACATGTTTCAAAGTCCTTCTCACCTCAGCCAGTGCATGTAGACATGCAGAAATACATTGAGAGGTTTACCCATACCCAGCTCTGTTTCCTAGCTTAGAAAAATGCCACCTTCGGCCTCTTTGTATTATTGTCTCCTTGATGACTGTGGCTTTCGTGATCAAATTTCTTTCTCCAAGGTTTCAGAAGTCGGCGGTTAATAGTACTTCTCTCATAACTCTCTGGTTCTTGTCTTTGTGAGCAGGCAGGAGTTTTTCTCTTTCAATTTACAAAAGCACAAAAGGTTTCCATGGGCTTGCTGCTCTACCTACACTCTTGGGAAACATAGCAGGGAGAGAGAAGCTGCTGAAGCACGAGATCCCTTAGCAATCGCTTCCCTTGCTAGGGCACGAGAAAACAGGATTCTCTACATGATGTTGATCACAAATACATTCCCAGGTCCTCCTTTGGCAGGAGGGAGAGACACTGTGTGACTCCCAGCTTTCAGCCATACTTTCTCTTGCTGTCGCTGTAGCTACATTTAACCATGGCCGAGTTTTAGACAAATATTTCAGTGAGTGCCAGCCAAAGGGGTTGGTTGTAGCAAGGGCTAATTCTGTTGAAATGAAACAGGAGGATGTCTCAGCCTGGGAAGCCTCTACGAGCAATACCTGTGGCTTTGCCCTGAACTCCAGCTAAGGACCTCTGAGGTTTTGGGTCAGCCAAAATTTGGCTGTGGCATGACAGAGAAGTCATGGTCCCTGGCTCCTCTAGAAAATAAATGTGGAAAAAATAAAATAATTTTTAAAAAAATCTATCCCATTCAAGTTAAATAACAAGCACGGTTTTCTTCACCTCTGTGCCAGCTCAATCTAGTGAAGAAATTTTTCCTAATATTCAACCTAAACCTCCCCTGACATAGCTTAAGGCCATTTCTTCTTGTCCTATCACTGGTTCCCTGGGAGAAGAGACTGACCCCCACCTGGCTCCAACCTCCTCTCAGGGAGTTGTTGAGAGTGAGAAGGTCTCCCCTGAGCCTCCTTTCCTCCAGGCTCAACAACCCCAGTTCTCTCAACTGCTCCTCACCAAACTTGTGCTCCAGACCCTTCCCCAGCTTCATTGCCCTTCTCTGGACATGCTCCAGCCCCTCAATGTCCTTCTTGTAGTGAAGGGCCCAAAACTGACCCCAGGATTTGAGGTGCAGCCTCCTCAGTGCCGATACGGGGGACGGTCCCTGCCCTAGTCCTGCTTTTGCATTACTTCTGATACAAGACTGGGTGATCTTAAAGGTCTTTTCTAAACTAAACGATTCTATGATTCAACTGGCTTTCATGGGTAGCATTTGTGTACGTCTGTATGATCAGATGGAGAAGGCACACCCCTGGCCTGGTGGGGCTGGTGGTGGCCCATCAGGGGACTTTGCGAGGGCTCAGGTAGCCACATGACACATGCAGCAAGCCACATGCCCCCTATGTGGGATCCGCTTACCTTCTTCCATCTTGTCCCAGAAGCAGAGTGGGCACAAAACCCTTGGTGCTGGATGAGATAGACTCAGCTGGAGGTTATATATCTACAATACATGGGCATATGCTTGTGGTAGTGTAAAGGGCTGAGAAATGCAACCCTTCTGCCATGGGTGCGATTACTTCAAGTTATTCTTCAAACACTAATGACTGGAGCAGGGAAATAGGACAAAGAGAAGCGGGTGAATAGACTTAGCCATGTTCCTGCAGCTCTTGGGGTTCAAACAATAGAGGAGACAGAAGAAAGAATGTGCGATGCCAATCACTGTTTTCAATATCCTCCCACGTAGCAACTGCTTCCATTGAGTCTTTCTATTGTGAAAGCCTTTCTTTCACTGCAAAGAGAGCGGGAGCTCTTGGTGAGCCAGGGCTCACCAAGGAGGAAAATGCTTTGCTTTGGTCAACAGCAGTGAAAACTTATTTATGCCTTTGCTTTGCTGGAGTGCTGCATGAGTCGGGGGCTTAGCTTGGCTCTGCAGAGAGAGAGAGAGACGGGTGGCCCCATAACTCACAACTTGGCTTCTTGCCGTAAGAGAGACCCCATCCTTCCTCTGAACTTAACCAGCAGATCCTTACCACCTCTTCAGCCCTATTGCCTGCAGGGCTCCAGCTCTCAGGGTGGAGAAGCTGGATGATAAAAAGTGACCGTAGACCATGAGGGCCACCCACTCCTCACCATCACCCCGGTACTGGTGAAATCCCAACTAGCTGGTGGCAGCTGCCTTGTAGTTCTCAGGCAGCATCTGGTCAATATGACATCGCTGCCATCAAAATTATGGGAATAAGCCTCCCGGCACCCCAAACTGAACCACACTTGGGCAAAGTTTGTACCTGGATCTGGATTTTGCTGCTTGAACTTGCTTCTAGTTTTTAAATGAATTTTTGTTGGCTTCCAAGTAGAACAAGAGGGAATTTACATTCTCTAGGAAGTGTGATCAGAATGACAGTGGAGAAACCTGAATTTAACTTGAAAAATATGATGACAGAGTATGAGCAATTAGCAAGGGAATCCCTGTAAAAAATAGATTGTTAATGCTGATTATAAAAAAAGAATTATTAAAAAGCAGAGCTAGGTAGGACCAAAGAATATGTATTGCAGGGCATAATGGGAATTTGCCAGTTTTCCCACAACACGTCTGAAAGACCTTCAATGAAGGAGAAAAGAGAAGCAAAAGATGTGCTAATGCTCAAGAAAAAAAAAATTTGCTGGCCAATTTTTAGACATATTTTCATCTCAGGCATAAAACACTGGAACAAATATTAGCAGAAGCAAAGCCACTGCAGTACCAGAGACTAAAGAAATGTTTGAAGGTACCTTTGCTTCAACTAAAGGCTTTGATGAATTGTTTTGAAAGACTTCTCTAGATGTATAGATTAACAGTGATGACAGCTGTGCTGCAATATCACTGCTCTGTTATTTCTCTGTGAGAATATGGGTTATAAAGCAAAAATCATAAGAAAGTTATGCCACTGCAGATTGGTTTGCTTCAGCAGTTCTCAGTACTGGTCAGGAAGTTGGTAATTGAAGGATCATTAAGAAGTGAAAATGTGTCTTAAAATAGCTTGTTCAGCTATTCAGTCCCTTTTGTTGGGTTTCTTTTCTGGAGACCTTCTCTAGCATTTCTCGGAGCTGCAATATGCTGCGTCTGTGCAAGTCCTTCCTGCTCTCTGTTACAATTCACTGAGTGAGCAAAACAGCTTCTTGATAGACTGAATTTAACGAACGTACATGGAAAGACCTAATTATGGGACTGAAATAGAGCCCTCTGTGGCCAAAAGAACCTCTGTACACCTGGATGAAGGGATGACAGCTTGGTGGAGACATGGCAGAAAATAAGATTCCCAGGGTTTCTGAGGAATGAGGCGCTGCAAATAGCTGACTTAGGGTTTTGAAGGGAGGGTTTTAAGAGCTACCTTTCAAACTTAGCAGTAGATCCAAACAAAATCCTCTAAAAAGAGAGGAGCAGGGAATTTGCGCTTATTTAAAGTGCAGCTTTTCATCTTTCTCTGGTCCTCTGACAAGAAGCATGCCTTGAAGATGAGACAAATTTGAGGTGTCAGTGCTTCACTGGAGCTTTTTTTCTTGCTGCCCTTCAGCAGCTTCACAGCCAGGAGACACCTGTGACCTCCTTACCTCCTTTGCCCCTCCGTATGAGGGTCAGTGGGTCAAAACCTTGGCCAAGCCAGCTCGGGGAGCACAGCAGAGCAGAGGGTGAGCATCCAGCCAGCGACTCACTGCTCCCCTCTTAGATAGGTGCTGCACCCTCCCTCAACACTAACACACTCAGAGACCTTGATACACGTGTTATTAATTGATATTAATTACCCTGACTGCTAATGGTCTTTGGATAAACACTATGGCACTGTTCAGCCATTACATCACAACTGAAACGGGGTTTTGGAAACCCCTCGTGCTGCATGGTGGATACCTCTGGGCGCAGGAGAGCACACGATGAGGGAGGTCTGCTCTCTATAGACCTTCTCATAGATGATGTGAGCTCCAATCTTCCCTATCCTCGGTGCAGGTAATTATGCCCTCCCACTGCTTTAAACAGAAATACATTCTTCTCTTTCAAACAGTCAGACTTTGATAACTTTTTTCTGCCCACCTTAGCTCATATCAATCAGGCTTTACGTAACAGTGGTATTTTGAGACGTGACACCTACTCTGCAGAAGAGCTCTTAGCAAAGGCCAACTTCAAAGGAAAAAACGAACATGAAGTGGAAGTGTTACGTTCTGGCCAGGGACCATAGCTGCACAAATGACAAGCAGATGGAAAAGCTGACCCGGAGGGAAAATTTGACATAGAGAAATCCTCAGTAGCAAATAGGATTTTATTTCCTAGAACAGCTCCTGGTCTTAATTGTGTTTTCATTTTCAAAGTACTACAGAAGAGGGCAGCACAAACTCAGTGATTTGCATGTCATAATAAGAGTGTTTCTGTGGTCACATCAACAGAATTGAACCTTAAATTAATGTTTCTGTTAATACATTAGGGAAGAATTTATTCAAGAGCGGAGCCAGCCTGTTAAATCTACAGCGGTTCACGTTCTGGAGGATTTTCTACTCTGAGTCTTTCAGAAACACAGAACTGGGAGACTTCTTTCACTCTGCCTTTTCTGTACATATTATCTGTAAACCCAACATATACTCTGCATGCGAAGTAGAATCATAGAATTCTTTTGGTTGGAAGAGATCTTCAAGATCATCAGGTCCAACCGTTAGCCAGGCACTGCCAGGGCACCACTAAACCATGTCCTTCTGCACCACATCTACATGTCTTTTAAATCCCTCCAGGGATGGGGATTCCACCACTGCCCCAGGCAGCCTGGGCCAGGGCTTGACAACCCTTTCAGTGAAGAAATTTTTCCTAACAGCCAACCTAAAGCTCTCCTGGCACAACTTGAGGTTGTTGTGTCTTGTCTTATAGCTTGTTACCTGGGAAAAGAGACTGATGCCTGCCTCACTCCAGCCCCCTTTCAGGGAGTTGTGGAGAGCGATAAGGTCTCCCCTGAGCCTCCTTTTCTCCAGGCTAAACAACCCCAGGTCCCTCAGCTGCTCCTCATAAGACTTGTTCTCTAGACCCCTCATGTATATATACGATAAATGCCGAACAAGCTAAAGCAGGGTCAGAGTTTAGTAACAAGTAAGGTAGGTGATTGCAGCACAGTGCCCTCACTTACTCTCACGGAGATAGGAAGGCTGTAGCACAGGACCAGACCGGTTCTCCGAGAGTCCTGAGTTTGCTGATTTTCACTGAGTGAAACACTCAGCTGCAGGGCTGGATAGAGCAGCTGGAGGACTCCTGATGAAACCTTAGACACTGATTCCAGATTGTAAAAGAGTCTCTGCCAGTTACTATGCTCACAGAAAATTGGCAGGACAGTAGAGACAGGGAAAAAGAGAAGTAGGTATCAGACCAGCTTGGTATTTAAAGATACAGGGATGTATAATCTTGTCTGCTCACATTGACCTCACCACCCCAGAGCTGTAACACCTTCCAGCCATAACACAGTTCATGGCCATAGAGGCAACATCGCTGTGTGGTGACCATGGTCTGGAGAAGTAAGTGCAGAAAGGTCTCCAGGCAGAGACAATACTCTTAATCAACCAAACCGATACTGTTAGAAAAACAGACAAGCTCTCAAGGACATAATCATCTGTCAGGCCTTTGAGGAGTTAAGTTTGCAGAACACTTTGCACTCCTTCCTTTCCATGGCCCTCTTGCCCTTACATAATAGTGTGGCTTCCCTTACGTAATAGCAACTTTCTTAAATCTCCTTATAACGCTGATTTCTTAAAATGGTTTGCATCTCTCCGAAGACAAATTTCTCTGTGAACTACGACGGGAAACATCAGACAGCTTGTGGAGGTTGTGTGTGCAAAAGGGAAGGAAAAGTTTCCTCCAAAAGCTGGAAGGAAGGGGATGAAATTACTATATATATGATCACAGGCTTAAAGTTATAATTTGACATTTAAAATGTGCTCAGTGAGAAACTTGTATAAAAATCAGCTTTGAAGATCTAACAGGATACCACAGGGTCTGTAGGTGGTTACAGTCTAATAGAGAATTTCATAGAAGCATTTAGCAGGGATAGTGCTCTAATAAAAAGAGTCTATAAAAAGAAGTTTCTGTGAAAACCTTCAGGATTTAACAGCAGGAGGAGGAAGAAAGAGAGAGAGAGGTAGTGGAACAGGGAGAGGGAAGATGTGACTTAAGTAACGTCTGCTGAAAATTGCATGTTTTACAATCTTGTGTAGGTGGACTCTAAACATTTTAATGATGCAAACGTCAGACTCGGATTTCAAGCGCCCCAAAGCATGAAATGTTCAGATGAAAGGCTGGAGTTTCTGCCCATCTGTAGCAGAACTGTGCTGCTATTTATAGACTTGCTTTTCTCAAATATCGAAAACGCTTTCTTTGCTCCTCATAAACAGGCATGCCTGTAACTGAATGTAACTGAGTCATCTGAATGCACTGCAGCTTTCCCCAAATTAACAGGAAACTCAAATCCTGCTTTTTCCCCCATGAAAGAACCTAGGTAAGCAGACAGCCTCCAAGCACCGTCTTTAGAAAAATATTGCAACTCCTGTCTGAAAGGTGATTTAGTAATTCGTGAACCTGGAGACTTTACACTGATCTTAGTGTCGGGTTTGAAATCTTCCCAGGATCTGCCAAATTTCTCCTCCCCGCCTAGCAGACTCTGCTTGCTCTCTCCTGTGTTTTGACAGGGAGGATCACGAGTGGATTTGCTGGGGAGAGCCATGTTCAGAGAAGGCTGCTTTTAACCTACCCACACAGTTAACCTGAACGCATCCCAGAGAACATGCTCGTTAAGTGCATCACGTACATTTACCCTGTCAGCTCTTTCTCACGGATGTCACTCGAGCAGTCACCGCATAAGCCCTCTCTGGTTGATTTAGGTTTGCTGTAGGTTGAAACCAAACCTAAGCAGTGTCTGCGAGTAAGGAAATGGGACCATCAGCCAAGCTCGGTGTTGAACAACATAGAAAAAAAACATGCACTTGACTTCGCAGTAATTACAGTACAAAGAGACTGTAATTGTCTGGAATAGCTGGAATTGCGTATCAGCCCTGTTTTCTTGACAAACACATCACACTTTCAGAAGGAAGATGTGCATTCTGTTTGTTACTCCTGTCATCCCAGGAAACTTTCCAGGGTGTTTAAGTTATATATTAGCATTAAATTGAGACTGAAGTGTTGAGGCACTAGACAGTGCTCGTTACAAATGAGCACGCAACACAGGAGCAAACCTCTTCTCTGCCTCTCTGTGCCACTTTCCATGCGTGATACAGACTGTTGCCGTGAGGCAAGTGTGCCGTGGACTACGTGGCCCTTCTTTCTTCATCACTTCTTCACACAACCCACATTTCCTAGGGTCCAGGAGCTTTGTCCCTGGCTTCACCAGTCTCAGAGTGGCCTGGAAACATGACTGATTTTGTCCAGATACAGAAGTCAGCCTTCTCTAGTAGCATCTCCACCAATCTGAGGTTAAGCAGCTTCTGTCCCCTGTGCATGTCCCGCTCACACGGGCCAGCAGTCCTCTAAGGAACCTCACTGCCCCATGCATGGTCTCCACAGCACCACTCTTCAGCCAAGACTGCAGCAAACAGCTTCTCTAACCTGTTGCCATCAGTGCTTCCCTGCCTGTGTTTGGCAGGGCAGTAAAGCCCTTGGGCGTGTTTTAGGCTTTCCCCTGCATGATGCAGCATGAGGGCCAAATTCCTCAGAGTCCTGCCAGACCCTGGCCACAATAACCTCAACTAGAGAAAAATCAGTACACGTTCTCTTAGCTAAACGCACACTGGGCATGCCATTAATTGGAATGACTGTAAGTCTAAGTGTCTTAATTTCTCCAGGAAGGACTTGCAGAGATCAGCCCAGCCCTTCAGGAAAATGAAGCAGACGTCCAGTTCTTAGCAACTGGATCTCTCATAGAGACTTTAAATGGTGATGTATTGATCATAAAGGTGACAACCTTCTGATAACTAAATGAAAAAAACATTACACCGTGGCTCGATCGACCATTCATCGCTAACCAGCAGATCCGGTTGTACATACCACGTATCACAATACTCCTTCCTGCTGCTCTCCACATCACGGTGTGAAGCAGCATAGATCAAAGCCTGACTGTATGGGCATATATTTAAAAACATGTCCAGACCTCAATGTGCTTAAAAGCCTTGGTGGACAAGAAGAGAGGACTGGCTGGGAAGGGATGATGCTGCAGGGAGAGGAAAAACACGATGTCTAAGTTTGCACACACAGTGAAGGGAGGCAAGGAAGGAGTATCTGGAGGGCAATGGGTGGGAGTACTGCACAAGGTGACACTACAAATGCAAGTCAACACTACAAATAAAAACAATCCAAGCATGATAAAAGAACAACTTGTTTATAGGTAATGCAAGCTTAGAAAATGCTCCGAACCGTGTTTCCTATATTACACACCATGAATTGTTAGTTGTGCTTCACTAACACTGGTCCTTGGGGTTGCTGAGGCACAGGCTTCTGTTTCTGAATACTTCAAACTTGAGCAAAAAATGTTAAACCAGAGTGCAAGCTCGAGAGGAATGGTCACAGCAGCAATTGGTGGAACTAGATGTTGGAACTAGATGATCTTTAAGGTCCAACCCTGATCTTTAGGGGTTTCAGCCCCAACTATGGGCTGGAACTAGATGATCTTTAAGGTCCCTCCCAACTCAAACCATCCTATGATTCTGTAGCTAACTGCCGAAACATGCACTTTCTGCTTGACATTTGGGGTTGGTCACTAGAGGGCACCAACACCTCAGCATAGGGCCAGACCAGCGAAAAGAGATCGTGGAAAAAAAATGCTCCTGTTCACAGCTAAGAGTTAGTACATAAGAACATGAAAATTGTAAGTAAAAACAGTAAGCAAAGTTGCTCTGGTGAAAAAACAAACAAAGTTCGGGTCAAAGATCAGGTTTCCAATTTTGGGCTTAACAAGAAAATTTGAAACCTTCCTAACTTCAACTGCAGATGCTCACCACTGACAAAATAAATAGAAGTGTATAAAATAAACTCAAATAATTTTTTAAAGGGAAAAATGATCTAATTAACTATACACAGTCTGATGCATCAGAAAAAGTGAAGTCTGAGTGATTAGTTAGTGAAATACTGCTGTTCTTCAAGGTGCTTTAGAAGGGGATGGAAGCAGCTCAGATCCCCAGCCTGAACCTGGAAGGATATCGCAGGTGAGTTTTTCTCAAAGTTATGAAATTTGCTTCTTTTAACATCTAGAAAAAAGCCACTTTCACGCACTTTTCATCAGCAGCAGGCACGTCCACCCCACACTCCCATACCCATACCCATGGCGTTGCACACCATGGCGGTGACGGGCAGCTGCTCTTTGGTTCATGCAGGTACCATGGTATCTGCTGGTTTGATATTTAGCACTATGGGATACGGGTTGTGGTTGCCACCAGGATGTCCCCTTCCCAGCCATGCCCCAAGCCAGCTTGACCCAGCCAGTTTGGCACTCGCTGCTGGTCCAGCCTCCTGGCACTCTTCTTGATTTTGAGCCTTAAGAAGCCAGCTCTACCCTAAAACACTGCTCCAAACAGAGTGCCCGAGAACAGGCTTTCCTGGAGCCAGCAAGATAACAAAGCCATTTAATCATCCAAAACTATGTGGCCTCAGCTTTCCTCCCTCAAGGACATAAATATCTCTTTTTAACCAGACTTGGCAGCAAATCCAGTCTTTCTCCTGGATTTCAGCTTTGTAAAACTTTCATAGAAAAGCTGACCCTTGCACGAGCTGACTGAAGAGGCTGGTGCCTGTGAGGGGCTGAACAAGCCGGTGGTTAAAGCACTGGCTGTCATGTGGGAAAACCAACGTCATGCAAGAGCAGAATGTGAACCTATGTCTGGGGTAGCATATTAAAGAACCCTTCACACAGCCTTGCTCCCTTTTTTGTCTAAAAGGCACTTTGGGGAGAGTGGAATTTGTTGATGCCCATGTGTCTTGAGAGTAAAAGGACTGGAAAATAGGAGGCGAAATAAAAGAAGTGTAGAAAGAAAATGCAACTGAAGGGATACCTGAAAACAGCCTTTTAATACAAAATGAGACAGGGAAGCGCTTGTTCTGCAAGTCTTGGCAAGGCTGAGGTGCAAGATCTACTCAGAAGAGAGTCATGTCCTCAGACCCAGGTGGATATGAGCAAAACCCAGACTTCCCCAAGGGAAATCCGAGCATAAAAAAACCCCAAACAACTAGATTCTTATGAGGTTAGTTGGCATTTTATGAGTCCTGGTGTTTGTCCGTATTCATCTAGACGAGCATCCTGATGCCTAAGTCTCTGCATGTTTAATAAGCCTGGGGGACTTGTCTCCAAAACATCAATACCAAGGGGGAAGAGTCAGTAACAGTATCCCAGGGGAGCCCTTGGATGCACTTCTCAAGACAACTATATTAATCTCCTCAAATCTAACCCCTGCCCAGTGCTGCTGAGGCCTCAGGTTGGACATTGGGTTTGGTACTGGAGGCTGCACTTCAGCATGAAGATAGGTGAGGTGGGCTGGGCTCAGAATTGGGCAAGAAGAATAACAAAATACTGGGAAACACAGCCTGTGAGGAGCAACCAAAGTGCCCCGTGGTTAGCCTTGAAAAACGAACATGAAGGAGTGCTGAAAACAAACTGAGGAACTGTGAAATGTGCAGAAGAATATTTCATTTCAGAGGGATGTTGTAGGAGATCTCCTAAGGCCCCTTTCCAGGGTAACTTTGTATAATTCTGGGAAGCCTGAGATTTAGCAATAAACAAGCAAAAAAAGACTGACAGCTTTATCTGTTCTGTACAGTCAAGGAAATCAGAAGAACCTAATCCCTTGTCTCTGAGCTATTGCCGTTTTCAGGTGGACAATCTCACAAAAAAACCTAAAACGAAACAAAGGCATATTGTGTCTTAGCTTGAGTACTGGTCAATATATTTGAGTTACCACTCAACGTACAGGATGTCATTTCCTCTTTGCCCCTCCAATGCTACCCCTGTTTCATCCAACTCCAGCCACAGTGCAAACTGAGGCTCTAACACAGCAGGACACTTCAACAAGTGACCTGAGCAAATACGCCAAGGCAACACCAAAGACCCGTGGTAAAAGTAATCATCAGCCTGATCTTTAGCTTGACTTTTCACCCTTAAAAGGCTTTAGCAAAACCAACCTGAGCATCAACACACATAGGCTGGCCCACAGGTTATCAGGATCTTCTCTAACAGCCCTATCACAGCAATAGCTGAGTCATGCTGGGATGGTAAAAAGAAGGAATTTTGTCAGTAAACTTCAGGAAGGGGGGAAGATACCTCAACTAAAAGTCAAGAAGAAAAGTCAAGACTCAATACTCCGATGAGAGAAGCAAGCCCAGACTGCAAAGCGGACAACTGCTCTACTTCTGCCACAGTGGTCAGGAGAAAACTTGAGTTAGCAATGCCTAGAAGGAAGGAAAACAGCAGCAAAGCCAAGGAAAATGGGCACGCGGAGGGTGCACAATGCAAAAACACCACGTCACTCCCTGTCTCCGTATGCCCATTAGCTTCGATTGTGTAGATAATTCCCCGCGTTGACCTTCTAAGGACAGACACATTAGGGAATTTCAGATGGCGCTGTAATGTCTTGGCCATTGAAAAGTCTTCCTTATTTTGTCTGAAATGTTTGGTAGGTGCTTTCTTTAGCAGCTTTACTGGCTCTATTACAGTTTTTAAAATTTATGTCCAGTGTATGAGCTGGCTGGCAGGAACATCAGGTAATTTTAGAGGGAAATGATTTTTTTTTTTTTTTTTAATAATCACTGATTTGCTAACAGTAACTAGTTTGTCAGTGAGCTGTTAAATTTCTGGTGATCCCCATTCTCTTATTTTCTTACTGCCTGTGTCATGGTGAGCACTATATAACTAGGGAGGGAGAATGAGGCGAAATGAAATATTTCTCATTCCTAAACGCATGGTCAGCTACAGAAGAACAGAAAATTCAACGTCTAATAACCTTCTAGAGATGTTGCAGAGTTCTCTAAAGGGTCCCTGTGGTGCTGGTGAGGAAGTTGAGGGGCTGCATGTGAACCCAGCTCCAAGGGTTAACAGCTACCAGCATCCCAGAGGGAGGAAAGCTCCTGGTTCTGCCCTCCTACCTTGGTCTGAAAGATTCTGTAGTGTTGCTGTCCCTCCTGTGGCTTCCTTTCCCTAACTCAAAGACACCATGACTAGCCTAGGCACTTCACACTAGACCTTAAATCCGTACTTATTGCATGAAGCAATAACCTCCAAGGTTCATCTCTCAGCTTCATGTGCAAATCAAAATGGCAATCTTGAGTGCAGGCGAAGGAGATCGAGTAGCATCTTAAGGACATTCTAATCCAGAGGGAGCAATGTGTGTTAGCCACAGCTTCCACCTCTTCACATTCTTCCATTCCAGTTTAATGAGCACACTGCTCCAGCATGGAACTGTGGTTTTGCCACATACAGAGGAAATGTTGTGGTTTCATAGAACCATAGAATTGTTTGGATTAGAAAAGACCTTTAAGATCATCATGTCCAACCATTAGCCTAACTCTGCCGAGTCCATTGCGAAACCATGATCCTCAGCACCACATCTGCATGACTTTTAAAACACATCCACTGCCCTGGGCAGCCTGGTCCAGGGCTCGACACCCCTTTTGGTGAAGAAATTTTTCCTAATACCCAACCTAAAGCTCCCCTAGCACAACTTGAGGAATTTTCCTCTTATCTTATCACTTGTTACTTGGGAGAACAGACCGGCACCCACCTCTCCATCATCTCCTTTCAAGTAGTTGTAGAGAGCAAGGCAGTTGTAGAGGTTTGTGTCAAGCAGGAACCCACTAGCCCTCCCCGTCACTTCTCCCATTCTCTGCCGTGGTTTGCCAACTCTTTCATAGAATCATTATGGTTGGAAAGGACCACCAGGATCATCAAATCCAACCTTCATCCTAACACCTTTCTAGCCACTAGACCATAGCCTCAAGTGCCACATCTACTCATTTTTTAAACACCTCCAGGGATGGTGACTCCACCACTTCCTTGGGCAGTCTGTTCCATTGCCCAACCACACTCTCAGTAAAGCCCCTTTGTCCAGGGGGCTTTGCCCTCCAAGGAACTCTGAACCCTGCTGTGCTGGAGCTGCTTGCTCCTGTCTGTCCTCTAAGCCTCTGGTCTATACACTTCACATGTTACTGAATGCAACCTCATCACCTCTGGTTTTCACAGCTCTTTGGGACCGCTCTGATACGTGCACCACATTTCGGTCTTAAAAGTGGCTGTTTAAGACCAGGCCATCCTCCTTGAAAAGCGGCCAGAGTCTGTACCGTTCTCGCTTGCCAGCATTCCCCAAATCTGCTGTTTTTATTTCCACCCAGACCTCATTTTTATTTCTCTTCCGTTTTAAAACCTTGTGAAACATAAAAATAGCTCCTTGCAAGCTCATAGAAAAACCCCAAAACAAACCCAAACAAATAACGCACAACAAATCAGATAAGATGAAAACAGAAAGGGAGAAGGGGGAGGGCACACCACAAATTATATCTCTGTCAACATGGAAATGCTTAAAGAATGCATATTGAGAAACAACAGGAATTAAGAGGCCACAGCTGTGTGATGAGAAGTGATAAGAAGCTGCCATCCTTTAATAAGGCATCCTAGGAGACATGCTTCCAACGCCCCTTCTCCCCAGGCCTCCCTAATCTCCAAACAAACAGTACCTGCAAAAAAAAAAATATAATAACCATAATAAATAAATAAAAAAAAATTAAAAGAAACCCAGGCCTCATTTACTCTTGTTGTTCTGGATTAAACCAGAGTGGAGCTGAATCAACGAGCAAATACGGGCAAAGCTTCTGAGACCATCGAGCGGAAAAGGAGGACGAAGAGAAGAGGGTGAGGGGGGGGGAGTGGTGGTAAATAACAGCGTAAACTCTGCAATTGTTACTAGTCTGTCAACGAACATACTTTAGGGATTTTCTTGTTAAGCCAGGGGGATATATAGTGGTGGTAGAGGATTTCAACCTTTCATGTTTATTTAAAGCTGTCCACAGGCTTTGACCGAAAACGCACACAAACAAACCCCTCCATGGGCTTCTTTCACGTGGCGGGAGCCTTAGGTAAATGTCTGCTTTAGCAGCCTTTTGTTTGCTTGAATTTTTCTTTT
>VZZY01023724.1:0-72108 GCA_013400335.1 Eurystomus gularis | reverse complement strand
TTTTTTTTTTTTGGCTGCTGTGCAAACTTTTCACAGAAGAGACAGAGAAAAGCACTTTCACTCCTGCTGGGTTTTAAACATACTGTTCTTTTGGTTATTTATTTATTTTGAGCACTGCGCTGAGGACCTGAGCGCTTTGCAGAGCGGCCTAAATGCAAATATATCTCAACCCTGTTCTTTCAATTATACCTTGGTCTGATCTCTTTGGAATTGTCTGTAACATTGCTGGCATTAACCATGAGTTGGGAAATAGTTCCTGGCCTAATTAAAAGCCCAGCTTGTGGGCTCTTGGGACTGCATGCTATTTAGTTTCCCTTTAGAGAAAGGATGCCTGCACAGCTATAGGGAAAAGCTTGAAAGCACCACCTGAATGCATCCCAGAAGCTGGAAATCCAGAATGTAAGTAAAAAGAACCCTAAATCTATATAATACTTAAAATAAGGGCAAGGCCACTGAAGATCTGTGAGACGCCAGGGCTGGTAAGAACGAGTTTGTGTGAATGCCCTGAAGATTTAATGGGTTGATTGAAATCAAACAATTAACAATAAGAAATGACAATAAAAATGAAAAGCAGTAAAGAAATAAAGATTTGGCCAGGGACTGAAATTATAACCATACGAATACTCTCTGAATTTTACATTTAAAAAATTAAAATAGTGTGAATTACTCTGAATACTGTAAGAAAAGAAAAATAAACTCTGGAAATGATATAATCTGGAGGGAAGCTCTTGAATTAGGTGACTCGGAAGCAGTCTGATTTTCAGAGGCAGCCGATTCCGTGACAGCCACAAAGCGCAGTACGCTGGAAAAGTGAGCCGTGTAGTTAGATGTCTTGGTACAGACTCTGGTACCAGCATTAGCCACTTGTTCTAAGCAAACAAACAAACAAAAATCTTTTGGTGGAAGTTAACTTCCTGCCGCAGTCACACGAGCTGTGCTGAGGTTATGAAGGCAAATATTTATCATTTGATAAGGGGTTGTGATCTGCTGACCTTGGAATTAAGTCTTGATGGCCAGCAAAGCAGAGTTCTTAAAAGCTGTTATTACAAGCAGGGAGCCAAACCGGTCAAAAGTTTCCTGTGTAATTTATGTCAGGTTGCTTTTTATTTTTTCTAATTTTATTTTTATGTTCTCTAGAGAGCCATGTTCTGGTGGCTGGTAGGAACTACAGATTGCCTTTGCAGGATCTACTCATCAGCATCTTCAGGCATCCCTGTGCTGAGCTCCTGGGATGGTCGTGGGGAAGGGTAGTGAAAGGGATCCCCACAATTTTCTCACCTTGCGGACAGGACAAGGGGAGAAAGAGAGCAAAAGATCAGAGCTGTGTGTGAATACACAACCAGGCAGGCAATCATGACGCTGCTTGTTTGCTCCCAGCCTCTGTCCATCACTATGCCCCTGAATTAGAGACTTTAGATTTATTTTGAAAATACTGGCGGGATCTAGTGTAGTCATGGAGTTTGCAAATACCTGCACAGGACCCAGTCAATTTTTTAAACCCTGGCTGCAGAATGCTGGGACGGTTTTATCATGCACTTTACAAAATGTTTTTATCTTGTGAAGAACGTTTACTGGCTCCAGTCCCTTTCTGCTCCTTTTCCACAGGTGCCTGAGAAAGGCTTGTAGGATCTCCCCTGCCAAACTGCTTTCTGCTCCATACATGCTCTGTGCTACACTCTGTTGATCCTTTTCTCCCTTCCTTGCCAGTTTTGTCACCTCTGTCTCCTAACTGATAAAAGTATTTCTCCTTATAAAGAGGTTTAATTTCATCCTAAGCGAGGAAGTCCCATTTTTTTCCGGATACTCCTCAAATAAATGTTTTTTAGACCGTTGTTCTTGTTCATTCTTTTCTCATTTACTCATTCCTTGTCTTTAAAGGTCTTCTGCCTTAAGCTGCAAATTCCTAGTTTATTGGATTGCATATCTGTGCTTTTAAATCTGCTCTCCTACTTTGCCACTGCAGTCTTTTCCCCGATAGGCTCCAGTCATTTTAGAAGCCACGCTTGTATGAGTAGTTTAGATAATTCCTTTGGTTGACCGTGGCTTTGGGTCTTTCCCCTCAGTTTTTCATATTCAAAGCCTGAGCCAGGAAACCAGCTTCTTGTTTGGTTAAAAAACAAGAGGGGAAACTCTGCCCTTAGGGTGGGAGTGTGCTGTATTTTAGCATCTGTGTGTCCTAAAAACCACTCAAAAGCGATCAAATGAAAAAAAAAAAAGTGAATGTCCAAGAACCGAGTCGCAAATAAAGACTGCTCTGCTACTTTCTGGAGATCATTCTCCTCATTAATCACAACCTACTCATTCTGCAGTCTCAGAAGTTTCATGTATTTGCTCTAGGAACACAGTCATCATCTTCCTGGGTACACACTTCCAGTTTTCCAGGAAGAAAACCAATAGGAAACAGAGAAAGTGATCCTATCTGATAAACTGTGAATGACCGCCCGAGAGCTGCTGTAATGAACAATGCCAGGGGAATCCAAACTCTTCAACACCTGCCAAAAGATGGCCAGTGGGTTAGTAGAAATGGGGCTCTACTAGCAAAGAGCTGGTCCTTCATCCAGCAAAGGTCACTCAGGACTACTCTTAGACATATGAACAAACCCAGAAAAATCAATGTTATTTTGAAGATTTTTTTTTTTGTCCACCTCTTCACTTTTCTGCTTTACACACCCTGGAGGGTATGGTGCACTGTGTCCAAACAACATCTAATGCTTTAGCCACAATGAGCAGCTAGACAATAAAAATAAGCTCAGATCCTTATGCTTGCTCATACTAGATACACGCATGCCAAGATTTTTTCTAAGTGACTAATACTTTGAAAAAAACACAGTTTCTAATTTTTAACCTGAGCCACATCTCACCTGTCCCCTCCCCAGACCTTTTGGTGTCCATCCCTAGCTCCCTTAGAAGCTCCCACCTCCCAGAACCTGGGGTTATCATAGCCCACTGATGTACAGCTCTGTTGTCCCTTCTTCTCAATATGTACGCACTGCTGGTGAGGCTTCTTAGAAGTTTCAGTGCCATGCAGTACTATAATTTGGATAAATACAGAGGGGAAATGAATCAGAGCATTTTTTCTGGACATCAAGGCTGATACAGATGGACTTGGAGAGGGTGGATGGGAGGAGATGTGTAAAGGGTGCGTTCAGAGACCAGTGGCCTTTCTACTGAGGAAATATTGCCTGCACCAAAGGACTTTTCCAAACCAGTATCTGAGCTGGTGGTGCCTGGGACAGGTGCCTTCCCCTGCCTACGTCTTCTTGGTGCAGTGGTGTTGCAATGACAACAGGGAGGCCCAGGAGCAGCCCAGCAACCACAGTCCTGTGTAAGTACTCTGTCCAAACCAAGTTTCTTCTCTGGACTCAAGGCCTTAATCCACATCAGGATTCAGCAGGTGGATAAAATGAACAAACGGGAGTGCTCAAAGGAGCAATGGACATCTCTCACATCCCTTGCTACCAAAACCAAGCATTCCATCCCTCAGCAACTGCCACAGATGTTAATTATGTGTTCCCTTAGCTCCTCTTCTTGAGTTTTATTTATAAGAAAACAATGCTGTACTCCAGGCTGCCTGGTTGGTTCTCTTTTGCCTACTCAAGCAAAGTATTTCCCTTTTTCCGAGGCCAGGAGATCTTCCCCCATGATACAGAAACAGCAAAACAAACAGAACCAAGAGCAGGCTGCTCAGTTTAGGACACATTTAAGGCAATTTATCTACTTCAGGACCTGCTGGATGCTCCCTCCCATGATCATGTTGCATGTTGACTGCAAAGTCCTCCAAGAAGGGCTTCTCCATATGGATCAAGTTAAAGCTGAATTTAAGGCACAGAATGCTGCCAGTTTTCACAGGTCCCAGCAAGTCCCCTGGGCTGCTGTCCTGTGTTTACCCATCTGGTGTGATAGCTAGCTGAAGGCTCACGTCTGAAGAAGGACATTATTCTGCTTCCATACTCTCCACCGTGGCCTCTGCAGGTCTCTAACCACCCACAGTATTTCCGTCACATCCACATTGCCACTGGTGGCCACACCAAAAGGCCCTGAGCCTGTTACGCTCCTTACAGCGGGCGTGCAACTGATCACACAGGCAAGTCCTCCTCACTTGCAGGATGTGAGCAGCACCAATTTATTTTAAATACAGCTTTTCTAGATGTTTGGCAGGTTGCACAAGTGACCTACTTTGAAAAAGCAGTGTTCTTAGCCCAAAGACACACTGGTGCATGTGCAAAGGTGCACCTCTTCTGAGGAGCAGTTGAGGGAACTGGGGTTATTTAGTCTGCAGAAAAGGAGGCTCAGGGGAGACCTTCTTGGTCTCGACAACCCCCTGAAAGGAGGTTGAAGTGAGGTTGGTTGTTCTCCCAAGGAGCAAGCAACAGGACAGGAGGAAATGGCCTGACATTGCACCAGGGTAGGTTTAGATTAGCTGTTAGGAAAAGTTTCTCCACCGACAGTGTTGTCAAGCCCTCAAACAGGCTGCCTGGGGCAGTGGTGGAGTCCCCAGCCCTGGAGAGGTTTAAAAGCTGTGTAGATGTGCTGCTGAGGGACACGGTTTAGTGGTGCCCTGGCAGTGCTGGGTTAACGGTTGGACTTGATGATCTGAAAGATCTCTTCCAACCAAAATGATTCTGTGATTCAAAGAGAGCTACCAGCTAGGTTTTTGGTTTGCAGCCTTCAATGCAACATAAAGCAAGAGCTCTGCTGCAAAATTCTCCACCTTTTTTAGGCCAAGTCTGAGCCATGCAGATTTGATTGCTGGAGCCTTGTGTGCTGGGCTTATTAACCCTGGTATTACTAAACCCGAGCCAGGCCCTAGGAATAGCACATGGGCACTTCTACTCCAGTTGCACCTTGCAGAAACTCATTGCAGCATGGATCCGCATCAGCACCAGCTAGCGCTCGTGCGATTTAAAGGATCAGGGAATTAAAACAGAAAGGACCTTGAATTTATGGCTGCTTCCCAGAACTTTCCTAGTGAGCTGGCAGGGGCCGTGGTTCCCCTGCTTCAGTGCTCCGTCCATCTCTCTAGGTCAAGCTCATCCATTGCAGGGCTCGCACATCTCCCCGCTCCAAGGGGATGGCTCAGCTGCTGTGGGAAGCACCCAGAGCAATGCCCCAGGATCCTGACAGACCCTCCTGATTATCCCTTTCCCTGGTTCTTTTGTTGGCTTTGCACGACGGAGGGTGGCTGCCCTTGCTGCGTGACTTTCGACATGCCAGGGGATACTTCAGATGACATGATGGACATTCCCCCTTTGAACCCAGCCCAAGCCCATGCCAGAAAGGCCCGTGATAGATTCCTCGTGCCATCCTGCAAAACAGGCTGAAATATAGCACCTCTTAACCAAAGCCCAGGGTAAACAATACAGCCTGTACTGAGGTTCATAAACAGTCCTCATTATTACAAAGGGCATTTCAAACACGGTGTGCTACAGCTTGACCTTAAAAGCTATAGACAATCTAGCGGAGCACAGACGGTTTCATAAAGTACAATCACTTCCTGCAATTCTTGGGGCAGTGCAGCCGGAGCCGTGCAAATCCTGTTTTCCCTGCATTGTTTCCTGCATGTGAATATCATCAGTCTAGCGGTGCTCGTAACCATGGCACTCGTTAAACAGGAGTGGGGAGACTCCTGATAAAGCCATCCAGGACTCCAAGGATTTGCTGCACGGGGCCAGCAAGCTTGGCTGGGCCAGGCGGAGGTGCCAGGCATCGCTTTGAAAAGATCAAACAAGCAACACACACAACAAAAGAAGTGTTTTAAGAATAGCTACTGGGCAAAAGTGCTGTCAGACCCAAGTTTAGGCCAGTGAAGATTGTGGGAACACTGTTCGTCTTTTGGGAAAGCCTTTGCCCCTGGCTGATGGTCCACACATCAACAAGGGACCAGAGGTGCTGGGCTTGCTGCAGCATCTGCACAACATGAAAGCGGATCTGCAGGAGGTGCAGAGATCAAGGAAGATCACAACTCTCTCTCCACCACTCTCTGGTCACCTCTCTGTTTCCTTGCAGAGAAGAAAAATAAAAAAACATTGGATGGAGATAACTACCACAGAATGACAATGTAACTGAAGGTAGACTCATTGCAGTCTGACCAGTTCATGCTTTGGATGAGATATTAATGACTCTTATTTAATGATGTCTCCCTGGGAAGCCTTGGGGCTACCAGGTTTCCAGACAACACAAAGACAGTACTTGCCTGGCGTATTCAGGACTGCCAAACCTTCCAAACATTAATTTTTTTACAGAGAAGTCCATGCAAGTGTGTGCAATTACATATTTAAATCAAAAATATAATGGGCTGACCATCAGGCCATCAGACGCCTGAACACTTTGCAGTCTTTGATGGATTTGGCAACTAAAGCATCAGCAATACTCTGTTTAATACTGGAAGGTGCCCGGGTCAAGAAAATGTTGAAGGTGTAATTGCTCCATAAAAGGTTTAATTTACAGGCTCCTGCATCCCATAATAAAGCCAAAAGCACTGAGCCTGATCTTGGCATACAAGGCAACACCCGCAGAGAGTGAACCAGGCAGAGATTACTGCAAATCTCAAGACAAGTAAAGGCTTGGTGATGGAGAAGTTTTACATGAGTAGTCAATTGAATAGAGGAGGACATGGTTCATCACGTTCTGAGAAGAGTATAGCAAAAATATATGTTTCCAGGAAAGGAGGTGTTTGTCTAGGGTAGGAGAACATATTTTATCAGGCAGGAACCGAATGCAAACTTTAAAACGCAAGGCAAGGAGGAAGATGATGGTCACCAAACGGTTGCATTCACAAAAAGAGTAAGAACCACAAAACAAGCACCGGCTTCTGGAAGGCAAACTTCAATAGCATCATAGAAATGGGAAACCCGGTCTCTCAGGAAGAAATTCTGGAGGGAAGTAGTGTGGAAAAATTACAATGCGAGCCTATATTTGGGCAGCCATAGCGCAGTCTGATTCATAGAGGAGAAAATAAAGTACAGCTGAAGAGCAATAGGACAGCAGTGGCAGCTTGTAGAAGGTTGCCACATCAATGACATCAAGGTAAAAGTGGAAGTGCAGACTTATATTGATAAATGAATATAGAGGAATGGCACAAGCGCGTACATGCAAAATGAAGAGCAGCTAGCAAGGGGTATAAAAAGCTTCCCAGGTGTCCAGAAGCAACCAGACAACACAGGAAAAGCTGTTGCTTATCGGGCAAAAAGGAGAAATAATGGCTGAAACAGAGAAGGCTGCTCAAGTCTTTGTAAGAAAAAACTGTGAAATTGATTTAGCAGGTGATAAGTATAAAAGCCAAGATAGAAAAATAATTGCTCAAGTGGTTTTTAGATAAGATAAATGCTTTCAAGTTCACGAGGCCTGATGAAACTCACAGTAGTGTAATTAAGGAACTAATCAAAGCAGACTGAGCTATTAGTGATTATCTGCAAGAATTCAAGGTTTAAAGGGGATGTCCCAGAGGGCTGGAAAATGGCAGAGAGAGGACCTACCTTTATGGTGAGGAAAAAGGAGGAGCCAGGGAATTCAAGACTAATCTACCTAACTTTGATAAATGGAAAGATAATAGAATGAGTAATTAAATAACCAAGTTATAATCCCAAGAGAACAATACGTTGATAAATATCAGCCAGTGTGGGTTTTGTTTTTTTGTTGGTGAGTTGTTTTTTTTTTTAATAAGAACAAGTCATGTCAGGCCAATGCTTTTACTGGGTAAGTAGCCCAGTAATTAAGAAAGAGGCAGGATACCATTTTCCTACACAATATTCTGAGATGCAAAATAGGAAAATATGACCTTAGTGAAGTCACATTCACTTGAATGTGCCATGGCATCAAAAGCTGCACTTGAAGACCAGTTATCAGTCATTCACTGCCAGAGCAGGGTGATATTTAAGGAAGTCCTTCATGCATTTATTCTAGTCTCCGCTTTATTCACCTTATTCGTTAGAAATGGGGACTGGCAGCGAGCTCAGCACTTACAGCACCAGCTGTAAAGCTCATGAATGATCTGAAGTGGGGAGGGGCTTCAAATCAGGAGCATGAAATCCAGCAAAGATGGAGCATTTTTGAATGCACAAATAAAACAGATTGAATGAGCAGAGAAGTGACATCACCCCAAGAAGTGATCTTGGGGTTACAGAGGATCAGAAACTCAATGTGCATATAGAAAAAGAGGATGAATCTTTCTTTCAAGCTGTATCAATAAGAAGGCTGGATGTGAAACATGAGGCAACCAGCTTGTTCCGTATGACACTGGTGGGACATCAGCTTGGCTCCCCACTTTGGATGAGATCAATGCACCAGTGAGTTCAGAAGAGAGCAATGGGGATGATACGCAATGTGAAAAACATGTTATTCAGGCAAAAGCTGGAGAAAGCGTCTTTGTTCAGTCCAGAAACAGGAGCAGGGGGAGAACAAGGGAGGAGAGATTGCTATCAGTCTTGCAGGATGCAAGGGTGTTACACGAAGAACAGATCTTAGCTTCTCTCTGCATTCAGGAGGATTTTGTTATGCACAAGAAGATTTGAGCTAGCTGCCTGGAAAAAACCTGAAAACAAACTCCAAAACTTTCTTATTTGAAGGATAGCTCAACAAGCTACAAGAGGAGGTTGTACAAACCCTGTCATTGGGGGGCTGTTAGTGCAACAGCTGTCAGGGTTGCTCTGGGGCATCTCTTGAGGTCCCTTCTTGCCTTGCTTTTGTATGACTTTGCAGAGTAATTAAGCCTCTGTTTAACATTATGCACATAAGCGAGCTGCAAAATAGGCAACGTTCCGACTTGAGCACATGCTTAATTGCTTTGCTGGTCTGAGGCCCAAAGTATTTCTGGGAGGTGTTAATTTATTCCAAAAATTCTTGCTAGTAACTATTCCCCTGTGCACATTGACACCTGCAGAAAAATAAAAGCGGTATTCTTCTGTTTCCAAGCTGCTGCACTGCTCTCAAACCATCCTGCCTTCCTCTGATAATAGTAAGCAAATAAAAGATTCTCTGTTTGAAACCTTCTTTACCAAATCAAATTATTTCCTCATGCGCTGTTGATACAAGAGAAACATGAGGTCACTGGAGCAATGAGATGAATCATACCTACAAGGTACTAGGGATGTAAAGTATACATAGGAACATATTTATAATTGACTAAGAAACGTATATAATGCAGACATGACACTAATATGTTCCTCTAAGGTTTCCTAGCCATTCAAGGCTTGTCTCACAGCAGCAGGACCGTTGCATTTAGTTCTTCATGTATCTATGGGTTTAACCTGACTGTGCCTCACCTTTGAGGCAGCCAGTATGTGGTGGTCTCCATCACCACGAACAGCAAAACAGTTCATAAAGGATGGCTAAAATATCTTTGAGGAGCTCAGATGTACTGAGATTTAATTGACTTTCCCAAAGCTAGATAGCCTCTTCCCCAGTATGTGGGACCAAACCCTGTCAGCACACAGCTGGTGACTGCACGGGGAGGCTGAGGATGCTGAGTACAGCTCAAGTACCAACAAATCCTCATTCTTCTCATGCTGGGAGGTTTGGGTTGTTTTTTTTTTGTGTGTGTGTGTAATGACCAGGAGTATTGGTCATGATTCAAGTCTTCCCACTCTGTGCTAGGTGTGCAAACATAGAACAAAGGAAGAAGCTCTGCCTAAAGCTTTCCACACTAGGTGCAAGATGAAACACCACAGGTGGAGGAACAAAAGGAAACCATGAGTCACATTGCACCATTATCTGAGAAATGCTGCTGCTTACAGAGTGAATTTCAGTCCTTAAGAGGCTGCTTGTGGAATGAAAAACCCAATGAAAAAGATGGAGATGATGGATTGGGGCCAAGGCAATGTTCAGTTCAGCCACACTTACTGCTGCTAAGCTTCTTCCAAACCCAGATGCATCAGAGGCTTCTGCCCTTCATTATTTTGGCTGGAGATGATGGTGGATGCCACCAGCCCCTCGTTGGGATAGGCCCTCACTTGGATTCTCCCTCTTTCTTTGGGAAATTGGTGGAAGGAGAGGGAAAGATTCCTGACAAAGAGGGTTCCCTTTGCAACTGCAAGCTGGGTCCTCACCAAGATTTGACGGCCATGAGCAGGGAACACTTCACATTTCCTTGATACAACCAAAAATGACCATTTCTTGAGAACATTTTAACAGCAACACTAAAATATTGGCTTTGAATTCACTTCCTATAAAACTTCAAACTGAATTTAAAAGATACTTGTGTTTTCCTGGTTTCCTGCAGATATACTGAAATACAAGCTGGTGTTTTTAGCAGTTACCCTTTCAGTATGAACTTGCAGATGTGCTGCTTCACTAACGGGATTTCTCTTTATGAAGCTGCAGTGCTTTAATTCTGATAAAGTGAAAGTCTCATCGTTAAAACTGCATAGCATATGAATTACTATTTTCTTAAAACACACACTTCTGTCAAGCCATTCATTTTTTATTTCAAAGATACTTAATGTTTTCCAGCTTTCCCACTGACATGTAAATTGGTATTTTCCCAGCAGTTCCCCCCTAAACACAATTTCTCACGCACTGTTCAGCCAGACAGTTTCGGTTTGTAAGGTCTAATCCTTTAATTGTTCCACTGATGAAAATTCCAATAACACGCGATTAAATCTCTGGCACATATTAGTTATTATTTCCTTATCAGTAATATTTACTATTTATTCTAGAGTAACTACACTGCTGGAGCACCCAGACTGCAATACGCGAGCTCCTTGGAGGTTGTCTTGTAGACCACTTCTCCCAGAAAGCCCCACCAAAACCTTAAAATTGCCAACCTGATGAACCCTCCTTGACCATACTACCAGGTGTCAGAAAATCCCCAAGATGCCAGTGAATGGCATTTGCCAGTCCCATCAGTGGAGAGGCATAGGTTGTGTGCCACAGCTCTGCAGATGGGTCTGACAGTGTGCAGACACAACTGGACCAAAGCTGGACATGGATATGGGCCAACACTAAGGGTCCACTTCTTCATGCCTAAAGATCAAGAGGGCAGGAGGTGGTAAGGTTGAGCTAGCTGGTCTGGTTCCATAAACAAAAATGCTTGGGGGCAGGACATTGAAGAGAACTTCTGGAAACACTTCTCCTCAGGGAGGAAGCCCTTCTACACTTGCCTGTGGAGGCAGGGCAGGAGCTTCAGGGTAGCAGGAGCCTGCTCTCCCACTTCCAGACACCACCTCCCTTCTAGCTGGCCAGTCCAGCTGAGCATGATGCCATTTATCTCACACACATTCCCCTTCTCAGTAAATCATCTTTCTGCCCCCTCTTTCATATTTTTTTGCCTGAGAACATCAGTTTTCCAGAAAGGTAAGGATGTTTGCTTGGAGCTCATTACTAATCCATTGCAGGACCAGCAGAAATTCAGCATTCAAAGGCACAATGCTGCTCACAGGGAAGGTGGACACCAAAATATTCTTGGTATGCTTTTGAAATTCTAATTTTCTCCCCCCCCAAATTGGAAAAAGGTAAACAATTCCAAGAACGATCTACTGCGAGCCTTTCCACAGTGGAGAACACGCAAAAAGAATGCACATGTAAAAAGAATGCTATAATTGGAGATGGTGGGGAAGATTAAAAAACAAGAAGGGGGTGTTTCCCTGGAAAAGGCAGTAGATTAAAACCAAAGCTTTCCTTAGAGACCTATTGTTTTTAGCTCGATCTTCGATGAGGAATACAGAAAACATTTTTTTTTCTTGGGTGCAGAAAAAGACTTCTAGGCTAAGGAGGCACACCCCAGGATGGCGAGCGGCCTGGTGGTAGGAGTGCTCTTCCTCTTCCAGATTCCAGCCCGCTTCTCCAGTGAATAGCCACAAGTTTGAGCTGTTGGCTATTGTGCAGCATGGAATTTTTTTCTTCCCCTTTCTTCCACCGTATTATTATTTTTATTTTATTTTTGGCAAAAACAATTGGGAGAGTCTTGGTTTCGTTACGCTTCAACACAAGCGTCAACACCTTGAAATATTTTGCAAAACGGAATTCTTGCCACCTGCCCAGCCCTATAATCAATGCCCAGAGGTTTCCTCAGACATCTCTTTTACTGTCAAGTCTGGAAACCCTCAGATCAAAAGATGAGCTAAAATACACGTGCCTGCAAAGGAAAGCCAGCACATATTGCCTTAAAACCCAGTTTTGAAGGGAAGCAACACTTGGAGCAGGGGAACCCCAGTGAATCCCTGCTCCCAGAAGCCTCATCCTCATCAGCTCCCTGTGAATTCAGTCCAGTAACTGTTTAAGTAAACATCAACCCCTCACCACAGAGTGTATGGGAGAGGTAACAGGGTAAGCGTGACAAGTGAGCGTCAGTGAGGACAGGAAGGTCACACACACAGAGTTAATAGTTGCTCTCCAGCAAGAGCCACGATAAGCTGCAACCCGCCTCCTGCCTTGTTGTCAGGAAACCTTTAGAAGAGGAGCATGGTTATCTACATACACAACTCTTCGACAAAAGCTGCATCTATTCAACTTTTTGGGTTCCGGATGCCTGAATGGGAGCCCTCTCTCCTGTCCCTTGCTGTGATGATGGGCTTTCATTCCTGGCATTGGGATGCAGCCCCCATCCAGAGAGGCTGATGGACATCCAGGGCACACATGCTCTCCTCTCAAGGATTCCTTTTATTGTTCCTATGCCTTTTTTTTTTTCTTTTGTTATTCTTGCCACATAAATGAGAAGTCCTTCAGACAGAGCCTGCCGGAAAAGCCAAGACACATTCAAATGCTCTCTTTTCATTGTTCCCAGAAGATTAATGACACGTAGGCCAACGGGCCCATAGCCTTGTTCCCGTAACCTGCATGAAAGCATGTAACTGGAATTTCCACTCAGCTTGTCTCAACAGCACACGAAAAGCTAGGACAAATCAAATTACAACTACAGAATACAACGAAGAAGTTCCCTTCTCCTTTCAGGACAAGCAAGCAAGCAAGCAAACAGTTAGAACAGCCCGACTTCATTGGCCAAGCTGGGCAGCACAGGCTGTATAACAACATCAGGGCTGTGCTTCTATGAATGACACCTTCTGGTGCCTATGCTAAGCTCCAGCTACCAGCAAGGATCTGGTGGTCTTTGAACCTTTTTTCAAGCTAGGCAGCAACATGGCCATGCTGTCAGCTCCCATAATGCAGCCACGTGAGATCCCCACCACCCCGAGAGCTGGTGTCCATGCGTTTGTCTCAAATTCCAGCACGGCAGTTGGTTGGCAGATTGATTGCTGCACAGAGACCTGTCACTCAGAGCCACAGGTGTCCCCCCGGGCAAGGTGGCTTCTTCATTCCAGGCTGCCATCGCGGGAGAAAGGCAGTCACTCACTTTGAAGGGTGTCAGCAGATTGCGTGCCTCAAAAAGCAAGTGTTAAATAAATATGCAAGTCCGGGGGCAATGTTTTGTTGCCCGACTCTCCCTCTCTCTCCCCAAACTCCCACTGCAGTTGTTGAGTTGCTAGTTTGGAAAAAGAAAAGCGGATCATAGAATCATAAAGTGGTTTGGGTTGGAAGGGATCTTTAAAGGTCATGTAGTCCAAGCTCCCTGCAGTGAGCAAGGATTGAGGGGGTCTGGGGTAATGGCAAAGACATTGAGCAAAGCCAGCAGACTGAGACAAAATGCCAAACCCCAAGGAGACTAGGAAATGAAGGAAGGCTGGATGCAGTCCCTGGAGTGATCCACGGAGTCAAACTGCTCCCGAGAGCACAGTTGTGATGATGCCAAAGCAGGTGTCCACGTTGGAGGAAGCCGAGAAAACCCACTAAGCCCCTGCTCCCTCCACAACTAAGCTGAAACCAGAGAGGAAAAAACTAATTCCTATCCAGAGCTAGCAGAAAAGTATCGTTTTTCTTCTCAAAGGGTAAAATTCTGAATGTTATTTCCTCATGCTTTCTGAACTAGCCCATTTCATCTTTTTCCCTGTGAAGATGGCTTCAGGCATGCAATCCAGCCTCCAGCTGGGGAACAAGAAAACCTTCACCACACCCAAGCTGAGCTTCTGCCAAGGAGACGCAGGTAGTCCCTGGTATGAAAAGCAGTCACTGTCATCTCAAGGCGTGCCCTAGAAAACCCTCTTACGCATTATTCCCAAACTTTATAACCTGACCTGGTGCACCGAGAGCGATGCTTTCTGTTCATTTCTACATTAATTAACGTTTACTAGATAGGAGGAGTGAAAGACACCAACCTTGGGCATATCTAATAATTGTCGTGCTCCAAAACTAAGCAAAGAGCCAGAGGTTCAGCACACAGGAGGATAAACTTGTCCCCATGGTCCATAAACTGTCACTCCTTACCTTGTATTTACAGCAGTACAACAGCTATAAGTAAACCTAGTAACAAGTCATCAGCTTGGCCTGTGTTTCAGTCTATTTTTTCAATTATTTTTTTCTTTAAAGACGATTTTTCAGACTTGCCATCTATAACAAGTCTCTGCAATACTTTTAAAAAATAGTGTTCACTAACAAGAAGCCTAAAATTCATGCCCATGATACAGCCTGCTTTGCGTCACATGAAGAACCGGTAGTGAAGATGATCTACACTGGAAAATGGCTTTAATTACACTGTACTTGCTGAGGTCTGAAGTACAGACCCAGAGCTAAAGGAAATCACGGTTTTCTTACTTCCACTGCTCTTGCTTCTGGGGAAACTGGAGCAAAAAAAAAAGAAAAGCAACGTCTGTTTGCAGTGGCTGAGAGACATTTGTCAACAGTCAAATATTTTCAGACACGGGTGCCCACAGGCAAATGTTATCTCCCAGATAACAGCCAAATGACTGCCCTGATAGTTCCAAGGTTGCGGCACCAGCAACGATTCCTGCAGTCAAGCAGCGTCCAATGCCTGAAAACATCAAACCTGCTATTTGCATCCATTACCAAGCAATGAGTGAGGACCAATAGCTGAGCAACCCATTCTTAAAATATCAATTAGCATCATTGCCTGACTCCTACACCAAGAGATCCCTTCTGGTCACCTCTGGACAGGCTGGATCAATGGGCCAAGGCCACAGGTAGGAGGTTCAACAAGGCCAAGTGCCAGGTCCCGCGCCAGAGTCATAACAATCCCCCGCAATGCTACAGGCTTGGGGAAGAGTGGCTGGAAAGACGCTTGATGGAAAAGGATCTGGGGGTTCTGGTCAACAGCTGGCCAAATATGAGCCAGCATGTGGCCAAGAAGGCCACCAGCATCCTGGATTGTATCAGCGCTAGTATGGCCAGCAGGATTAGGGCAGGGATCATCCATCTGTACTCTGCACTGATGAGGCTGCACCTTGAATCCCGGGGTCAGTTTTGGGCCCCTCACTACAAGAAGGACATTGAGGGGCTGAAGCACGTCCAGAGAAGGGCAATGAAGCTGGTGAAGGGTCTAGAGCACAAGTCTGGTGAGGAGTGGCTGAGGGACCTGGGGGTGTTGCAGGCTCAGGGGGAGACTTTTTCAGTCTTGACAACTCTCTGAAAGGAGGTTGGAGTGAGGTGGGGGTTGGTCTTTCTCCCAAGGAAAAAGTGATAGGATAAGAGGAAACGACCTGAAGTTGTGATAGGGGAGGTTGAGGAAATATTTGGAAATATTAGGAATATTAGGAAAATATTAGGAAAAAATTTCTTCCCTGAAGAGGTCATCAAGTCCTGGACCAGACAGCCCAAGGAAGTGGGGAAGTCCCCATCACTGGAGGGATTGAAAAGATGTGTAGGTATGGTGCTAAGGGACATGGTTTAATGGTGGCCTGACAGTGCTGGGTTAATGGTTGGACTTGATGATTTTAAAGGTCTCTTCCAACCAAGTGATTCCATGATTCTACATTTCCCTCCTTGTTAGTGCTTGTGATAAGATCCCAGATAAACCAGGAGGTGTTTCTCTTGCCATAACTACAATTGGCAGTCCTGGCTGTCAGAGTGGACTGTCTGTGCCCAGCAGCTGTCTATGGGGACCATCACTGGTTCACGTGCCGTGGTCCCTCTGCAAGGGCTGCCTGACACTCATTTTTGATTTTTTTTTCTCCCCAGATGGGAAAGGCCTGTATTTTAAGAAAACATCCAGACTGGATTTAGAAATTGCCACTGAGGAGAAGGTGTTACGCAAGAAGATATGGCAGGAGCTGTTTGTTCCAAAACACAGCGAGGGGAATACGCGTGCACCTCTCCATGTGTGGGATGCACGCACGCACACCACACACAACAAGAAAACAAGCCACAGCTCTTAATCACTTCGGTACGCGCAAAATCTCAGCGAGTGGGCTAGCAAAGCAGAGACAGATGGCTGTAAATACCCAACCAGCTATTTTAAGAGGTTATTGCTCTGCAGCCACTGCTGGTTTCTCAGTCTCTCTGCCACATGCCCCCTAAACAGCAGCATTTCCAGCCCTCCGCTTTCCCCACAGCTCAGGGATGTCCCATTGAGCGACCCGCCCCTGCAACAGGTGAGCAAACACCACACGTGCATGTCACCATCCCCACGTGTCATTTATCTCCAGAAAGAGCACCGAGTAACTCACTGGCACATTTAAGTCCACACTGCGATTTATTTAATTTTCCCCCCCTTTCCCTTTTGTTTCCCCTCCCCGAAGGTCTTTGAGCATGTTCCAGTGGTTATTGTTCTCAGGGCCACGCGGAGGGGCCGGGCTGGAGCCCAGCGCCATCCACACCCACATTCCTCCCCGGTGGGAGACGGGTGTCTCCTCGCAGCCTCTATTTGCACAACTTACTGTATATTTCCATAGAAGGACAATGAGAATCTACCTAAGCGCAAGAAGCCTCCCGGATGGCGAACGCTGTTCCGTAAGCACCCAAAACGAGGGATTTGCGAAATACAAAAATTCCCTGCGTGCTTCTCCTCTGAGGTTTTGTGGGGATTTTTTTTTTCTTGCTTTAAGCAACAGAGTCATTGTATGAGTAATATTGTCCCATGTATTTTTTGTTGTCGCTCATGTCTGCTTCCTATGATTTTCTTATCAGAGAAACTTCCAGAGTTCTGGAAAAGAGTTTGCACACAAAGCGCCTCTTTCACAGATGCGCAACTTCTCAAGCTCTGAAGTGAAAGAGCCACAAAGTTTGCCATTTTCACATGAAGAGGAGATTCACTATGAGATGCTTAAGCATGTTCTAATTTTAAAAGATACAAGCAGTCCTGCTGGCTTGAGGTACCAACAGACAAGTGCTGGTGTTAAAAGCACAAGTTCATCTCATTACAGGCTTAGCACTTGTTCTCTAAGACCAGCTGAGGGCAACGTAATGGTAGTTTTGTAGCTGCTTTGATGGTGTGAAGATAGGATGCAGGCAAAGCTTATAGGTAGACTCAAAATCTTTCATTAGACCAAAAGACACAGCAGGAGACAAAGCAAGCAAGCTTTTTGGCACACCAGGGTTGATACAATCCTATCTCCTTACATTTTTCTGAGCTCTATCTAATGCTACTCGCTTCTTTAAAGAGAGAAGTAGACAAGGACTTCACAGGTACAGATTAAAGCCTGAGAGCTGAAAGGGAGAGGAATATAACTGTGGGACCTTGCTGACCTCAGCAGGGTACCTCTGAAGGCAACCTCCTCTCCTTTGGTACGTGTACAATTTACTTTCTGTTGATAAAAATAGGTTTATTTGTGCTTTTTATTGTTGCTGGTATGAGCACAGGTACCCAGGGAGGGAGATTTTTCTCAGCTCACATGAGCCACATGGGCGTTAGGCATCCGGCATGACCTAGTGTGTCTGGGCTCCCACCACAGTCTGTGGAAAGGGATGAGCTCTTTCGAGAATGATTCAACCCGTTTCATGACAGATATCAGAGGGATGAATCACCCAATAGACAGGCTTCGTGCTCTCTGCTGGAGGACTCTGGATGACTAGACATAATCTTAAGCGGCTAAAATTAGATGAGGTGAATCATCCCCAAAGGTGATTTTCCTATGCTAGAAGCACCAACGTTGCCCGCCTAGTAAAATTAGCGAGGCAGCAACATCTGTCACTGTAAACCTAACCCATGTCTTTGCAGTTCAGGAATCTGAAACGTCATCTGCCAGACATCCAATTCCTCCTACAGACTCCCCTCCCTTTCTGGGACCTATTGTACCCACACAACTACCCTGTGCAGATTCAACACCCCAGAAACCTTTGCTGCCCAATCCCCATCTCCTTTGCCTCAACAACGCAGGCCCAAACCCATGGGAACAATCCTGATTTCCTACATATTCCAACAGGAGCTAAGGCAACTCAGAACATCGAGAGAACAGACCCTCAGATTTAACATCTTCAGCACATCAAAGATGAGGCTTAACAGTTAATATAGCGGCTTAATGTTGAAGCCTCTTCCATCAAATCAGGATGAGATCCCAGTAACCCAGTACAGCTGTGCTTATAATGACCGGCACCAGAACTCTTTGGATGTGTATATGGGAGAAGAACAAGGACCTGCCTCTGCAGTATATACCTAGACATAATAACTACACTTCATTCCACTATAATCAATAAAGATCTCATCCTAAGCAGCCCTCCCCAAACAAAAATTCTGTCATTATGTAATAGGATTGCCAATACATTCATTATCAGCATACATTCCCAGCCCTTTCTGAATCTTGATAGATCCCTTACCTCCATGACAACCTGTAGTAATGAGTTTCATGTTTTAATTATATCATGCTAGAGGAAAATAGTTCCTTTTCTCAGCTTTGAACTTGCTACCTTTTACTTTCTTCCAGCATCCCTGGATAGCAGCTACTGCACGTTAGGAATTTTCCAGTCAAACAGATTGGAAAAGGGCAATTCCGAGTGAAAAGGTCTTTGGGAAGTGGGTCTGTTTGACAATCTCCTGATAAAGCACGAACAGGACTGTGTCCCGGAGGTGTTTCCTGCTGGGTTGCCTGACATAATGCCGGGGAGCTGAGGGCTGCAGGGATCCCTGCTCCAGGGCGGGTCATCACTGGGTTGGCCACAGCTAGGAACCCTGGCTCCTCTGGATGTCTTGGAGCTTAGATCTCATGCCTCAAAGGAGGCTTTAAATTTTTCCTGAACAGAAATTTCAGAACTGAAACACGTGGTGGAATTGCCCTTTTGCAGGAAATTTGGAAAACATGTTCCCACCTGCCCCCCCGCCCCAACCAAAGACTGCAGCATTTCCTTCCTTCCTTGCCACCCAAAACCAGCAACTTTTGACCCGGCGTCACGACATTCAGTCCTTTTACTTTCTGATTTTAAGAAAGTATTTGCCACCTTTTCAACCTCTTCCTTCCTCAGTTTCCTTTGCTCTCCTGAGAAACTCCTCCAAATCTGCAGTGTCCACTCTGAGACAAACTCTCACTGCCTTTTTACTGGGGGACCAGGTCAGTATTTCCCACATGAATGCAGCAAGATGATCACCACCTGAATATCCCCACACCAGTACCCATCACCCAGCGGAGCGCCTTGGTGCATAGCATGTGTAATATTTGGCAGTACTTCAGTCTTGCTTCTTCCCTTTTGATATGTCTCTGGCACGTAACGGCATCTCTCTGAAGAGCTTACTGAACACCAAGTATGAGAAAAATGACTCACTCCGTTAGAAACGCAGACCCCTTCTCTTCGCAAGAAGGAGAATTTCAAGATCTCTCTTCCGTTCCCGTCTAGGCTAAGAGAAAGGACCTGAAGGCACATTTAGGGTTACTTCCTTTAAATGTTCGTTTTAGCCTAATATGGGCCTATTGCTATGAAATCAAACAGAATATTCCCATGCAGAACAAACAGAAAGGGCCAAAAGGTCTTCTAATGGACATTTGCTTTTGGTTTCCTTCTGCGAAAGCAGATTGAGGTTGCATTAACACATATTTCAGGAAAAAAAAAAAGAAAAAATTCCCAAACCCTGACATCATGAGCAAACCAAAAAAGCAGCATAGCAAATTCATGCTCCTCATAACCTTCATTTTTTTCATATTATTCTTTCTCATTCCACTGTAGGGAGTATAAGACAAAACAGAAATAGATGCCGAATTTTTTGTCCGTGTGTGAAACTGATGCTAGCAAGTCTACAGCCACCCCATTAATATAATCTGCTGAGGTGCACAGTCCACGTCACCATGCTGAAGTGAGGTGAAAGGATATGTTTAAAGACAGTAGAAATACGCATAATGAAGATAGTGCTAGGGTGACAGATCTGCAGTTCAAAGCAACTTAGGCATCCAAAATGTTCCAGTTGCAGTCTGAAACCCCCAAAACTAGAAGTTTTGAAAGCCACAGTCGTGGCTGGTGGCTCATTTCTTTTCCATCTCATGGTACTTTGTGCAACCTGACCTCTGGTAAAAGTTGGGCTGGCAATCCTCCCTCACAACTGCATCTCTGTGACACCAGGCAGAGGCACAGGAAGCTTACCATGATGTGCCATCATAACCAACCACCACCAAGTCCATGAGATTTACTTACTGCTTCCCTTGAGCTAAATATAGACAGCCAGGCTTGGAAAAACACGAGTTGGGTCATCCACTCCAGTCACCCACACTACAAAGATTATTTCCTTACTTTATTCTTGCTATTGTCTTATCCTATCTAGTCTCACCCACCCATGTCATTGCCTCTGCTGGCGTTTGACAGTCTAGTCCAGGCACGCTCAAGGTTATGATTTTTTTTTTATGTCTAGCCTGATTCTTTTTCCAGTTTTTATTTTAGGCCAAACTCTGTCCAGCCACTTTCTAGATAAACCAGATAACCCCCTTCCTTTCTTTCATGCAATTTCCCTTCACTTATTTATATTGCTATCATCATGTCATCACCCCACAGCCTAACTTTTTCCAGGAGTTCCTGGCCGATGCACTCTCTATTCCAGCGTATTCGTGCATTCTTCTCTGCTGCTCTTCCAAGGCTTTCCAATTTGATTTTCTACCATTATGATGGTTTCAGCTTTCTTGCAGCACATAGGAAGCAAACTCTCTTCTCCTATCCACCATGTCAATACTAGAGGCTAGTAAATTTGCACATTCTCTTAGTATTCGGTTTGTCATTTAGACCTTTAAAGCAATTCTTCACCCTCAGCATCTTGCTCCTCATCTTCACTGTAAGGTCACTAAATGTACAGGCTAAGATTATACCCAACATCAGCACAGATCTATGAGCTTGAAGAGGGGACAGGGCCTTGCTGAGTGCAAGTGCTCATCTATAGGCTGTGGTCACTGTAGCATTGAAGACACTGACACAGTCTGAGCAACGATGGAAATACCAGATGCCCGGAATAGTGAAGAATATAGGCACAAGATCCAACATTTAAAAAAAAGTCCTCAGCCAGAAGATTTTCAGGTAGGAAAAGACAAGTTAAAATGGGAATAGAGCAGAACATTTGGAGGAGAAAGGATTTTTTTCAGTGGCATGAGAGAAAAACCAGAAACCAATTAATCACCTGTTTCCGTAGGATTTAGACAATTTCACATGTAGCCAAAAAAACTGTTTAATATGGGGACAGTTAAAAATTCATTGCTGCAAGAAGCACCATCAGCTTTCCAGTATATCCTACCATAGCCTAACTCTGCTTTTCACTACCTAGTTTCCAACTGACCTGCTACTAGTTCCTTGTCAGTGATTTTCACCCATTTCTATCTTAGCCTGTAGAGATTCTGTTTTTCCCTTCAAAAAAAATATAAGGCACAATTGATTCTTGCCTACAGAGCTGTTTTTCTAAATTGTTACTTCCATATTATTTCCTTTTTCTAATCTTCAAATATATAAATCACACCTTAGCAAATAACCCTCTTCCTTCCTTGTCCCTGCTATATGAATGTTGCCCATTAGGGATTGGAATTTCAGCCTTGTTTTTAACGCACTGCATGCTGTAGTTATTCAAACACTGAGCTTGCTGCCACCACTGAGTCCCCATGGTATAGGTTTTAAGCCATAAGCACTAGTTAGACCATAACTTTTATTGACTATCGCAAGAGAACAAGGTACGCAAATGTCATTTTGTTTTTGAAACCCTACCTTGTCTCCTGTCCTCGTATCAAGTCACTGGAACCTTATGGGCAGGTTGTAGATTTCTTCAAGCTTTTCGACTTCCAATATGACAAGCGGGGAAAAACCCCTTCTCTATCAAAGAAGGGCACAGCTGTGGCACAGCTGAAGGTAGCATTGTTCTCCTGAAAATGCTGATTTATCTCAGGTACAAAACAAAGGGCAGCAATGGGAGTTTCTGAACATCAACATTTCTGATTCATGACCATATGGGATCTCTGAGAGATATGCTTTAGATGATCCTAACTATAATCTGGTGGTTTCACTCACTCAAATCAAGGGTTGCCTTCTCATCTTGTGGTCATCCCATCTCATTCAACACTTTGCACTTACAGAGCAGACTGAAAACTGCACTTTTTTTCAGTAGTTTCAGGTTGGCTTCACAGCCACTAGAGCCAGCACAAAGGGTGGAGCATGAACACAAGTGCAGAGAGGTGCTGGAAGGGGAGAGCAAGCAGAAGCGTGGTGGTCTCAGACTGGCCCACAGCAACTGTGGAACTGCACCACAGCTTACCGGCTTCAGGGCAGGGCTATCCATGGCTCTTATTGTCAACTACAGGCTACACTTGGTGGATCCTGTGATCTTCAAAGCACACCAAGCTTATTAATTGTAAATAGCTCACCCATGTAGGTCTCCAGTTGGCAATGACTATAGCTGCTGCACTTATAACACCCACATTCACCACTGCATTTGTCACACAGCGAAGGTCCCTGCTCCTGGGCGACCTGTTCTCTTCTCTGCTCCATCCACCTAAAGCTTTTCGCTCTCTACTTACAAACACTTCTTACTCCCTGTGGTCTCCATATGGCAACATTTTAAAGCAACTCAACTCCCAGCATCTCTTCAATGAGAAATTTGTCATCAGTCAGCATTTTGCCTTACCTCTTTGGGGGGGAAAAAAAAAATAACCCAGGAAGTTCTTATTTGTCTACCAAACCCTCACACCCAGCTGTTGTTATTTTCTCCCCTAGTACCATATGGAAGCACTAGAGAAGACCCTAGGTGAACTTACAGAATCAACAAGCAAGATTACCCTACTTGTCAAAACAGGATTGAAAAGTCAGATGCAGACCTAATTTCTCTCTCTACCACATATGCAATGTTTAATCAGGCAGCCACCTAATGCAATTTCTTTGTCTGTCAGTTTATACAATGCCAAAGCGAGGCCAGTAATTACCTTATTAAAAACAGGACCTATTGTGGCACCGAGAACAGTGACATTAAAGAGACCAGGCTGCTGAGAATGTAATTAATGAATGTTTGCAGAACTCTGTGATTATTAGATAAATGGCAGGCTTTGGGACACTAATTACTACAGTCAAACCTCTCCTGGTGATGTTTTATACATGGAATTAGTGTGATGACCCTGAAGGCAAGGGATCTGGTACCACGTCAGCCCTATGGTCCCTAAGAGTTCAGCAAAATCAAATAATTCCTCCAGAATGTTTTCGTTCTTTAGCAGCTGTGATGAGTAATGAAGAAAAGTTCAGTAAAAAAGGAAGATTAGGACAAACTGCTGGGAAGGAAAAGTCTTGTCTAGTTACACTCAGAAGTGTCTTAGAAGGGTTTGCCAGCAAGCAGAACTGAAAATCTTCAGCCCAGGGATACGGACATCAGGATAAGAAATATTAGATTTTTCCATAGAACTATTATTGCAGGAAAGTGGGTCAGAGAGTCAAGAAACCAATTAATGAATGGGGAATAGTATGCAAGGCAAAAAACAAATATCAGCATTTTTCCCTCCTTGAAGCTGTTGATAACTTGAAGCTGTTTCAATAATGATATCCCAAACCGATGACAATGTTTCCTCCCACCATCCGACACTATCCTGTTGCTTTGTGTTTTGAAGGGCTGTCAGTCACATGCAAAACAAGGAAGAAAGGTCAGCGAGAGAGGACAGGATATGAAGGAATGTCGCACAACCAAGTCAAGGCTTTCAAGCATACAGAAACCCTACAGAAGCCCTTGTTCCTTGATCCTGCAGACCTTCCCCGACAGCAGCTGCTAGTGTTTGTGCAAGTGTCTGAGGGACACCAGCAGGCCCACATGCATCGCTGGTGTTCCTGGAGCTGCAGGGTCCATACACTATTCCAGTGCAGTACATGACCAATAGTTAGCACCTTGGTCTACAATTCCAGAGTCTAGTTACAGCAAGAAAACTACTTTTACAATGTGATCCTCTCACCTCTCTTCTTCTTCTTTTTAAAGTTTTGGTGAGCTGACTTAGAATCATAGAATTACAGAATCATTTTGGTTGGAAGAGACCTTTAAGATCACCAAGTCCAACCGTTGACCCAGCACTGCCAGGTTACCACTAAACCATGTCCCTCAGCATCACATCTATGCATCTTTTAAATTCCTGCAGGGATGGGGACTCCACCACTTACCCAGGCAGCCTGTTCAGGGCTCAACAACCCTTTTGGTGAATAAATTTTTCCTAATATCCAATCTAAACCTCACCAGTGCAGCCTGAGGCTGTTTCTTGTCCTATCACTTGCTACTTGGGAGAACAGACAGATCCTACCATCTTAGCAACTCGTCCCAGTGAGTGATGAGAGTGAACATCCCTGTTTACCACATTCCTGATGGCTGCTGCAGTCTGTAGAAGTGGGAAAGAGCAACCAGCACTTCCAGGGAAGCCTGAAGGGAGTTTACGTGCATCTGTCCCCATGGGGGAAAATATTCTGTGGTACTGGGCTGTCATGCAGAGCAGACATGTAGGTCTCTGTACACCACAGAGGTGCTCGTGTGCATCTTAGAACAATACGAAAGGATCAAATTCACAACCCTTAAATATCAGTATTGGGAATCAGCCCAGGTTCACGATCATGTCCACAGTTCTCTTCTATGCTTACTGCCCAGAACACAGCTCTCCTAAGAAATCAAGGAGAGCAAGCAAACAGGGAAATGATACCCAGGTAAAACCATGGCAGAACACTGGTAGCCCTGGGGAAACAAAAAAATCTACCGAGAGCCCTATCCCAACAGCCCTGTCTTGCTGAAAATGGGTTTTCTCTAAATAACAAGCTTCCTTTGGGTCCCGCCTTGACATCTGTGCAGATTACAGAAAGACAGTCCCTGAGACCACATGCTGAGACACAGTTTCATCACCTTCCTTGTGTGCCACCTTTCCTCAGTTCGGAGCAAAGATAAAAAATCTGTACTTCTGAGCCAGAGCCCTCCTTGGATAGCATATTTTCTCTGGGCTGTGCGTCCAAGGATTCTGAACATTTTGTCCCTTAGGTAGCAGCCTGCTGTTTAACACACTATTTGAGAGAGCTCATGCCAGGAGGAGAGCAAAGCACCAAGGAGTAATGAAAGCCCTCAGACAAGTCTATGTAATTTACGTTAATTTTACTGTTGTCGGCACCTAGATAAAAGCATGGAAGTGACCAACAGACAAAGGTGGGCTTCTAAAATTCAGGGAAAGCCACAATCAAAAGGCCACATTCTGCAGCAGCTCCGGCTCCTTTGAAGATGGAAGATTAAGACTGAGCCTCTTAAAGTTTGTAGCTACTAAACTGTTAAGGGTCAGCGAGGAGAGTAGCCGTGTAAGTAATGTGGACTATTTAACAGACTAAAGCTGTCCAGCTGCCTTTTTTTTTTTTTTTTGGCTAAAGAAGTCAGAACAAAAGGGCAACCTCAGAAAGGGGAGAGACCACACACACCTGGTAGATCAGAGTAACTGCCAGGAAGGAGCAAATTCCTTCTAAACTGGAAGTATTGCTTAGATTTTTCAGAAGGGTAAAAGCTAAAGACTTAATGCAACCCACAAATTTGCCTGTCCTGTGCTTCCTACAAACACTCAGAGCTGGTCTGATAGCCTATTTTTTCCTCATATTCATACATACAGCTCATATGGCTTTGGCCAAAAGGTTGGATTATTTTGAGCAAGAAAAAGACTTTTTTCTGTGGTTTTAAATGGCTTGCATAGCACTCAGTAGTAACGAGGTCCAACTTCTAACAATAGGAATAGTAAATCACATAAAATACGGGATCATTAATACATTTTTCAACTCATAAATAGAAACTCTTGACATTAACTTTAGATCAAACCAAAATGATCCGAAAGCCCTGACATGTTTAAATCCAAGAAGCTGCATCCTTCTGCTAAACCAATATCTCGTTATTATAAAAACTACTTTGTCCAGACAACAAATAGGAAAAATTCTTCTGCTTGGAAATTGAATATCAAACACTGACTTCAGGATGTGATCTGACCACACTGATATCACTTTCTGTTGACTGAGATTTCACAAAATGAACCACAGTCCTGTCGGTTAGATCAGCCCTTTAAAGCTGGCAATAGAATCACAGATATACTTTCACTTACTAACAACAGACAAATAGCGATGAGAACAGGATATGCATCCTTTTGTTGCATTGAAATAACACTCCAGTTTTCCATCCTCTGTGCCTCTGAGAGTGTTTTACCCCAGCCCTTGATTCCTTTTCACAGGGACCACGCAAGGACTGAGGAATTACAAAGATACCACCTTTCCTCCATAGCTTAGGAGTATCCTAGGAGTGCAACAAAACACAGAAGTCCCTTTAGGTGCTAATAACAGTCTCAAAGATGACAGAAAAAGAACAAAACTACAGCTCTAGGGAAAAATCCAAGGTGAACTTTGAAGTCCAGAAGACAGTATTCCCCCTTACCAAACATCATTAGAGCCTGAGCTCACCAAAACCTGTGAGATCACTCTCACCCTGACAAAAATTTCTCAAATAAGAATTGCTTACCCTTAAACTGTCTAGTAATCAGCTACTTAACTGAAGTATAGCAAAGCCATCTCACTTCTCCATGCTTCTGTACACCCATGAAATCCAACGTGCAAAAAGTAATTTAGAAGAAACTATAACCAAAAGAACACCTTTTTGAGCACAGCAGCACTCTTCCTCGTTGCTCCCAAACAGAAAGCCTCTGATACAAGGACCTACCTTATATAACAAGGTTGATGCACACCAGCAGATCAACACATTTCTACCACCCTTATCCTTGAGAAAAGCAATAAATAAAATTATAAATTTTTTCCTACTTACACGACCCCAAAAGAAGCTGTTTTGGCCGCAGGCTGACAGAGAACCCGTGTTGTGCAGCTCTTGTTGCCAACTGAAGAGCAAGGGGAGACAAAGGAACAGGAGGATGACGAGCAAACCACGCTCACCTGGCACCAACTGGCAACGGCTGCTCCCAAGGGGACCAGGTGCTGACACTTGAGGTGGAGCAGAGCAGCCTAAAAGATTGAGAGAAAACACCTGTGAGAGATGTGTCCGTTTACCCTCCGCAGCTTTGAAAATGACTACTTATTTACTTCTACTTAAAAGACATATTGATTCAGCCCATCTAGCCCAATATTACATCTCAGACAGTGGCAATAAATAGGTCATGCTATTCAAAGACAGTCAATGGCCACTTTCTGCGACTTCTTCTGCTCATTCTCCTCCCAGACCCACAAAGGATGTATTAGGGATGATAGGGGACAGTTTCCTTTGGCCTTTACTTGTGGACCTGCTGTCACGGAATTTGATTTCTCTCTGAACCTGCAGACACCATCTGCCTGAAACTTTCTGTGGCGACAGATCTCAGCACTTCACTAACAGCCACATAAGTGTACTCCTTTGTCTGTGTTAAAGTGATTTCTTGCTAGTTTCAGCAAGTGTTCCCCAGTTCCAGCATTAAAAAACTTGATAAATAACCCTTCTACCTTTGCCTAATCCACCACCTTTGTGTTTCTGGGAGTTTTTACCATCTCTTCCCTCACACCTCCACCTTTCTTCTCTCCAATTCAAAGCGATTCAATCTTTCTAGTCTCCCTTCATAAGAGATCATCCAATCAGCCGTTTCTGAGCAGTTTTCCTTGTCCTTCTCTGGATCTTGTCTAGCTCTGCTATACCCTCCTTGAGATGCAGAACTGCACAATATCCTCCAGGTATTGTCACTGCAGCAGTTTTCTATAGCATGAAAATGTCACTCTTCTTCTCATTATCCATACCCCTCCTTGTGATGGCCAGTGCTTTGCTGGCTCTTCTGGCTGTCCCTGCACACCGAGCAGATGATCTCTGAGGACTGTCAGCGATGATGCTGAAGTCTCTTTCCTATGCTGGAGCTACCTGAGCTCAGAATCATGACGGCATGGTTTAGAGTATTTCTCAAAAGATACTTTACATTTCATTTACCTACGTGGACATCATTTGCCACCTTTTTGTACACTCACGTGGTCCTTCTGAACCTGGCACAGCATTTGCCTGTAGAGAAATGCTTAGTGTCATCTGCAAACTTTTACATTCTACTGTTAGTTTCTTCAATAACCTTTATTGTGGCGCCTTGTAAAAGGATTTTGAAATTCAAGTGTTTTGAAAATTACACCGATAAGATTCCTTTCACCCTTGCACTAACAGCATCCTCCGAGAGACCCAAAGACGGATGTTTCCACCCCTGAAGGTGACTCTTCCCAAAATACGTGTGGGGCCAACCATCACCTTACCAGGGACGGAAGCCAGACCTGGCTGGCTTCCTAGTTCTGGTCTATAGTTTGCAATTCTAAAAGCAAATTAAAGGGAACCTTTTAAGTCAGGAGAATTTCTTTCTCCACTTAAGTCAGACCTGTCCTTTGTTCACTTGGTATGATGCTACTAGTAAGGCTTAGCCTGGTATATATAAAGACCACGTACAGTATTTTCTCTGCTTATTCAGTAGATTTTGGGTTGTCAGACTGCAGAAAAAAAGGGGAATGAAGTCATTTTGGAGAGTTGAAAAAACAATTCAGACAATCCCAGGGGTCCTTGGTTTTGCACTCCAAATTCTTCAGTTGTAAGGCCATTTTCTAATTCAGAATGACTTCCTAAGAAGCCATTCTTTCACTCCTTTCTGCAAGAGGGCACAAGCATCCTGCATGTTTAACTGCAAGCATACAATGTTATCTGTTCCTTCTCTCTTATGTAAGTTTGCAGGAATGCTGAAAGACTTTCCGGGCTCTGAGAGGTTAGGGGTTGGAATCAGGTTCCTTGTATATCACTGCATTGGCTTTTTGGGACATGAAGTTATTGCAATTAAGATACTGGCCGGATGTGTGGGCTAAAGAGCCCAACTGATACCACAGGCATTTATTGATAATGCAACTTCTGAGGAAGAAATCTGGGGAGTTGTTGTTCTTCATGCTCTCTTCTGCAAGCAAGCAAACCATATGGATTTATCAGAAACACACAATGCTTTATCTAGCTCAAGAGGAAAAGAATAGTGTTTATTTTACTGCAAAAGAATGTTCTCTTTCAGTTTTGAGAGCCAGTTGCCTGAGCTGGCACTGCGTACCATTTGGCCTCCAACAGATGTATTGCTCTGGTTTAATTCAGTGCTATCTTTAACCTGATTATTATTTACTATTTGTGTTGTGATAATGTCTCCAAGCCACAGTCACGGAGAAGGGCTTCGCTGTGTTAGGTACTGTACAAACACAACCGAAAGATAACTCTTGCCTTCAGCCTTGCAACTAAGCAGCTTCTAAAGCGAGTGCTGGCACAAGAGGAGGAAAACCTCAGCTGGAGCTTGTGCCGAGGGCTTGGGTTTGCTTCCCATCCTCACCTGTGCAATGTCAAGCAAGTGGCTTTCCACCATCTCGTTTAACTTGTGCACCGCTGTACTGAAAGCCCAGCTGAAAGGCAGTGAAGGGTGGTAGGAAGAGCTTCCTATCTCCTAGTTCTTTCCTCTTGTGGCACTGGTTATTTAAGCAGAAAGCTTTGTAGACAAGCAAAAGCATCTCCTTTGTCTACATGTGCACAGGAAGAAAACGTTGAAAAACCTGAAACTGAGGTCATCTCCCTGACAGTCGCTGCAAAGTGTTAAGAAGAGCTTTCTGTGAAGAGAAAAAAAATCCTTTCCCAGAAATCTTACCAGACTCCTGAGAACACTTTGTTTGGCAATGGACATAGAGTAGGCTTCTCCTTCGATGATATTTTGGGCCCTTTCTTCCTGCTTGAGGACAGCATCCAAAAGGCCTTTGGGTTAGTCTCACCATTTACCACATCGAGGCCTGAGGTCTCAGTGGTCTTGCAGGATGGAGCTTTTTTGGCAGAAAAGGTTTGGTTAGGTCAGTGTCCACCTGCCTAGGTCTAGCATCAGGGATCCAAACGTTTTCTCCAAGCCGTTGATTGCAAGACCACCCTTGAGAAATGGACTCTGAGCTAGTCTGAAGCGCTGGTAGAAGTGTTTTCTTCTGTGCCTCGGGATGAGTCATGGCTCCACAAACCCATTCTCACTTTCCAGTGCACGAACTTAAATTCCTGGAGTCTGAAATCAGTGAACACCCATGCTTGATGTGGGTTTCAGACAACCCAGGGGAGGGCGAGGGAGAAGGAAGAAGACTAGCGTACTAACTCTGTTCCAGCATTGGTCTAATTTTCCTGATTTTATGTTAAATCTCTCTCTGTTTCAGCAATATTTCAACTCTGTCTAGGTTTTGATATTCCCCAGGTGGAGATTTATTGAGTCATTTCCATCTGTGCTGCAAGGACGAGTATTAGATGGTGCTGCCGAGGAAAATGGAGCAAAATAACAAATGAGGGGGAGCGCAGTTCTGTGGCTTCTTCACATGGAGCTCACATTCTTTCATTAAACCGCAACAGCACCTTGCTCTTCTTGAGCTATTTCCCTGCTTTATGCTAAAATCTACTGCTCCAAATATCCATACAAATAACTCTGTGGAAAAAAGAGACTTATGTGAGCTGGTACCTTTGGCAACAAACTAATAAGAAGTCTGTAATAGGGCACATGAAGTCCATCTTTACAGAGTCTCTGGGCATGGTATATATGATTCTAATGTCCAAAATTCAAGAAGGAAGATATTTCTGCTCTTTACAGAAATACATCAAAATGACACCATTGCTGGATGAGGTGATAGCAAATCAGCAATTAATGTTTGCCTTCTTTAGCTTACATTATTGTCATTTAAGAAGAAAACACGTACAGGATAGTTCTATAGGCTGTTCATCGAGGTCCTAATATAATGTATTCAAGACTGTGTTTGTTTTTCTGAAGCCACTGATCCCCCAGCTCCCTCATGCTTATTTGGTTGTTCCCTGTTGGCTTTTTCTCTGTGGATTGTAAACTCTTGGAACAACTGGGTATAGGATAGAGAGGTCTTTTTTCGTATGCCTGAAGCAGCCAGCATATTTTTAGCAGTACTCCAATCGTAATATATATATATAATTATTAAAATAATTGTCTCCTAGTAGGACTTTCCTAAGCAGCTTATGGCACACTGCCCTTATTGTAGAAAAGTACATCCTTGCAGATAAGAAATGTCAATGAAAATGTAAACTTGACACAGCACAGATAACATAGTTTCCTACACAAATTTTTAAAAAATAAGTACTTTTCTGTGTTTTGTTGTTTTATTTTGTTTTCGCTTTTTTAAACACAGCCGTAAGTAGTAAAGGAAAAGTAATGTGCAGGAACTGAATCAGCATACTGTATAAAGACAGCAAATAGCATCATAGTGACTATGTTATCACAGTGGTACATACTTTTGTATGCAGATGTTACCTCAAATATGGTTAACTGTCTACAATAAAGAGCATTTATGGTAGGAAATATAGGTATTCCATTCATTCATTATTGTAACTGGCTTTCAAAAGAGCATCCAAATTGACGCAGGTATGCGTTGAAGTTAACAGACACTTGGTCTCTGAAGGCACAGGAGGATAGAAGTGGAAATGATTCTGCCACGCTGTTGTCCCCTGTGCCACAGACAGGTAGAGCACGGCCTAAACCAGGCTTACATGACCCCTGCCTTCATGGGAGGTCAATGAGAGGTTTCACACAGAGGTGCTGTGAACAGGTAAAGCCTATTTATAGCTATCTAAAGCAAACTTGTGACCCGCTCTTTCATGGCTTTTCTCTTCATTTCAGAATTTTATGTGGGGGGGCAGCTAGAGTAGAACACCCTCAGAAAAGAACAACAATAAGTGAGGAAGTCATTGATCTCAGAAAAGTTACAGGTGCAAAAATCACATTAAGCCTTTTTCACAGCCTTTACACTCTAAAATAAATAGTATTTTCTTTTAATGTAATTTTTAAAAACCACAATTGAACAGCTTGTGTGGTCGCAGTGTACTACTGGGGCTGAAAATGGGCCCTATGTTTCTAATGGCCATATACAATTAAAATGCTTAAAGCAAGGAAAATTTTGCTGCTCCCATCACAGTTCCATTAAAAAAAAAATACTTCTCCAAAATCCTTCATTTAGCAGAACTTCTGCCTGCGATGGGCTGCTTTTCCCCCTTCTGAATTCCTGGCACAATATAAATCAAACAAATTCAAGATAGCAAAGCCGGGAAAATCATTATTATAATCGCAAAACCAGCAAAAAGGTCAACAAGGAGGAGAACAACAATAGGATTCTGGTAACTGTTTGGGAAGCAACTATTCTTGCAGCAGTCAAACTCAGTGTTTTCATAACAACAAATTAAATACCAAGGTAATTCCCCTGAGCCTTCAGCAGCGTGGCTGTGTCGCAGCGGTAGAAGCTGCTCCAGCACAATGCACAATATCGTTAGGAAAACCTGCCCGCTGCCGAGCCACCACACAGCCCAGAGATGTTTGAAGTTAAGCTGGAGTCAAGCCTACCTTTCCAAAGCACCATGCATTGTTATTCTCCTTCTCTTCCCCTTCCTGTCCATTTCCTCGTCTTCCTCTAACTTTCCCCTGTCATATTTTAGATTCCATTCATAAGGTGAGAAGCTGTAAATAGGGAGCATTATTGTACCAGTGCAGAGATGGCTGGGCTGTTGGCTTCACAAGCTGGGCCTGAGGGACTCACAGCTGTATCCCCATTTTCAATATTTTATCTATTGGTACGTTATTTATGTACCCTAAAAATGTCATTGATCAGGTCTACGTGGTTGTCTTGCTCCCAGATGGCCCAGGAGACAGGTCAGCAAGGTGAGTGCTCTGCAAACACCCCTTCTGCAAAAAAAGTGGCATTTGTGTTTGCCTTGGCTGTTCAACTTCAGAGAATGAAAAATCAAGACCCTAAGACCATGGCTTTTGCCATGGTGTGGCCTCTCCAAGGTTCCTTTTATTCATCCAGAAGATGTGATGTTCTCTATATCCAAGTGTTTCGATAACAGCTGCCAAGGAACTGCAGGCACTAAAGCAACTTTCTGCATGTTTTGCATTGGGATGCTTAGATTTTCCTGACTAGTGTGCAAAAATGAGCGTATTTTATCACTTACTGGATGAGTCGACGCGTCAGTCCTTCTCTGAGCAACAAGCAGTAACGTAACTGGTAAATGGCCAGAGTGTAACGGAAAGAGAAATCATTATTACAAGAAAACCCCAACAATTAAATGCCAGATAAAGAACACGCCGCAGCAGTACAGTCTTTGGGGTAGCTGGTCCCTGCCAATCAGCAGGTTTGAAAGAAGCATTCCTACGCAATTAAGAGCTACAGAGGTTTCACCAGGAAATAAATACCCAGGTACCAACAGCAGGCTGCTTTATCATCCAAACCTATTCCTCATGCAGCCCTGAGGCTTGGCTCATAAGGTCTAAAATATGTGAGTTTGCTGTGTTGTTTATGGCATTTTCAGGTAAATACCCGCTACTTTACCTCCTAGACCAGGACCAGTATCTCCAGTACTTTTTCTGAGGTCCTTGGTTGATGTAACATCATGATTTAATGAGACTCATACTTAGTTCTACTGCAAATGGAAATAAATGGAATTGAAGGGAATTTTATGAAGATTCTTGTTTTCCAAAATAATTGTCATACCAACATCAATGTTTGAAGTCAAGAAGCCAAATAGGAGAAGCTCTTCTGGAAACTTGAACTTAACCTCTCTCTTATGTAACTCAATCAATTTCCTCAAATCAGGTAGCTTCTGCAGCTAGTCCAGAACTTCTGAGTTAAATAAACTTAATTTTTTCTCTGGATCTCTCTAGAGATTTCAAGAGATCTATCGAATGCATAAATTAATTTTTCAGGGGATTTGTTGGTAATAACATTTTCTACTCTGAACTGGTTTTGAAGAGTTGGGAAAAAAATCTAGTATTTTATTTCCTATCAATGCTTAGCCATTGGGGGTCATTATCGTGGTCCAATCATAATTTTGTACAGGTGAAAACAGAGACTGCACATTTTATTCCTTCCAGTAGGGAAAAAAAAAATAAATATCCAGACTTGAATATCTTTCAGATTCCAGAAAGCTTGTTCTGACTGTGTGCCATATTTTGCAGCATAGCTCTAAAATCCACTTCAGCAAATGGTCTTTTTTGGATGATGCTCTGAGCTACAATTACGAACACAAATAAGCCCAAGGCATGACTTTATTCAACATAATTTCAGAAGAGAGAGCTGTGAGTGGCTTTGTATCAAGTCCTCTGTCCATCTGCTCTCTTCAGATAGTACACACTGGATTTTACTTCACTTGACATGAAACTCGAGGGTGAAACAGGTTGGTGAGAATATCACAGAGATGTGGAAAGCATTGGCTGAAGAAACTGAAGGAATTCCTGTGAACCCTTAGTTTTATTTTGGTTGCCAAGTACGCAATATAATGAAAACAGCGTTGCCTGTTCATACAGTAACTTCTCCATTTACTTTTGCTGAATTCCTACCACGGAGAAATCTTTCTTGGGATGGTGGGGGAATAACCAATGAATCAGAGATGCAAACAGTAGGTATCCTATGACAATAACAGCGATGTGGATGAAAACACTCCCCAGACCATCACCTTTAAGTCAGATGTTGACCTTGTGGAGCAACATATCTTAATTTTTCCCAAGTCCAAACATTCCTAACACATACATTTGCAGAGGTCTGCTTACCGGTAGCCAGATCAACATAGTTACTAGAGGGGAGAAAAAAAAAAAAAGGAAAAACAAGCTTGCCCTCTCCAGGAAAACATCCTCCTCCACTTCCAGGGATTTACAACACATTAAGGAGAACTTAATCATCAGAACTCTGTGAAAAACATTTGTCTGAAGTTACCAAGCAGTAGGATGCACAATAGGACAGGGAGAAGCTTCTATTTCAGGCAGATCAGACAGGGCTGGCATAAGAAATCAAACCAAATCTGTACTTGTTTTCCTTATTGAGAAAGTTCTCTTCAACTCACCTGACCCTGAATGTCAAATGAAATCTATAGAGAAGACCCAGTGTGAAAATGGAGAGTTGAAAGTCTAGCCCTATGAATGCAACAGCAAGATCCCAACTGGCTTCAATCCGCTATTATTTCATCCTTTGTCTTCGCTTATTATGTAGGCCATCATTAATTAACTTCATCTTTCAAAAGTCTCTTGACTTTATGGAAAACACCTTGTAGCCAGAACTTGTTTTGCTTTCTGGAGGTGAAATGTTAAACTTAGAATCACCATTTAATCATATGTTTCCTATGCATTCCAGCTGAGCACTGCTGAGGCAAGCTTTCCTTCTAATTACAAAGGTGAGCTGAAGAACCAGTGATTAAAATAAGATCAGCTTTTCCTTAAATACCATTGTACTTCAGGAGGGTGATCAAAGCCAGTAGTTGCTTCCAGAGATATGTTAGGTTACAGCAGATGAACCTTTTCAATGAAGACTAGTGAATCCTCTTTTTCTTGCTTAATTTAAAAAAAAAAAAAAAACCACAACAAAACAACAAAACAAACCTGAACAACAGTTCAGCCTACTGAGCAATCCTTCTATTAAAAAAAGCTCTGTCATCCTTTCAGGTCAACAGGGGATTCAGCCCAGGCAAGGCTAAAGGATTTGCCAAAAGGCATCAGGGAAGATTGAGTTCTGTCTATAATTTTGTTGTCAGAATAATACCCACTGATTAGTTTGGTTTTTTTTTTTAAATACAGAAAAGGAGATTTTTTTGGTGGCATTATCAGTTAGCATTTGTGAAGCCTTTTCAGATCCATGGTGAAATAACATGCATCATATACATGTATCTCCTCCCAATCCCTGGTTGCTTGCAAAGCAGGATTGTAGCATCTAAAACCAAAACTAAACCCAGAATAATTTGTCAGATATGCTGGATGAATTCTAGTAAGCCTGATAGGAGTTACTGCTGCGTTTAGGAGAAGTCCCAACAAAGCCCAAAGTCCAATTGCTCCTCAGGGCACCTGGAGGAGCTGCTGCCTGGGAAGGAGGAGAGCAAACAGCCTGTCCTGCTGTGGGCTCTGTGCTGTGCAGATGCTGGAACAGGACCTAAACAGGTCCTTTCTATGTCTAAGACACTTGCAGTAACTAATGCAAATGGCCACTCAGGAGATACGTGTCTCTGTACGTGGGGAGAGCAATTTTTAGGACCGGTCCTGCAGACCAGCGATGGAGCTTTGCCGTGTGCCAACATGAAAACATTTTCACGGTAACTGCAAGAGAGGGCAGCAAAGTCTGCTTCCAAGGCAAAATGCTGACAGAAAAGCAGCTCATTTAAATACCTATAAAACTCTGAGGTATTCAGCGCTTCTGATTCACTGTAAAAACATTCAGGGCATATCTGCTCTGTAAGCCACAGAACCAGTGTCACAGATAGTTTTTCTTTGGTAATATGTGATCCTAAGGATGACTATTTGGAGTTATCCTGTGATGGAGTCATTTAAAATCAGAGTGCCCAGCTAATCGTGTTCAGATCTGACACGGAACATTTTAGCCATCCAAAGCAAATGATAGGATGGGCTTGAACCCTTTCTTGTGGCCAAGAGACTCTGAACTCACTTTGACTCAGTACAGGTGTTGAAATCACTACAGGATTATCCCTGGAGGTGGGTAATCCTTTAAAGGTTCAGAGCTTTGGGTCAGATACAAATCTAAACATTTGGATGTTTATCTGAAACCTTATCTCAGTCATCTAAACTCCTGGAGGCTGAACACCCATCAGTTGCACATCTACAAGTAAGAGAGTAATAGGGCCTCTTGTTTCTACAGACTTAAAGCCTGATCCTGACATCTCTGAGCAGACAAAACCTCATGTTGATACCAACTCGCCTTTGAGTTGGGGTATTGGGGACAGGAAGTTCCCTTTCAGCTAAAGGGGATCACAAATATTATCTGATGGGGAAAAAAGTTTAGGTAAGAAATATAGTTTTTTTTCCGTAAAAGTCACCCAATTTTTTTTCTTTTTCACTAGAAACCTGTACACTTGAAAATTGCCAAAGAAGCTTTAGTTGAAAAGTGAAATATTTAATCCATTTTTCTAACCCAGAAAAACGGGATCTTGATAATGAACTGCTATGATTTTAAATTCATACTGGCATTTTTAACTGAGGTTTCTTTCCTGAGTTGTCCTTCACCCCTTAGGATGTCATATGACTGCTACTGAGGTGCTGTGTTTCATGGGAGACATGAGAAAGGTGAGGAGGGTGAAACACACACTGCAGCTTGCAGCACTGAATGATGCCAGTGAAGAGATATTTTGTTTTTCTACTGCAGCACCTCAGACTTTTCAATTTTTCAAATGTTTTGCTGCTTCCTGGAATTTTCATGACCATACATTAATTTTTCACCAGCTGTTAAAATTGTTCTCATAGCTATTAAAATCTGTGTGAGTATAATAGTTGAGGGGGGGAAGAGGGGAGTTCGAGGAGTTACTCGTATCCTTCACTGACACTCCCATAGTGAATGGTCTGGTTACTTGTTCTGCTGTGGGATGTGTCCCAGACTGTGTCAGGGGTCTATCTATGAAGGAACCAGGCACAGCCAGGATACCAAGTGTGCTCAGACCCCCTTTGCAGTGTTCTGACCATTCCTTTCTCCCCAAGGCTTGCTGAAGCCAGAAGCATCACTAACGCCCAGTTTCTTCACCTACAGGAAAAGAAAAGCTGCTCCAAAGGAAGAAGTTGAGGAAGGAGAAGGGTGATTCACCAGGTGGGACAGTAGCTGGAAACATAGGTGTGGGTTCAGTTCCCTCCTCCACAACAACCTCTCCCCTTCACCTGAGAGGCATCCTTTATTCTTTGTGTTTTTCCTGTTGACTGTAGAGGCTCCCACTGTCCTATCTTAAGGGGTATTTCAAGGGTAAACACTAAAAAAAAACCCCACAAAATTACTCAATTTAGTACAATGACAGGAGCTACAGATGCACAGGGGACAGACAAAACTGGACTGCACTACTGCTTGGCAAACATACAAGCACTTTGTCGAGGTCTGGGACATGTACTAAGCTGGTGGTTGCAAGCTAAACCTTTTCCATGTTTCTATCACAAGTATCACGGAGAATTAACATTGTTTTGCAGCTTCTTAGAGGCTAGGAAGAGAATTCAAGCACTTTCCCCTTCCTTTTTCCACCAATGCGCTAGTCACAGTCCCAAGTTCAGGGCAATTCTGGTCATTTCTGCACCTTTTGGGACCTTGTGCATAGCTGCTACACCGCTCTTGTAACAACACTATAACCTCGGGAATATAAAAAAGAAAAAAAGCATTTATTTGTTTGTTTTAGCACTGCCAGTAGGGCCATAAGATTAATGGCCATTAACTAAAAAGATGTTAGTAGGACTCTTCTCTGATATGGCAATTTCAAGTTGCTATCTGAAGACAAAGTGCTATTCGGAGTTTTGCAGAGTAATTATTTTCCCACATCTGTGGTACGGTTGTCTCTTTTTGGCAGTGAGAAGCGCTTATCTGAAAAGGGAGGGAATTATTTACTCCAGATTATGGTATTCTGTGGCTCAGGAGAATCATACTTCCACTTCTGTGGCAGAAAGCTGTTGTCATTCTCATGGCATTTTTCAAGCATCATTGTGGTTTTGATAACTTACTCTCTGTCAAGCTTCCCTATTTTAAGCAAGATGCTTGTTTTCCCTGTTAACTACCCTTTCTACAGCTGTTGTTTCTCATCAATGTTTTATGCTTCAAATAAAAATGCTAATTTAGCTTGTAGAAAGACAGTTCTGTTGGTTTGTTTGTTTTTTGGTTGTTTTTTTTTTCCTCTGGGTAGTCGTGCTCTCACTAAGCTGGTTTCAAGTAGGTCAGGAAAATGTTATATTTTATAAAAGACATTTGTTGCCAGGTCATGTTGCTTCTGAGCATTGCCCTGAAAATCCTGCCCCTTCCAGGAGCTACTCAGCAAATGGAGCCTTACTTCCAGAGTTGCAGAGGAGGGTTTTATTGCAGGTGGTGGAGGGGGCAAAGAACCATGTGACAAAACGCATCTCAGTGACTCAGAAATCAAATGCAGGGTGGGATTTGCCCAGTTGCTCCCCAGCAAGACCCAGCTTCTCCCAGCAGTGCTTTTGGGTGATGCAGGGAGCAGGAGCTTGCACCACCCCTCAGAGGCTCACATTCCTCAATTGCAAACACATATGTGCTCCCTGTCTTCATTCCCTCTCCCACACTGCTCTGGGGGAAATTCTTGCAGGATGCTTCCTGTTACTCACTTAATCCTCTCTCATCTTTACATTCTATTAAACTGGGCATCATGAAAGCTTCCAATGATTTATTAATGAAGAACTGTTTTCGCAGAGCTGCAAAATGCAGCCAGCATTCCCCAGCTTTGTCAACACCTGGATTTTTTGGCTGAGGATTCTCAGCCCTGCGATAAGTGGCAATGGGTCTTGCCCAGCTTGAGCATCACCACAGAAGTGCTGACTCCCTTCCAGCCAGGCTTTAGCCTCCCAGATCTATAAAAGACAATTTAATTGCACTCATCTCAGTGAAGACGTTGTTTGAAGCTTACAGTCGGCAAGGAGCATTATGAGTCAAACTGGTTACCCTAGATACAATTCACTAGTAGAGAGGTAGTGCTCTGAAGTTGTGTGCTGACACCCGTGGTGAGGATTTGGGCTTATTTCTTATTTTCTTGCAGTGGATGTCTAGAGACTTGACGGTGTGAAAGCCCCTGCAAACACAGCAGTTTTCAGAAGCTAGGATATGTATCATTGTGCTCCAACTTGCTACAGCTATTAGCACTTGCACCTCGCCATCCGTATACAAGGAATAACCACGAATACTGGAGATGCTAACCTTTTGCAGTGGTTGCCTTCCACAAACAATACTGTCAGCTCAGATACTGCCTACAGATTTTTTTAAAGATGACACATTTCCCACTTGACTTAAAAAAAAGTAACACCAATTAAATGGCTGGGCTGTAGGTATTTCCCTGATAAGACATGGCGAGGATTGCTCAGCCATATGCCACAGCAACAAGCAGCTTTCTGAATTACATCCCACCTGACAGAAATTCAGGCAATCCAGGTATCAAGCAGAGCATTGATTAGCATTTAACAAGCAGTTAAAGATGTACTGGCCGGTAACATCAGTAATAAAGCTGCTCTTTGCTTTGTTACACTTAAACTGAGCTTTTTTCTATAGTTCATGAGAGAGAGAAAAAACCATTTTTTCTCATGGTGGTAAATGAAGGGTAGGTAAATGATGCATTCCCAGGTAGGAAACATGTCAGACAGAGGACATTGTGGAGGAAACTGGGAGCACAGGGGGCAAGCGCCCAGAACAACATGTCAAAGTCAGTGACAGGGAGCTGCCAGTCCATATATACATATATGTACACATACACAGCCCATTTTTAATGCAGACAAGCTCTCTATCTGTTTTAAGCAACAGTGCAATTCACATGGGTAGGAATAACACCTTGGTAGATGCTATTCAAAGTATTCCACCATCCCCCAAGAAACCCAGTAGGTTTTTTTTTCTGCTATGTCAAGACAAGCAAACTGGTTCAAAGTACTTAAGCCAGCAAACACGTCTGCAATGCAGCCCAGCCTAAAGGCAACAAAGGCGAACAGTTTAATAAGGCTACCCCCATCAAGCTTAATTTCAGCCCTTACAACACCTTGCGTGATTGGACCTTTGGGTGAGACACGTTATAGAAGTGCATCATTTCTTAAATAGTAAATTCTTCAGGGCAGAAATCCCAAGTTCCTACAGGTCCCTGGTTTCAAAGGCTTTGTTTGAGGCTCCCTCCACTATTTTACAGCCCCAGAAATGGGTAAGTGCTCACCTCTTGGGTCCACGCTTGACAGAAGAAACAATGGTCAGAGTGCATTTCATTCGTTTAAAATGCTTTGCTTTTTAGTGCTAAAGATGTAATCTGGTGAATGTCTATGATACTATGTCAATAAAAGAAATGCCAATCTGTACTATCCAGTGAGCAAGCCCCGACTCAAAGCGGACGCTTTAGCGGTGCCAGCTCCAGCCAACAATAACGTGCTGTCAGAAAACTGGATTAGCTCTCAGCCTAGGTGAAAGGAAGGATTAAATGAAATCCACCAATATTATTCCAGGCTCTGCAAACACAAATTTGGAACAAAACCTTACATACTAACCTAAGAAACTAGATGGAAAATGTAAGGGAATTGACAACACACCAGCATCGCAAGGCAAACTGTCAAGAACTGTACAGTTGTGGAGCACAGTCCTTGGTGTGCTGTAGAAATGTGGCTCTAGCATCTTAAATCCTCATTTTTCCCATCCAAAGTTATACACAAACTGGAATACATGAACAGAGCACCTTTGGAGAAGAGGAGGCGGAGAGGAGACCTCATTGCTCTCTACAACTACCTAAAATGAGGTTGTAGTGAGGCTGGTGCTGGTCTCTTCTCCCAAGTTCCTAAAGACAGGACAAGAGGTAATGGCCTCAAGTTGTACCAGGGGAGGTTTAGATTGGATATCAGGAAGAAGTTCTTTACTGGAAGAGTGGTTAGGCATTGGAACGGGCTGCCCAGGGAATTGGTGAGGTCACCATCCCTGGAGGTATTAAAAAAAAAAGTAATGTGGTGCTTCAAGACATGATCTAGGGGTCAGGGAGATGTTGGATGAAGGTTGGACTTGATGATCCTAGAGGTCTTTTCCAACCTAAATGATTCTACGATTTGTTCTAACTCCACCAATAGCCTGAAACCACCTGAGACATGTCTCCTAATTGAACCCATCCTGACCTCCCGAAAAAGACATGTTAAGTGGTCAAGTCTATTAATTACTTTGCTGCTGATAGCTTTAGTAGAACTTTGCTGCTGTGTTATCCCAAAGCCTCAAACTGTAGCAGTGCCCTCAGCTACTTTCTGCACTGCTGCTGCAAAATCCATCTGACAGCCGAGGCTCTTAACAAGGCAACCCGTGCCATGCGATTGCAGAGTTTGAGATGCTGCTGAGTTTTACCACATATGGGAAGAAGACCACCAGCTGACCTTCCTGCTCCATCCTGGTGCCTGCACAAGTCCCAGGGGACTCATGGCTCCATTCACTGTGAATTAGAAGGGCAAGCAATTTGATTTTCTTTTGGATCACTGGCCACCAGCTATAAAAAACAAACCACCATTCAGCTCTTATCTGCCAAGCTCTGTATATGTGAATTTTGCTTCCTGTTATTGCAGCAACGGTAGGGATGGAGAAACACTCTCAATTTCCTTTTTCAGAAAAGTTTTCTTTTCTAAACAATTGGTATTAAACAGAACAAAACAACCAAGAAACAGCATGCTCATTTCACAAATTTCCAGTAATCTTAGAGCTCTGTATATTGTTTCAGCTCTTGCTGAGATGAAGCTTGATTACATTAACTTTAGCCAGCCATTTAATTTGTTTAACTCAGAGATACTCTCACTACAGGCTTCCTAGATCTGGAGAGACCAACTGCTCACGTTAGCAAGGGTGGGCAACAAGCGTCTGTAGGGTTTTCATCTGGCTTCTAGGAAAATAGGTGTGTACCATCATAATGTGCCCATTCATCTGTATTTTCATGTGGGTATGTGCCTGTATTTGCCAGCAGATACATAGGTGTGTCCTCTAGTAGCTCCTGGACCCACTGATCAATCTCAGACAGCCTGATGGAGTGACATAGGTTACGAGGATAATTAAGGGCCTGCAAACAAGACAGTCAAATATGAGACACCTCAGAAAAGGGCTACACAAGGGAAAGGCTGCAGGCCAAGCTCCCTGGAGAACACACATGACAGAGCAAGAAAAGCTTCATTCTGGGCCCACTGCAAGTGGTCACAGACCTAGGAGCTCACAGCCAGATCCCAGCAACCCCAGCATGCTTCCCAGTGTACTCATGTTCTGCTGTGGCTTAGTGGTGGAATTGGAATGGAGGTGAATAAACCAATGGTGGTTTGAGCAAGCATCACATGCTTGCTCACTTATCCTGATGATCAGGACCTGGATTACCCAGGAGATCACAACAGTACAGCCCATAAAATACTTGATCTATGTCTATATGACATATCGGTCAAATAATATATGCCTGGCTGAGGGAGTCACATTAATTCAAGGGTCCTCAACAATAAAACTCAAAGAAGGTCTCAACTCTGTCTTAGATAAATCCCGCTGTGTAGTATGCTAGGTGCCCACTGGTTTCTGGGTGAACACAACGTGCTTGTTTATACACAAAAGCCCTAAGCAACTTGAGGGCTTTTTCTTGCCTTGTGAATTTAATTGGGACATACAAGATAAGCAGAGCCAGGAAAGAAAACACCACCTCCTTGCACAGCAGACACTCTTTGAGCAGGCCCAGTCTTGTGTCTCACAAGACCCTGGGAGAGTGGAGTACAACCTCTGTGTCTTGGTATGGTATCCTAGTTGCAGCTCAGCTTCCTGGTGAACACACTGTTACATGAGTGGAGGATGCAGAAGTGGAGATCAAACATGACATCACACATCAGTCCCTGATCCAGCCCTCTTTCCATAATGGAAACTGGACCAGGTTGCATGAGCCACTTTCTGCAACTAAGGTCAATGAAGGACACAGGCTCTAGAGCAAAGCTGCCCAGCAACAGCCCAGTCTAAGACAGGACAGTGAATTATTGGAGAGATAAGTGACATTGTGATGAAGTGGCATAATCATTATCTACTACTAGAATAAACCAGCTTGCACTTCTCATGGAGAGCTCATCAGAACTGTAACTTTTTCGTTTAAATCTTATCACAGCATATGAGCAGCTGGTTTATGTTTTGCATTGTCCATTTCAAGGAATTATTGTCAGTTTCTTAAAAATTAATATCTTGCATCGTGCCTTACTTTGAAGGCTTGTTTTACATTTCAGGAATGCAAAACAATTGCACAATAAATCACTGGAGGAATGTACATGAGGGTTATTTGTCATAGTTATAAATAAATGAACTTTAGCAATAGCTGATAAACAGAACATTATGGACAATTCAGGCAGGCTCTTGAAAAAGATCAGAGCATGACTGTAGTCCTTTAGTAACAAACTTTACTTTATTATTGCATAACTCACTGGAAACACTGCAAGAGAGGTGACCAGCTACCTCCGTGAGCTGGCAACTGGTTGCCATGGGTAGGCTGTACAGCCCTTTTTGCTCTTCTACAGGGTGCCTGTGCCACTCGGTTCTGCCAGGATCACAGACACTCAGCAACTGTGAAAAATTGACCATCTGTGAAAATTGTGAAGATTTATCCTACAGATGCTTCGGTTTTAGGAAATTAGCTTTAATTAAGATTAAATGAGAATCAAATTTGGTCTTATGGCCATCAAGCATGAAAGCAGTTCATTACAGAAGACATTTCAAACTGGAAGTTGTAACGTCCTCCAGTTCTCAGCCATATTAAGACCACCACAGGGGAAAGCCTTTTTCGCTTTGGCACTACCAAAATTACATGCCCTGCTGAATAGAAATAGGATTACCCATTTGTTTAAATGCTTCCTGAAGCAAGGACTGAGCAAGAAAATATATCCAGCCTTCAATTTGCCAACGCAAGCGCTAGAAGGGCTCCAATCCTTGTGGACTCTCAAAGAGTCACAGCAGTTCACATATCTTCAAAGGAACTGGCTGTTTCTGTGGGAAGTTTAGTGCCTGTAAAAATCTAGACAGACCAAAATTCTCTGGTAACCATAATCCCATTTACTGCTGCATTCACTTACAGAAGCTAAGTTGAAGCTTGCTTAAACCTGCACCTAGATTTGGTCCAGCTCAGTGAGGAAGGAAAAGAACAAAAGGATAAGCTAAATTTTTTAATGGGAAAGCTTAAAAATATATCCCCAACATGCATGTCTTCCTGATTTCAGGGCCAAAACTCAAGAACACAGCAGATTAATCTGATTTCAAAACCAAATTTGAATATATACACATATTTTTTGAAATGTAATGATGGGAGGAGCAGTAATTGTAACAGATGTGCCCACCTTCCAGTAGCCTGTTTCTGAAGTGTGATTACCAACAGTTCTGAAGTAGCCACCACTATGATAATAAGATGTAATTAATTCAGACAAGTCTCTATCCTTCAAGGTAAAATGCAACAGAAAGCAAAGAAGAGAATTGGGAACAAAAAACCCCACATTTGGATACACACCCCTTTGTGTCAGTGGGTTTGCAGTCACAGCTAGAGCGAGCACTGCTCTTCAGACACCGATATCCGAATTGCTGTTATCTGCCAAAAATGCCTGTGTGCCGTGCACAGCTCTTATTGTCTATTGTTTTTATCTATCTAGACATCTATCTTGGGAATAGCTGGAGTGTCCTTCGCTTTTCTGTCTGAGGATGTGGTGAGACCATAGGGCTGGGTTGATACTAAGGCTGGCAGACGCCACAGGAGAGGAGATCCACCCCAGCCCCTCTCCCCTCCCTGCTCCCTCCTGCTGGCACTGGTGCAGGGCTGACAAACCAATTCAAGCCTGTAATCCAGCAGGAAACTAACCCAGGGTGGGGGGAGAAACAACCCGCAGCCAGTGTAGCGAGCTGAATAAGTCTGTGCAAACAGACACACACCAGAGCTGGGGAGTGAAGTGGCATTACTGGGAGAGGGTGGGATGGGGAGACAGCCCCTGTGCTGGCATCAAGGCATGATGTTGGCCTTGCTCTGCTGTCTGACCTCACCTTCTGCTTTGAGGAACAGTGAATTAAAGTGTCATATCTATCTATCTATATATCTATATCTCTCGCTGCTTACTGTAGGGGGGTTGGGCTTAGATGACCTTTAGAGGTCCCTTCCAACCCAATACATTCTATGATTCCATATTAGGAGTGGCACTTTCTTCCTCCAGTTTTGGATAGTATGATACATATGGGTGTCAGTGTACTGAAATACAGGGGACCATGCTTGGGAAAGCATCAGGCTTGGAGCAGGAGATTCAGCCCAAGGAAGGACAAACCCTGTGATGCCATTTGCCAGAAGACAGGACTACTGTAGGTATACAAACAGCCAAATCCAGACTGCACCAGCTGCTTTCTGCATTCTTTCTTACCCATGTCCCAGCATTGATCAGTACCTTGGAGCAAACAGAGGTCATGGGTTGTTTAACAGATGCAGGGATAGAAGGGTGAAAACTCCACAAAAAGCGTATCAAAAGTGCTTAGGGTCTGGTAGACAGAAGTCGGTGCCAGAAAGAAAGGATGCTTGTGTTACAAGATTAAATTCCTGAACTTGAGAGACATTGAGACAAATGCACTCCCGAATTCAAGCCATGGTCACTCCTAAAGACACTACACCCACCACTGCACCTCTCTGCTAAGGAGGCCCTCAAGCCAAAGTCTGCATGCCCAGCACTCCTTGCATGAGCTTGGCACACATGCTGACCTTTGAGGGAGCGTGCTGCTTCCTGACAGAGATTGGACCAGGCCAAGGTACACACAGGTCTTTGGGAAGCTGGCCCAGCTCCAGGTCTGCTGAGCCCCTGGCACCAGGGAGTGCAGTGTGGGCAGGGGGGAGCCCCATGCAGATGCCTACACACCCCCAGACGGCCGCCAGCTCCAGCTGCCAAGGAGTGCTCCCGCATTTGTCCAAACAGGCAAATACGACAACTATCCGCCCAAAGGGGTTTCTGGTTCCATGACACCATACCAAACGTGAACTGCTCCCACCCTTCTCGGGGGAGATTTGCAAGGCAAGAGACAGCTCAGTGGGGAGGGGAGCACCTCAGTGCTGCTGAAGCAACACAGGCAGGTGCAGATCATGCTACTGCAGAACACCTGGCGACTGTCAAAACAACAGAAACTAGTCAATTGGTGTTGATACTTCATTACAGAGCATTTTTTTCTTTTTATGACTATTAAATCTTTAATCCTTTACTAGCACATTTTTTTCTCCCCTCACATAAACAGCTTTTGGTTCCCTGGAATGGAGTGAGGCTCTTTCACACAGTCAGCCACAGCCCACGAAGAGGAGAGTAAGCGCTGAGGCATCCTCTTTGCTTTGTTGTTCTCATTTGGAGTGGATAGGCCTTGACTTTTCATTACCGGGAGGCTCCAAAAGCCTCTGTGGACAGAAAGGGAAGAGCCTGGGAGGCAGGGGGAATTCTCAAGGTGGGGTACAGGCTATGGATGTTTTCACCCTCCAGCCATTATTAGAGACACGTCATGATGGGTAACTAGAGCCTTCCCCAAGGATGTGTTGCTCAGTGCAACCCCAGCCTGTTCCTCACTACCCTTCAGCCAGACAGCGCAGGGTTGCTGAGCTTCTCTGTGAAGAGCTAGCAAGCCCAAGGTCAGCTTGTCCCAACATGGGCAAGTGTCAGCTACTTTGCTGGGCTGCTCTGCACAGAGAAGGGGCTGAGTCCTGTCAGCATGTGCATCCCCACAGCAAAGCTTAGCAGTCAGCATGGACATACACAACATAACACATACATATGTTTTGCATTCTGCTCATTTCCATGCTCTACACATTCATCATAAACCCTCAGAAAACGCTCACTCATCTTCAGGGCCTGGCTTGGAGCCATGGGACTATGTGAAGTGATGAGAAAGCAACCTTGTACCTGCAGAACCTCAGAGGTGATTCTTCTGTTGAGGTTTGGTCCTTGTTCCCAATCACATGCAGCTTCCTTAACCCGTGGTGCCTTCCCAGACAGCACGGTAATATAGGGCATGGGGGGCAATTCTAGTGCTGCAATTACAGTTTGTGTGTTCTGTTGCTGTATATATTATAATGCATGGACATCAATTGATTGTTCACATCTTAAGAACATGGCTAGAAGTAGAGCTGAAGGCTCACCCATCAGTGAGGTCCTGTCTCAGCAACCTCAGAAAGACCCACATTTGGATCCAGCCGTGAAATGGTACCTGCACACAACCACCCGTATCCAACGCAGCATCCCCTATTTGACCACAGTTTTTGACCATTTAGAGCTGTTCAGGATAATAAAAATGACAAGGGGAAGGCAGGCTGTTTGTCCAAGAAGGCACAGCCAGGGTCTTCTGCAGCAGACCTGTAGTACCAGGCAAAAGCAGAGCAACTATCTCTAATGAAAGCTACAAGTGAGCCCCTCTGGGTGCACACAAGGCAGCCAATTGGTATCATTCTGGAAAACACAAGGGAGCTTCAAAATGGGACTAAATAGTGTTTGTGTCCTACTGCTGTGGGTTTCAAAAACACCGCTAAAAATCACCTACATGACATTCTTATTAATGTACTCTACCTTTAAATGGCCAGTCGGGCTCTCCACAGCTCTGTTGCTGAAGGCACCAGAAACCAAGCGGCTCATCGGTGCAGGTTTCTAGCCTCCTACGTTTGTGTATATTCAGTAAACACAGCTATTTGGATCTGACCAAGCCCTTGTGGTTTCTCCACACATACTTTGTTGCCTAAAGAGCAAGAGACTCAAAATATGTGACTAATTATGATGTTTTACCCTCTTGGCGTGTGCAGGACTTCAAATGCTTCACTGAACAGACAGGGATCCTCTTCCCTAGTCATGCAAAGCACAAAGTGCGATGGGGACCTGAGACATCTCATATGATCTCTACTGCAAGAGGAACAACAGCCCTGACCCATTAGTGGGGCAATGTAACAAATACAAGCGAGCAGACCTTAACCATCTTTAACCCAGGAGAGACGCTTGGATTTATTTCTGACAGGAAAGCTCAACCAATGGGTTTATCCTCCCTTGTTTGTTAGCTACTACATCACTGTATAAAGACCGATCTTCCTCTGCTCCATCACACTTGGCATGGCATTGTTGTTTTATGGTGGTGAAACAATCATCTCAACTATCAGAATCACAAAGCAAATGCTTGCAGAATTCAGACTTAAAACGTACACCCTGTAAGCTTACAAGCCAGCAAAATTTGTGAAAGCAAGCTTGAAAGAAACACAAGTTGGCTAGAACAGTCTGTTTAAAATCCAGAATGAGTACTCATAGAAAATATTTTCTAGTATACGCCCAGATTTCATGACAACAACAATAATAATAGTAATACCACCTAACTTTCATCAGTAGATCTCAAAAGCACTTTACAAAGAGATTAAGCATCCTTACAGCAGCTACTTCGCAACAGGCACTTTTCTCAGCTGCTGACAATATTTAAATTACTGAAACAGATTAAGTGATATTATTAACTAATCACCTGCCAAGCCTTTTACACCAAGTTGCTACCTAGAACAAAGTATTATGCTTCATTTTGGAAGAACTGACACCTATGTTTTGTAAGGGCAACTGTAAGCATAAACAGTAAGTCTAACTGCACAAAGGTTAGTTTTCATGGCCTAATTTCAGTTTTGTTGGTTGTATACAGCATCTTTTCAGCCATACAGATGCTATATCTAGGGACATGGTTTAGTGGTGACCTGGCAGTGCTGAGTCAACAGTTGGGCTTGCTCTTGAAGGTCTCTTGCAACCAGAACGATTCTATGATTCTGTTCTGCTGAAATCCATTGAGTTCTAGGAAATGGAAGCAACTTGAGGAAAACAAAGCCTTAGCTTTCAAGGCACAATGCAAAGCATATAAAAATGGATCAGTCTAGTAATCACAAGCATAAATCAACAGAAAGGGAGCACCTCAGACCTGGAAGGGCAAGTAGGACTTCAGTGTAGCTGCCTGACAGAGAGTGGGGAGACTTAGGCCTACTCATGCGATGAGAACTTATTTTTCTTCTTCCAAACTGCTGTTAAATTTTATTGTGGTGCAATATCAGGCTCTGCTAGGTGGTAGATAGCGCATTAGATATGCACAGTGGCTGGTAGATGTGTATTAAGATATTGCATGAAGCAACAGCATTTCCTAAACTTTCCCTTTATTCTACCCAGCAGATCATGCAAAAAGCATGAGAACTACCCACAGGTTAGTGGTGGGGAGACTTGAAGGGCCCATATTGCACTTGGAGATATTTTGACTCTGCTACAAATAGCCAGTCTCACTGGCTATAATGATCCTACAAAGTCACACAGTGTTTGTGGACTTTTTCCTTTCAAAAAAATTGGAGTCAGGTGTTATTTTCAAAGTGCTAATCGCACCTCAAAACAAAAAATTGAACATCTTGCCCTCACAGTGAGGAGCAAAGTCTGGAAATCCAACTAAGGGGTGTTTTAAGGGCTGAAGACTAAGAAACATAACACATCAAGCTGCATTAAAGAGACCAAACACTATTTGCAATGTCTAATGTTTTCAGTACGTTATACCCACCTTTTCTTTGTCATGGTTTGGTACATGAGAGAAGAGAGATTTTGTATGTTCTGGGAACAAGGGGAATCCTCCACTAAGGCTCCAAGAAACAGAGGCAGCCTTATAAGAGGATGAGTTACTCCAAGATTAACTTGGTTGGCAGCAGGTAACAGCAACAGGTACTGAACAAGGGAAAACTGGTATTCAGTAGACAAGACCCTGCAATATGGAGCCTTTAGGTTGCCTGTCTGCCACAGAACAGACTTACAGTTAAAATGCTGTGTGAAATCAACTTGATTTATCAATTTATTCTTTATTTTGAAATGACTTTAGAGTGTCAAAAATTAGTATATAGGTTTCTCTTTGTGAGTGATAAGGGAACAGACCTTGCAATATAGTATAGCGCTCTCCCTATCTCTATATCTCAAGTCTTTCCCCTGTGTTGTTCCATAAAAGAGCATAAGATCAGACTTCCCCCTTTATACAGCTCATGTTTTGCCAAAACTTGCAGGAGAGCAGCGGTACCATTTTCGCATGAGCCCATTGCAACGGAATCAGGTTGTAGATTATTTTCTCTCATACCTCAGCCCTAGGTGGGGCCTTCAGGTAGGTGCCAGGACAAGTCAGGCAACAATTGTCAGGTAACCTCAGACTGCAATTAAAATGAACACTGAAATAAAGCACATCTGAACAAGGAGTTGTAAAAGTTAGACAGGCGGCAGTTACTAGCAAACTAGATTTTAACGAGGAAATCAAAACCTCGCCGTGATAGGCGGGGAGATAGCGAGATTCTAGAAAATAACTTTGAGATTAACTGGGTGATGGAATATCGGGGGGATTTTATTTTTTTAAGTTATAGTTGAGTGAAATGGCTTTGCCTCGCAATATACATTAGGCGAATACATAAGTAACAGAGATAAAAAAGAAAAAATCCTAATGTTAATCTAAACATAAGTGAACCAGAGGAGGGGCTAAATAAAGTATGAAAGGGGATAGGTTTAAGCTACATGGTCCCCGTATCTCAGGCGTCTCTTGCAGTCCCCAAAGCACATAGAACTCACAGCTTTACTCAGGAAAAATCTTATTTTTCAGCTTAGCAGGAGCCAAGTAACTGTGTCAGTTCTCTCGACTGCAATCATCAGCTCCAAAACACAGATGCAGACCTGCAGGCATATGGGTAAAACCACAAAGGCAGCCATGCCACACACAAGGATTCCAACAGTCACTTCCATTAGTGGAACACCAGGTTAATCCCTACCTCTGCAGTACATTGCCATAACCTTCAGTTTTCAGTCCACAGCACAAGAACAGTAGCAACACCTCCTCCATCACAGCCTAAGTCAGCTAACAACCTCCAGTCAACAGAAATGCTCTACCAACCTTTCTGATCCTTCAGACTGCAGCAAGGCTTTCAAACATCTGAGGGTTGCAGTGCACAAGCCATCAGAGAGCTGAGAGACAATAGTCACTTCCAGCAAGTCTCACCAAGTGCTGTCCAGCCCTAATTTTCCAGACAGAGCTGCTCTTCACAAACTTGAAGGTCTCTTGCAACCAGAGAGACTGAAGCCGTGCACACCCAACAGCAGCCACACTTATAAGAGGACTTAATGTAGAGTAGCATTATGTGAATCACCTGTGCTAGGTTCTGCTCAAGAGCACACATGGGCCACATTTGCTACTCCACAGTCATTATTTTGCACCTGGAGTTAAACATGCACTTGGTAATTAACAGCCAACTTAACTGATTTTTACCCTGCTCTCTTCTAGAACAGTTTGACCAGACTGTTGAATTCTGCAGTGTATCTCTTCTTTGAATTTTACTGCAGTTATTTGCTTTGTAACTTCTCAGGCTACAGCTTATTTTGAAGTACTTGTGTGCACTTGAAGTGTTTGATATTCAACCATCAAAATATTTTGATTAGACACCTGGGACTAATAGCATGTTTCGTGTTTCCCAGGACATCATCCTAAGTCCTCTCCTCATCTTACCATATGACCATAATATCCTCTGGCATTTAGACCCTGCCCTCCTCTTCCGCAGATCTCCATGCCCTTTCAGAAGAAGAAGGTTCCATTATATGCACTTTTAGAACAGGACTCCCTGTCTGATGCACAGAAGTAGAACAACGTGTCCTTGTGTCAGGCCAATAGCAGAGATAAAAGAACTGTTTCCTATCGCCAATCCAGCATCCCAGCTAAAAGCATCACCAATTTCTTCCACCTTAAAATGTTGTACATAATTATAAGATCTGCTTTACTGGTTCCATTTTTTATGACAGAATCCAGATGGACCATTGACGGCTAGTGTGTGATACTCACTTAGGATCCACTGCTTTGGTGACTGCTTCTGCCCATGGACTTGGTTTCAGAAAGATTACACGCTCAGCCCAGACACATGTAAACTGGTTTTAGTGGAAATTGTTGATTTGCTGGATTAATCCACTTTGCTAAGGGGAGGCACAGCTGGGAAGTGATCTGTCCTTCAAACTTTGGTTCATTTGTGTTGCCATGTGGTATCCGAAAGAAGAAAAAGCCAAACCCTCAGCAAAGGTCTCCTCCTCAGTGTGTATTGCAGATGCCTTACATGCCTTACCTGCTTCTGAAGAGCTGGCTTCACAGCTGGAGCTTCTGTATGCAAAACAAGTGCAGTGGAGCAGTTGGTGTTGATTGAAGCAGAAATTTTGTCCTCAGATATGGTCTTACATGAACTCCCTTTTGGGATCTCTTCCACGGTTGTATCCATGTTTCCGTGTCATCTTCCTCCAAAAAAATAGCTAAAGGTGACCTCTAAGTGCAGAAACTTCTCGGAAAATATGAGGAGGAAAAGAAGGAAACTGTCTGTAAAAGAAAAGCATCAGAGATTTCACTTTGATCTTACTCTATTGTTTTGGGTTTGCTGCTTTTCTCAAAGTTCAAGTATTTTCTCGCCTGTAGCACTGGTAACAAATGGAGCATGTTAACACACCCTCCTGCTTGTTGCTGATTACTATATTAAGATAGGCACCAGATCAAAAAGCAGATGGAACAACAGAGGTCTAGTTTACAAATTTTATTTAAGCAGACAACGTCTTACATTAACTTAGAGATACCTTGTAGACTTCTATCACTGCTGTTAATTATTAAAACATAGAGACTAATTTGGCATCTGCAGCTGGAAGAAGTTGATCAGGTCAGCCCTGAAGACCTTCAAGGACTGTGCCTGTGTGTGGGTTTTGAATCACAGAATCACAGAATGGTAGGGGTCGGAAGGGACCTCTGGAGATCATCTCGTCCAACCCCCCCGGCCAAAGCAGGTTCACCTAGGGCAGGCCACACAGGAAGATGACCAAATGGGTTTCGAAAGTCTCCAGAGAAGGAAACTCCACAACCTCTCTGAGCAGCCTGTTCCAGGGCTCCATCACCATCACAGTGAAGAAGTTTTTCCTGATGTTGAGGTGGAACCTTCTGTGTTCCTGTTTGTGCCCATTGCCCCTCATCCTATCACTGGGCACCACTGAAAAGAGACCGGCCCCATCTTCTTGACACCCACCCTTCAGATATTTATAAGCATTGCCCAGATCCCCTCTCAGCCTTCTCTTCTCCAGGTTAAACAGCCCCAGGGCTCTCAGACTTCCCTCATAAAAGAGATGTTCCCAGCTCCCTCCCGTAGCTTGGTTTCTCTGTGCGGTAAAGATGCCCAGCGTGCAGCACAAAGCCAGGCTGGGTCTGCCTTTGCGTGCAAGTGCAACCCAGAGAGAAGCAATTTTCGCTGAGAATGTTTCTTGCCCCCTAAATGCTACTTTGCTGGCATAAGCTTTAAATTGGAGCTGTAAAAAATCCAAAGAGAATTGCCGCGAGGCGAATGACGTAAGGGGGTGTAGGAGTAAACACTGTGGCTGGACATATTCAAAAGCAGCCCATAGTATTTTCCCCTCTTCCTCCCTCCTCCCTCCAGGAGACAGTCGGACAATTTACGCTCCCCTATGACAAATCACATTCCAAAAAAGTTAATGACTACAAGCATTAAATGAATTATTAAAAATCATTACAAGCGAACTATAACTTCTTTAAACAAAGGCAAGCCCAAGACCCTCTCCATGCCTCCAGTGAGATGGTTCATCTGGTGCTTCCTCTTGCCAACCCTCCCCACCTTTGCAGACCTGCTCCACAGACTTCTGGGATCAGAGGGAGTTTCTGGGTGAGGAGACCTGCAGAGGCCAGGGCCACTAGAGGGCATTCCAAACACAAGTTTTCCGAATCATCGGGTGCCCCATAGCACCCAATAAAATCAATTGTCTGGTGTTACGTGGACGAGGTATGCTGGAGAACACCTACACTTCTCGATTCATGTTTGTTCAAGACCTAATGTAGGTAATATTTGTCCTGGCGCTACCACAAATGCTGTTCCTATGTAATTATAGTCAGAATTACACCACAGAAGGCTCAAATCCTATAGTAACAGGTTACTTTGGAATATAAGAATTCAGATTTGCATCTCGTTTGTTTTGCTTTTTACTCGGAGTTCCAGTAGACATCAAAGTAAACGGACCTCACCACCGTTCACATTACTCCTCCATATATGTGTGCAAACATGTACATCCAATTCTCGCAACTCAAACACAGTCACCCACAGGTCTCCTTCTTTGGTTGACAAGGTATTATTTAGCAGGCACCTTTCCTTCTGCTACCTCTACCCTATTATCACAGCTACCTTCTTTCTGCAGTTTGCTTACTCTGTTAAAGAGAAGTGGGTTTAGTTGGTTTGCCATTTGTTCTGATAAAGGTTTACATAATGTATCATTTTCTTGCTCATGGGCTGCAGCTGGATTGTCAAACCTAATTCTCCTAAAACAGGAGTTTTATATAAAATAGAAGAGTATCTCACCAGCTTAAGAGATGTGAGGTTTAGTACACTGCCATCTTTAGATGAAAAATGAGGCTAACGAACAGAAGCCTGGTAACAAAGTTCTGTCGTTTGAGGACACGGTATTTGTTGAAGGCCACATTGAATAAAGTCCCTTTATTTAGTAGGGTCAGCTGTGGCAACACAGTCATCACCAGGAGTGCCTTTAAAGTCCGAATCAGTGTGTGGAACAACTTTGTTGTTATGACTTGAAGGTACTTTTAAGAAAGAAAAAAATAAGCTGCAGCTTTTGCATGAAGGTCTGGGCATCTTTTCCAGTGGAAATCTGTGCTTAGTCATTGGTTTTTTCCTTCAAGATCATTTTACCTGTCAGGATAAAAGTGCTCAGCTATGAAATAAACCTCAGTCAAAGCCTGTGATAGGATCTTCTAGGCTGGTTTGTTGGACAGTTAAGATGTGGGGCCCCAACCTTTGTGAACCTCGCCTGCGGTTAGATGCAGGTTTGGAAAGTTGGGCTGCTTCCACTGATCCTCCTGCTACCGCATTGATTTCTCAGGACTGATACACATGGGACAGGATGGGTTGTAAAGACCAGGCACACTTATTTCTAAGAAAAAAACCTGTACACCACTACCAAAGCAACTCAAAATGCCCTGTTATAAATGCAGGCATTTTGCTTTCAGTTTTCATTAATGGAGCAGCTCGGAGGATGGAGGTACAGACTTGCACTGAGCACCAGGCATTGCTGGCTCTCTCCCCACCTCAGGGTCCAGAGAGCAGACCAGCCCAGGCAGAGTCTGGCAACCACCACCATGCCTCACTCAAGGGACCGCAGAACACCAGTGTCTTGAGCTGGGAGACGGCTGGTACTAGATGCTTCACCCATGGACCTCTATCAGCAAAAGTCCTCCCGTCATTTGTTTCATTAACCTCTGTGCATGACCTTGGTGGTAGGCTTATGTCTGTCATATAATTGAATTTGTCTGTCTGCTGTCTGAGGATACCCCTCAAAGCCTACTTCCCACCCTACAATAGCCACTCTACTCCTAAATTTCTGCCCCCCCTCCTGCCTTGCTCTGATTTTCCCTGAGCAGCTGCAGGCTTTCTTTTCAAAAGCAGCTGCTCTAAGAAAGGGGAAGAGGGTCTGAAATCTGTGTGTGGGAAGGTGCAATACTACTTCCAGTTGAGCAAAGTAGGTACCAGAAGATGTAGGGCAGTAGGATGCCGTAACAGGGCCAAAGGGCAGTGGCTTGCTGCAACCAGGCTTGTTAAAGGAAACCCCAGCTGACCCACACCAGAACTGAAGACAAATTCCTCATCTTACACACTGCTCTTACATTTTAAGCCTAGTCATAGACCACAAGGATTGATTTTTCCTGATGTTCATCCTTCCTCACCTCTAAAGGAAAAGTTAAGCAGGGAGGAGAGGTGGAAAAGGAGGAAATCCAGAGCTGCCAAGTAGCTGTGAGTCTGTCTCTGAGTTAACATGAGCTCCTTTTCTCCTGTAGCTTCTCTGTTTAGGAAGTCTGCAAGAGCAGATGGCTTTGCCTGAGGAATCTGCAAACCCTGTGGGTAAAAACTCGCAGGCTCTGCCACCCAGACCTGCACAGCTTTTTGTGCAGCATTTGATGAGCTCTGCTACCTGCGGGAACTGAATTTCTTAAAATGAATATGTATTACTCACAGTAAGTGCATATTTCAATCCCCATGGGTCCATTTTACATGATGAGCCCACCGTTATCTGATGGAGCACGTTTGTCAACACCAAAGCTTTTTTGTTTAAAAAAAAGCCCAAATAACCAGTAGCAAAGCCAAGCCACTATTAGAAAAGTCATTTCATGAGAGCTTCTCCCATATCGCATTTCATGCTGTAGCATTTGTCAAGCTGTATTCTCCAAAACCAAACCAGGAAGCTACAAGGTCTAGGGCTGCAGCTCCTGCTTTCTCTGAATTGCAAAGGACCAGATGGAGAAACGCAGACCTAAACCAAAGGCTTCAGGTTAAAATAATCTCAATACTTCTAGCAAATGTGTGGTAATTAAGGTTAAGTCTACTTGGGGCGGAGTTGGCAAGAACCCGAAATGCCTGAAGTACTGAGATACCTCTGGATGTTGTAATTTGGCAGGATATGAGGTGTACAAGGGGATCGGGGTGTGTGTCAGGCCTCAGCTGCAACCTGAGTTTGGAATACATATATCCTTGAACCACAGGTTCTACATGTATTCCAAAAGGTATGGTTACAAGACCTTTTGTGATCTATGGAAGGATTTACCTCCCACCCCTGTTTATCCTTCCGTTTCTTTTATTTAATTATTTTCTAAAGATTTTGCTTGGCAACCAAACAATTGTTTCTGACCTTATCAACAAACAAGGCTTATGATCTATCCTCTGAATTCAGCGGGACACCCCATACGCTCTTGGTTAGAGGTGTGAGTAAGTCTCTGTAGCAGCAAGTCTATAGGAAGTACTCAGAGGAATACTTTGGACATGAGCACACTACTGTTTCCACATACGTCTGATGTACTGACCTTATATGACTCCGAATAGTAACCTTTTTTGTGGTAATCTCTGTATGGCTGAGAAGTGTGCAGTGCTCAACCCACTACAGACAACACCTTCTTTTTGCTCCTTGGGCAGGACCCTCAGTGGGATCTGCACTGAGATCCCACAACCCATGATGCGTTTCCTCAAAGAAGACTTAAAATGAGTGGTGGCTGTGCCTGTGCCCCCTGCTCACAGCACAGGATTATTGCTGGAGTCTTTTAACCATGAAACAATCATAGAATACCAGGTTGGAAGGGACCTCAAGGACCATCTAGTCCAACCTTTCAAGGTAAAAATATAGTTTAAATGAGATGGCCAAACGCCCTGTCAAGCTGAATCTTAAAACTGGGATCCACCACTTCCCTTGGGAGATTATTCCAATGCCTAATTGTTCTCACGGTGAAAAATTTTCTTCAATAATGGCCTGTGGCGGGTTTTCAAGTCAAATCCTGAAAGGAAGAACACAACCATTGTTTGGACAAATGCAGTCTGTGATCACGTTCATAGCTCTTAAAGCCCTAGTAATATAATCACACTTCTATTGTAGTGAGATTTCAGCCTCTCATTTCCATGTTAGTTGCTTTGCTTGCCTGAGAGGAATTATTTTTCCTGGACAGGACTGCTCTTCTCCTTAGAGCTGATGAATTTTCTAGATACTGAGTGTGACTGCTCAAATGCTTAGTGGAGGTTGTTTGGGTTATCTGGCCAGCCCTCAGACATAAGTTTTCCAGGAACAGCAATGTGTTTTGTTTTCCCTTGTCCTTCAGGATAATGCTGCACTTGCATTGTAAGTTTTCCACTTATTTTGAATATTTAAATTTAATATTTGGCTGGGAAAACTAAGGGAAGAAATTCCATTCCCCTACTTGCTCTTACTTGTCCCTTGGCATTTCAAATTATGATTTTTAACGTCCAAGAGGCGGCTCACTAAGTTCTCCAGTGTTATTCTAACAAATAACAATTCCCTTCCTGTCTCTTCAATCTAAGTCTTAACAATAAGACTGTTGACAATCCTCACATGAACTTGCAGGTTGCCTGCTCTATAGGCCTGTTGTGGCCTCTAAGACATTTTCATTGCTGGTGTTGATGCTTTTGTGATGGGATATTTCAAGAGGTATTTTCTTGCGGGAAGGTCTGCAGCTGAGGAGTAACTTTTCCCAGTGTTCCTGGAGCAGGGATGCCCCTTCAGCTACTCCCAGTGTGAGGCACAGGACAGAGCTCTAGAGGTGGGGATTTCTGCCCTATCATATTTTCCTTTCATAAAACAAGCCTGTTTAATTCTGTGCTTTCTCCAGTCCATCACAAGATGCCCCTCGAGATATTAATCTCCCTCAGTGCCTGACATCCCCAATACCAACAACAGGTTGTTTTTCCTGCCCTTTATTTGCCTTGTGATCACACTATGAACCCCTTAGAGGATGAGCTGTGCCCACAATGAGTGAGTCCGCTGGTCTAAACCATAACCAATAGTAACATGGCACCAGGAAGAAGTGTGGCTAATCCGATAAGTAAAGCTTGAGCAATTAATTCTGAGAAGATTTTTTTGGGGTCATTTCCACCGGCTGATGCAAATGGACACTGATGGAATCTGCATTCCTTTCAGGGCAGCCTCAGCAGCTCATCCTAATTTTTTTTTCTTTCCCCAAGCATTTGAAAATGTAATTGCAAGGGTCAAGGATTGCTCAGGGTGATACGGTTGAAGCTGTTTTAAAGTTTCTGAATTGATTCAACACAGCAAGATTTGTGAAAAATCTGGTGCGTACGTCCAGTCATGTCAGGAACAGCAGGACTACATAGGAAAATGTCCTCTCCAGGCTTCCCATAATATTCCCAGTAAAAAGTAACAACTGACAAGGTTTTCCTTTTTTATTTTTGGCAGTGAAGACTAATTTAAAGATAATTGCATTGCTCTTGTGTCAGCTGTTTAGCTTTTACTTTTAAGAGGAAACTGTCAGTATGGGGATTAGAATGAAGTAACGTCCTTTAATCATTTACCGTAATTAAGATAAGTGAACTCTGGGCAAAGCACATCTTACCACTGTCATCTCTGCCCAACTCTGTTTCTTTCAGTCTGCTCTCCTAATTCCCCCCCCCTCACTTGGAATGGCAAACCAAACATGTTGTCAAATATAGCAGCAAAAAAGTGTGACATTCTATTACCCCTTACAAAAAAAAAAGGGCTGGATAACTGGGACAAATTAATTTCAACTATATTCAAAACAAAAAAATTACTGGGTTTGCATTTGCTGTTTTGCTTCAGTTTCTTTTTTAAATTTCTGTACTATTTAAGCCTTCAGATAACATTATTGAATTTTGGATTAGTCTGCTTGTTCCAATAACAGATTCAGCAGCTTGTCTGAGATAAAATGTATGTAATCTCAGGGACAGAAATTCTCTGGTCACTGTCTCTGAAGACAATGTTTATGCTGGGAGGGTCTAAGAATACCAGCAAGATTTGCAGGAGGAGGTAATATTTTTATCAGGCTAGCTGATATAGCTGAAAAAGCAAACAAGCGTCTGGGTACAGAACTCCTTCTTCAAGTCAAAAATAGAAAAAGCTGAAAATCTAGATACAAGTTGGGAACAGTTGCTCTAATTTTAACCTGATTATGCTGCTCACTTAGGCTCTAAGAAAGAAAAGATACTCCCAGCTGGTACCTACAAAGCAGAGAGATGAAGGTCCATGAGTTGGTCTCAGACAATAATGATACTGAACACGTTAACTTTGAAACTGGGCCTGCTTTGAGTGCAGGATAAAGTAGATGACTTTCAGAGGTCACTTCCAACCTCAAGTTATTCTTGGGGATCTGTGATTTTATGCTACCTCTTCCCATGAATCTTGCTTTTTTTCATGATCAAGCTCTGTTGCCAAAATCAGAACAGCACACAGAGCACCAGGGACCATGGACATGGGCCGTTTTGCAAGTTTTTGTTCGGTTGTGGGCTGTTACAGATTAATTCCTGTTGTGGGAAAGCTTGGACCCGAAATGGAAGGGGGAAAAAGCAAAATACAGTGGCAGGGCGTGCATGTGTGTAGGGCAAACAGGAGCAGGGCTCAGGGGGCTGCAGCAAGCTGGGGGTGCGGGAGGGTGTTGGACACATACTCGCAAGAATGGTCATGCACGCATCCACTGAGACATTTGACATTGAGGTCAATCATGTCTTTCAGCTATTTGGAGAACGGCGTTGCTGGAGGTTTCAAAAGGATGATCTGCAAGTGCGGCCAAAGCCGGCTCATTAGAGCACCTGCCAGTCTTTATCAGTTGTCAAATAAAGCAGATGGATTTGGTCAGCAAACCTGCAGATAAAACATTAAAGGTTTTGTTGTGTTTTTTTTCTTTCTCTCGTTACTTTGGGCCCCACTTCAAAGCTAGCTTCTGCTTTAAAGTTCTGACTCAAGCCTGATAAATAAAAGAAGCTGAAGTTTCCAGTCAGCAATGTTTATTAACAAAAAACCAACACAGCTGACCAGCACGATTTCTAGCACAGGCAGACTCAACCTCCATTTTTTCGTAAAAGGATGGGAATGGATTACCAGAAGTTACAGCAAAATAGTTCTGTAAATAAAATAGCGAACATCAATGATCATCGTGCAGTAACAAGCATTCATTACCTTTTATTCTAGGAGTTTAAAACAATTATGCCTCACAGAATCTAAGACAGTGAAAAGACATAACTCCCATATGACCTTAAAACTGGGGTGCTCTTCTTAGCGTGAAGCTTAGGAAAAATTCCTTCACTGAAAGGGTTGTCAAGCCCCGGAACAGGCTGCCCAGGGAAGTCCATCTCTGGACATGTTTAAAAGTTGTGTAGATGTGGTGCTGAGGGACATGGTTTAGCAGCGGACTTGGTAGAGTTAGGTTAATGGTTGGCCACAACGATCTTGAAGGTCTTTTCCCACCTAAACAGTTTTATGATTCTATAAATTCACAACAGGACACAGGAGCTGATGCAGGAGAGCTGCATCTCACCTCTTAGAGCAATCATGTGGATGAGTGTCCCCTGGACTTTAGAGAAGCCCTAAAGACTGCTAGATTATACCTAACTCACTGCTGTATGTTTTATGGAGCTGGCACTTGCCACCAGAGTGTCTGGAAGCCCAGACAGGATTGAGCACTGAGGGGCAGATGCTTTTCCCGCCTCCTTGTCAGTCTCTTTGGACATTAGGAGCAATGCTGACCTTGGTTCACCAAGCCTAGGCTTGTGTGGGTAGAAAAATCCTTATCACTCCAGTGTTTCTGCAACACGAACAGTAGAAAAAAGCAGAGATACCATCAGAGGGAATTCATTAAGAAATTCATCTTCTCAGCAAGCTACTTAAATTGTCCATTCAGCTCTGATGTCGATTTGCAGTGATTAAAGGAAGGATCTCTACATATTCATCACTGTCCAGCAGCTATTTCCCAACTGATATCACCTCTGGTGGGACTGGACGTTGCCTCGGATGGATTTTTGATGCTGAGATTAGGAAATAAACATCTTTCTGGAATTATCACTGGGGCCATGAATCTCAGAGTGATGTGATGAATGGAGAGGTGTGAGGGAGGGAGGCACTTGAGGAACAGACCTTATCTTGTGCTCATGATTTCAGGGAGATATCTTTCGGAGAATAAAGAAATTACAAGCACTTGTCAAAGAAGGTAGTAGTAAGAGATCTGACAGAATTCAGCCAATGCTTTCTGGTGATGAGTAAGAAAACAGTTTCCTTCCTGGCAAAGCCCTCATTTATCACCTGGGAACAAAACTAATTGAGTGACTCAAATAAGAACTATGAAGTGATGCTTTTAATTATCTCCGCTGTGTAACAATTCTTTGTCATGCAGACATGCAAATGATTTGCTGTTCCTGAAAGATTGTGTTTGTGATTAAAGAGAAGCAAACAGGCCAGGGCTTACCTTCAGCAACACAAGCCTGCATCCACGGTAAAGTCATCAAAGGGGTTGGAGTAACACACGATTTACTATGTAATTGAGAGTAATTCCAGCCTCAAATTATACTAGTTTATCACTGTATGCTTTTCCTGATGCCTTGAGAGTGATATGCCTTAAATCTTGCAGATATTCTCATCCAGTGAGGAGTACCTGCAGCCCATACGACGGCAGGCTGGCATCGTTTTCATACTCCGAGCAAACCCACGTAGGTCAAAACAAACCATGGAGCCTGCAATCTCTGCATCTGGCATTTCAGCTGACATTTACCTGGCGAGGGGAAAGGGAGGAGCAGTGCCAGCTTTCAGGTGGAATTGTAGTAACTCCTTTATTGCAGGGCATTAGCATAGAGCCAGTGAAATTAGCCCACCATTGTGCTGGATAAACAGCGCCTGGGTTGAGACAACAAACCTGTTGATCTTATCTGTCAACACCCAGATCATCATCGGGGCTTTGACTTATCATCTGCTCTGTCAACAGTCCCCCCGTAGAGAAAAGAAATAGCAGCAGCAGAAGTCACAGCAGCCCGCAGCGCTCAAGAAGCTTTTTGCTTTAGCAACCTGCCAGGCCATCAAAATGTGCCATTTTAAACAGGGAGGCACATTGTTACTGGAGGAGAGAGCCTTTGGGCAATTTTCAGCGGTGGGATTACTGTGAATTCCACCTTGGACAACAGTTCGGCGATACAGACCTTGCAGAGTTCAGTGCTGCCAGTCAAACTTTCTCAAGATCCACCAGAAACCCCAGAATTTTGGGCAAGCATTTTGTTTAATTTTGCTTGATTTTCCTTTGTGCATTTGTGTCCCTGTCTAAATCAACGGAGAATTATACCAAAACAAAAACCAAAGCACAATGTTTCCAGTAATGGAGTATTTTGGCTGGAAGCTTAATCAGTGAAACAAGGGGGACTCAGCAGTGTGTTTCACTTCCTTGTCACTCAAGCCCATTTTCCATTTTCCGGTTCCTTGCAGCTCATTTTTCATCTCCTCTTTCTCTTTTCCTACCCTTCAGGCTGCCATGAGAAGATGGCTTCATTCATTATGGTCTCATTGCATTATGTGGACACAGAGCAGTGAGCAATGGGAGGTAGCGCTGAGCAGGAATCACCCCCTCAGCCAGCATAACCTGCCACTCCAACGTACTCACTTGGAGAGACTCACAAAGGAAAGATTTATCAAGGTGCCTAGGGTGATAAAAGGTGACCTACTTTCTTACCCAGCCATATTTATATTCCATTTATTACTGAGCCTTCAGGGTGCACAGGAAGAGGCAAAGCATCCCTGGGAGCATGGCAGATGAAGACAATATCTGAGCCAAGCTGGGCACAGACTGGCAGGTTTGATGAGCCTCCGTGGACCCACTGGGCACAAACATGGGTCCTAGGGGGAAGTGAGGAGAGATATGTAGCTGATAACAGCTATTTGCAGAACAGCCTTTTGACAGGCATGTGCAGAGATAGTATCAGGTGGAGGAATGTCTCCATGCCTTGGAGAAGGAAGATCCACTGAGAGCTGATCCACAACCTGCCCCCTGAAACATATTGTCATTGCTCAAACTCTGATTAAAAGGATCAGCCTGTCCCTTTCTGAGACAATTCATGCATCTGTGAAGCCCGTAACATCCTCGCGTCTTCAAAATGGAAAAGAAAAACCTACTTAATTTAAACGGCTTTGGTACAAAGAGGATCTGACAGTGGCCAGCTTTATATTATTAACATTTCCCAGGAGTGATGTTCCACAGTGGCAGGCTGATGTAATTACCAGAAGTGAAGTTGTAAGTCCTATTGAAAAGGCCAAGAGATTTGCTGGTGACTTCAAAGAGGTAAAGATTTGTGTGGATTTGCACGGGGATAGAAAATGCAATGGGTTAGAAAATCAGGTCCTCCAGTGTCTTTAATCTTTTGTGGGCTTTATCCAGACGTTTTGGTCTACAGGGGATTTAAATTAAGTTGCAAAAGAGACTTCCTAAACTTTCTATCCGAATGTTATATTATGTGGGTTTTATACTATTAGCTTAAAAAATTGACCTTTTCTAAGCTTTTTGGATTAATGGCTTGTGGACAACTAATGCTGGCTTAGTTTGGCAAGGAATTTACTTGCATGAAGTGGAGATAGACGATGATCTAATAGTGATTTGTCTTTATCCAGGAAATTCACATATATGTTAAAAGATGAAAGAAAGATCTTGGGATGAACCAGTAAATTATCAAAAAAGACAGGTCAGGATAAAGTACACTATAAAAGGCATTTGAGAGAACTTGTAGTACCAAATATGCTGCAGATAGTCACTGTGAAAGTATACAATCAGAGGTTTAGACTCTTTTTACTCCTATTTTTGCATTAAAAGTAATGGTTCTAAAGTAATTGTGCAGATTTATTTTGTTCTGAATTATTTACAACCGACCACGTGATTATTTAAAAAACGTAGGTCACTCTAAAATGTGAAACAGCAGTTACCTCAGGTAAAAAAAAAAAAATCTCTGTGATTTAACATATCCTGGTGTCCATATGGATATGGAGCATGGGACCTACTCTCAGACTAAGCCCTCTCACGACACATCCCAGAGGATCCAATGGTCTGATGTCACATCTATAAAGTAATGAGACACATTTTCCAAAATGTTCAGCATTGTGAAAGATCTCTAAATTGTCTGGACAAAAAGATCCTTTTCACTGCAAAGATCACTTCAAAGACAAAAAAAAAGCATCTTTTACAAGATTTCCAGCTCCCATTCAGGCCTTGCCACTGGTCAGCTCTTCCCTCCAGCCTCTGGGTTCCAGCATACTTTGAAAACCCAACATTATAAGAAATTTATGCAGGTCCAGGTCAAATACGGAACAAATTAAGGCATGTTTCAGTAGGCAGATGGCAAACAGCCTTCCATTAAAAGGAATGTTGTATGATGGCTTCCACTCTGCCTCGGTTTCCCTCTGGTTTCCAACTTCAACTGGAATAAAGATATTCTCCCAGAACAACATTGCATGATCAAATCTGACTTACTTTTTAAGACCTCTGGAGAGAAGCCAGCATGGTGGGCTGGGGATGACTATTTCTGTACCTTCAAGCCATAGTGGTGTAGCCATGGACCCCAGCATCCCCAAAATGACAGGCAAAGAGGACTCAGCAGAAGCTAAAAGAGCCATGGGTTTAACACCAGCTGTGGGAGGTGATGCCCATTCCCTGCCTTCTGTCTTCTAGCCCTTTGCTGGCCCATGACTCTTGTCTGGGAGTGCTGTAGCCAAGGCTGAAGTTAACAGGCAGGGATCACAGGGTAATCTAGATGGACTGTGAATGCAGCACAAAAGGGAATATTTGTTCTCTCTTCACACCCAAAAAAAGAAAAGTACTACTTGTGACTTTCTGCCAGCTCAGGCATTTCATAGATAAAACTGTAAAATGTCTGTTCTTTTTGAGTATCCTTACAAAGACATGTATCAACTCTATGACTGCATCTCTCTTCCTCATAGATATTATATCAGTTAAAGGTGTTGATGCAGAAGAGGACTGTGGTTGGGCATAGAGCACATATCGTTCCCCAGGTCCCCATCGGCCCTGGCTGGCTGAGAAAGCAGGAGCAGAGAAATATGACAGATGGCATAGGAGTCCTGGGAAGACTATCACCATTCTTTGCTTGTTCCAACAAAAAAATATTCCCTGCAGATGAAGGCTGCCTTGTAGGAATACCCTTTTAGCCAACATGGGAGAGGTTTCTGACAAGCTGGAATCAGTGTCATGGAGAAATACCTCCTGCTGTGCAGTGTGCAGGTCCTCAGCTGCTGTTCTGCACCAAGATACAGAGCCCGTGTGGAGAGGTACGGAACCATGTCCCCAAAAGAGGCTTTGGGCAGTGCTTTCCTGCAAGTACCACCAGTTCCTAGAAAAAAAATTGTTTTGAAAGAAACAACAGTGTTTTGCCAACACCAGCACGTGGAGATATTTAGCAGCTGTAATATTTAGCATGATGGAATCAACTCTGCAGCTGATTCACAGAGAATTTCATGGTACTTGGCTTCTCTCTTGCCTTGGTCCATTTTATTTACTTGCTCCTATGCAAAATAATGTCAGTGAGGACACACCGGTTCCACTCAAGGTAAAGGAATGGGGAATTTTGATTATTCCATATTTTCCTATATTTTGCTTTCAACCCCCTGAGTGTGGATTACTCTGCCCTTCTCTCTGTTCAGGACAAAGCAAGAATAGCCATGATGGCTTGTGACAAAGAAGAAGTCAACTCTCCCAGAGGCAAATGACTGCAGAAGATGCCAGGCTGAGGTGATTTAGTCTTGCTCATTCAACCTCTGCCCGAAGTGTGGAATTTAGTCAGGAGCCCGCAGCCACAGGAGCCAAGTGTCTTGCTGAGGACTGCACTTGCGATTAAATTTAATCACCACATGCGGCACAGATTTGCATAACGGTGATGCATACTGGACAAACTCAGTGGCCAACAACCTCACAGTAACAAGCAGTAGAGTTACACACAGTAGTTGTATCCTAGGGTTAGAAAGCACATTCTGTGATGGGGAAAAAACCCCACAGACAGTATGTGAGAAAATACGGTATTTTTGCTATTTTTTTTTTGTTGCTCCAATTGAGAGATGTATAAAGGCTTACGTAAAATTAAAGTCTAGACTAAGATTCCACATTTAAGAAATAAAGATGTTCTCAAATGGATATACGCATGGAGAGCAAAGGAAATCTGTCTTAAAAGACAAGTGAGTGAAATTTTGTAAGCAAATCTATAAAATAATCTGGACTACTAATGAATTCCAGCTTTAATTGCCGCTACAATGAGGTCAGCCACCTGCCAGCTTGCAAGCTGTCGTGCAAATCTGATATACAGCGGGTGTGAGCTAGCAGAGCTGCCCTGACTTCAGCTTCATGGAAACACTGGGCTCAGAGAAGCGATCCCAGGAGGAGATGAAGATCCAACGCTGCAATCAAGTTTGCTACAACTGTCAGCAGACTTTTTTGCCTCTATTCATTTTGATCTCATTTAATAAAAGAAAAAAAAGGAAAAATACTGTCCTGCCATGATTCTCTCTGGAAACAGAGACCTAGCACGTTGTTCAGATTAACTCTGGATTAGCTCCCTAGGACTATGCAATGCCAACAGAAGTGGCTTTGCAAGGGCTGAATTGTTGGCTCGCCTGTTGCCCAGGCAGTCTGAGCCTTTCCAGATATGCTGCATTTCCAATACTCTCAGATCATAAACGCTGTCAGTAGGATGCTAGAGAAGTGCTGGAAATAAGTACTGGGGAAACATGTGAAACTGTTGAGGTCCAAGGTACGATACTGATGTGGCAACATGTATTGCAGACCATGGTAGCATCAAATCTTGTAGACTATGTTGCTCGTGATGTCCAGGTTAAGCCAATCACTTGATTTGGGACCAAGAAAGACCCTGTGTGGAGAGGAATATTGCTTTCTTCTGTAGTGTATGAGGTACAGCCTTCTACGTACAGCTGTTTCAGACTTTTAAGCAACATTTTTCCTACTGAATCATTGTTTCTGGACGTGGGCTTCCCATGGGTCTCTTCTTCTCCCTTTATATACTACATTATTTGCACTGGCTCTCAGTCTTTACCACAGGTCTTAATTTGTCAGAGGGTATTAGGAAACTATTTTGAAGCATCTAACAGTCAGTGGCATGCGGGGGTGATGCTCTAGGGCCCTGTTGAGATTAAACATTTGCTGCTTGGCTTGTTTGTGATGACAAGGACCTGGCTGGCCTTCTCTTCCTATGCAAACTGGCAAAGCTCTGCATTTCAGCAGCCGGGAAACCAGCCCTGCCGGCCCCACTCCCTGTTTGTGGAGAGGAGCAGCTTAGCCTGAGAGCACACAATCTCAAAGCAGCACTGTCTGTCCTCCAGCACAAAACTCTTTGATGACCTCTGCTACAGGAGATGCTGATAATACCAGTGAGAGGACTACTGAGTGCATGCCTTGTCTTCACGGGCCCTGGAAGCGGCATCTAATGAAGGTGGGCTCAACTTCCCTCTCACTGGGGAGATGAGCATTGCACAGGCAGCACAAATAAAACCATACACATCTAGCACTCAGGATGATATCTGACAGGATAGGAATGAACAAACCAGCTGCCACTCACTCCTTTTTCCTCAGCCCTGGTGCACAAGGCACTGGCCATTTGCAAAGTGAAGACAAGACACCATTTAAGCCCTAAGGACCACAGCGCTGGTTTTAATGACAATATGTTCCTTTTGCACCAGGGTCTCCTCAGCCTGCTGTGGATATCTGCTGCTGTGCTCAGCTTTCATTGGACTCCCTACCCTTGCTCTCCTAAATTCTTGGTGCGTAACAATTAATGGAGCTGTCTCTGTTGCTTCTGTATTTTGTACCACGATTAGCTGGGTCCATCTGTCTTGTATTTAATGAGCTCCCAACCAGCGTGTTTAGGGGTGGTGATGTCTAAGGGCAAGGAATAACACTTTCTGAGAGCAGAGCACTCACCTCAGCAAGCTTGCTTTTGCTCTCCTTCCCAAAACCTCCCAGGTGTGGACTCTGTCCTGTTGCCTGCCACTCCCAGAATACAAAATTCATCCTGCGACATCCAGGCTCCAAAGCACAGCAATGCAGCAGCTTGGAGCAAGGATTCATGCAAGGAATTGTACTGAACAAATGACTGGCTGTGTTCACATCTGGTTTACACAGTCACATGTGTGCACACTAACAAATTGACTTCCAGCATCCACCATGCTCTCTACAGATTGCAAAAAACCATTGGGAACTTCATTGCAGGTCTGTGGGTAGAAGCTAGAAAAATGGTCTGTTTAAACCACCATAGAAGACTCTTTGAAGAGCTTGTAGCAGACACGCTATCAGCTATTACCTCAATTTACTGAGCACAAGTTTTAAGAGAAATGAAAGAAAACACTTCTCTCACATAAGCACAACCAAGATCTAGAGCTTCTTGCCACCCTAGAATTTATGATGGCCAAAGGAGTTAACAAAAAAAACCCCAACCAACAGTCTTGGAAGATACATCCTGCTATTTAACCATAAACTGAACTGATTGAAGGAAGAAGCATCCCACCATGGGAGGCAGATAGCTGCCTGCTTGCCTGGTTCTACACTCTTTCCCTGAACATTGGCCACATGAGTGGATAGTCTAACCACACGAGACAAGTGGATATCCTTATTTCATAGCCATCTTCCAGGTAAAATACGACCCAGAATGGATTCTGACTGCTTCTTGTTGATGCCAGTATCTCATTACTTGCCCTGGGGGTGATCTCTGTGTGAAGCCAACAGAACTGCAGTGGTACACAGGGATGCCCTCCGGTCATGTTGGGCTTTAAGGTAAATATCAACTTTAGTAATCAAGTTTTACCTGTATATACCAAGTTTTCCCATTGAACTTACTAGAGGAGAAGTGCATTACATTACTGCTAAGCTGCCCTTACTGCAGCAGGTTGGCCACCATGTTCTGTTCAGAATAAATCACCAATTGCAGTGACAGGCAGTCAGCCCTCTACACACACATAATCTCTGTTATTTTGGAAGCAACGCAGAAAAAAGCCAAAAAAAAAAGTCAGACAGTTAGTATGACAAAAGCCTCACACCCAAATTCAGGCTATCCCAGCTAATAAGGTTTTTCCCTATTGCTCTGAGGGTATCTGTGTCTTTCTGGATTCAGCTCTCCAAGTGGAACTTGATCTGGGTGAGAGCGGGGAGGTGGAGGCGAGCAGGATGCTTTCTGCTCCTCCTCAGGGCTGTTGCATCACTGCCTTTGAGTCAACACATTTCAGACCTCCCACAGAGAGAAGAGCTGGCTCTTTACCTGTGCAAGCCCCAGCATAATAACTTTGGGTTGCTTTCCCCAAGGCATTTAGCTGAGGTCATACATGACAGTCACAAATATTTCCCAGATTACCAAATCTTGTGGAAGGCTCTTATGTGTTGGACAAAGAATTTATTTTTATTTTTTAATTACTGTAAGGCAGAAGATAGTTAAAGATGATCATACAAAGTCATGTCTGAGTCACTTGGCCGTGACTTCTCGCTTAAAGAACCAGGAACACAGAAGAGGAATCCCACCTCCGCTTCTCCCTTTTTGTACCATGAGGCTCTTCTTGCAACATCAGCTAAGAAAGCACTTTTCTAGGGATCTTCCTGAAATGGGGGAATCCCTGAAGGCAATTTCTAAAAGAGAAATTTCAGTGTTGTGAGCCTTATGCACCACGGGGGAGAAAGGAGGTGTTGGAGCAAGGATCCAACTACCTAGAAACATAGTAGTAGAGGGCTTTGTTAACTGGTGTAATTAAAACAGGGCTGAGGGTGCTCAGGGGGTGAAACAGAACTAGAAAGCTTTGACTAGATTGCACATATAAGCTATCCACACGGAAATTGTGCTGACATTTCTTGGGAGGGTCTGCTAGCTGCTGAAAAGTCTCGATTTCTGGCAAAGTAGTTAAAAAAACCCAAACCAATGGATGTGGTTTCTTGCAGAGGACCACAAAGAGCAGCTGTTTCAACCATGTAGGTGAGACTACGACAGTACCCGAGTTTCATATTGACATCTAACAGATTTCTCAGAAACAGCACAACTGAGCAGAATGACAGCAAAGCACTGAAGCTGTGCAAGGCTCTCGTATTTGCCATTCGCACGGGATAATGCTCCCGCCAACATCTGTTGGAACTTGCATCCTTGATCAGGAATGACATTTTGTCATTTCTGCAAATGAACAAAATTCCTCTGGTGAAGAATTTGAGGTTTAAGCAGAGCCAAAATTGCTCAATGCCATTAATAGGGCCCAGGCTGAACTTTCGTGCTGAAATAACAATTCAAGGGAAAAAAGTTGTAAGTTGAGAAAGCAGCCAGGAGGCCCCAGAAGAGTATGAACTATGCAAATCTCCCTTCTCCCAGTTCTTCTCTATTTTGCCTTTGCCTCTTTTTTTCATGTACCTATTTTCCACTGGGATAAACCCAGTTTGGATCCAGGAAGGTATAAGCATTCTTACCATGTTTGTGGAGCAAGGCACAAGTGACCTAAGTGGGCCAGGTATGTGCTTAGATGATGCTAAATTTAAAATAACCTCATTACTCCTTTTGATCTGATGGACTGGAATGGCAAAATATGTTTCTGATGAAGAAACCTTACTTTTGCTTCCAAAAAGGAAGGCAATACTAGGGATCCCAGGGTTATTTCTGTCTTCTGCACTTCAACTACTCTGTCTTAGCTATTTTATAAGCTCTCTGGTCACTAGTAAGTTCATGTTACAGCTGGGCAAGCGCCTGAATCCTCATCCAGATAGTCCAGAATAGACTGAAAGTCTATTCTTTAGATTTTTGTTAGTCTAAAGAATAACTGCAAGTAACATTCTGAAACACAGAACATTTTCATTCAGTGAACTGATGGTCAGGTCCAATGCATATAGTTTTTAAACACAAATATATATTTATAATTAGATATATGTTGCACACATCTTCTTGACAGCACTGGCTTCATCTTAAGGGCAGCATTTCAACAAAGTATAATTATGTTGTTATGGAGAATCAAGTCAGTGTTGCACAGGAAGGGAAATAAAACCAAAAGCTACTCCTCCTCACTTTCCCTAGCAAGATTTTCAAGTTGGAGGCTTCTGTTGTGCTGGTTCAGC
>VZZY01023723.1:128601-154271 GCA_013400335.1 Eurystomus gularis | reverse complement strand
GGCAGCATCAAATGATGAGGGATGAACCAGCAGAACAACAGTAGGTTTCTCAGCATGGGCCAGCAAAAGGGAAGGAATATCCCAGTACTGACCCAGAGCCAGGGAGCTTCTTCAAACACCTCACACGGTGCTTGCTTGTGCTCTGCCTTACAGTGCCCAGTACCAGCGGTTTTCTAACCTCCACAACTGTCAGATCTCATGCAAGAATTTTCATGTACATTTTAAAAAATGCTCTCGTTTTCTGTTGTAAAATTTCTGAACTGTTTTTCTGTCCTGTGATACAGACACCACCCACCCAGTGCATTACTCTACTGACAATTAAGCTTCAGTTAAATAATCTTTTGTGCGTTCATCGCGTGTAAGCTGTCCTTCATTCACGCAGCATTACTAATGAACAGAAGACTATTTTTTGCTGAAACGGTAGGCAATTAAAAACTAGGGACCTAGGGAACGGTTGTCTTAAACACTACGTTCAACAGCCAGCCTACAATTACTGTCATGAACTAGTTTCCTGAAGTCAATCTGAAAATGTAGATTAAGGAATGTGTGATCTATTCCTCATGCTGGTAAGTCTCTGACACGTACCCTAGTGATGAAAGCTCTTATGTACACCGTGGTTGCCGATGTCCCTCACTTGACTGGAAGGGAATGCTCTGTCTGTGTCCCTGCTAACAGTGCCCTCACCTTTCCCATTACAGGGTAACATCCATTACAGGGCAAAAACGTGTTGTTCGCTCGTCACTGAACCAAGCAAAAGTTTTTCTGCAAGTGCTGCTAACTGTCTCTGAGCTATTCCTCCACACAGACAGCCTACCGCCTCTCCTGTCCCAGGAAAACAGCCTGCTGCTTGGCTGCAATTTGTGATAGCACATCGGGTAAGGCACCCTGGTACGCTCATCTTGGGCTGAAAAAAAGGATGGAGAAGATGGTCTCACCAGCCCTGTTTATGTTCTGTGGAGCCTTGCACAGATACAAGAGGATCTTTTTGCTTTATGAACACGATTTTGCATTTTTATCTCTAAAATAGCCTGGGTGCTATTTGTATACAACAATCTTTTGTTTCAAGGCATTAACTGTCATCTGTTAGGGTGTTTGTGCATGAAAAAGAGATATCTGAAGAATTGTGTGAGTACAGCTTCAGAAGTTACTTTTGAGACTTTGACTATTGCCCTCAGAAATCCTTAATGGCTTGCAAAATGTTCCAAACCAGCGTAAATTTTATTTGAATGATCACTGCAGAGTCCTAAGAAATTTGAATCATTGGCTGAAGGCAGATCAGTCTGTTTAGCTTTCTTCTGGCATAACTTGGAAATAATCTTCTAAGCTGTCTTTATGAAGAGTCAATCTTCTCATATCATTACTTCATTACAGTTCTACTGGTGCTTCTCTTTTAGCTTCCCTTCTTCCTTTTCTAAAATAAAATTAACCTGTTTTTTTAGTGTACATGTAATATATACTCCCCATTAGAAGACAACCAGGTCGAAAGAGAAGCAGCTCTGAATACTTAATATTTGTCAGCATATCTAGATGAAACAATCTGATATCTAAAGCTCATTTAGAATTTGGTTTCCAGGCTAGGACTTGGGGAAGGAATTTCTGGATGCTTCTGTTCTTTGCCAATTTTGATGATGATATTTCCATAAAGTCATACTTGTTTTCTTTAGGAATATATTTCTTCCCTATTTGGCTTTAAATCCATAAGATACTATGTTTTCCTCTTTTGGAAATGTAGGGGAAAAAAATAAAGGCAACCTATTTCGCTCCAAACACCTCTCAAATACATAACACAAACGTGTTTGTCTCAATGTTAATATTTAAGGGAAAGAATGAGGCACAGCAAAACCCAAGAATCTAAACATAAGCAATCTAGTCAGCAACCTTTAAGTCTTTGGTTAGACCCTGCGGGTGCTATTTTCTGTCCCATGCTGGGAGCAGGAAGAATGCAGTTTTCCCCCAGAACAATGACAGTTTGGTCATATCCACCTACTAAAAACAAAAGATAAGAGCTACTCAAGAACAAAACGCTAGTTTACTTCGGCTCCACCATGCTTTCGGAGGGCACTAGCAGTTATTTAAAATAATCTTTTCGTGGAAAAGTCAATCTAGTTGATAACAAAACTTCCTTTAAGAGAATTCAAGCCAGGAACTCTTTCCTGTGTTCTGTCCCCTATGGTTGCGATGCAGCGTTTTGCTGAAGGCTTTGGTCAGGGTCTGGCTGTGATCTTTCCATTTCTGAGCTCTCCTGACTAGTTCTAGCTGCCTCAACTTTACACATTTCTGGGTCATTTCTAACCCAGGTTTTCACTTGCTAAGACTAATTATAAACTGCCAAGAAGTACGCGTACTTCACTCAAGTTGGCACTTGAGCCAGTAATCACTAAGAAAGATAGCAACAAATAGGAGGGGTACTGTCCCACTCTCCTGTAGCCAATTGCCCTGATTAAAAGCCACTTTGTATGTGCTGTTTTAACCTGTTTCCCAGGTTGACCAAGCAAAGAACGCACTGTTGGGGGAACACAGGCAGAGATTCCTCCAGCTTTGCTCCCCCAGAAGGTCAGCAGTGAAGTAAAGGGGGAGAAATCTTTCCAAGTCCTTGAAAACGAGATTCCTCCACATCAGATGGCCTGGAGCGGTTCAGTTTTTCAGAACAGCCTATTGTGAAGAAACCTACTGTTACCTTCAGAGCATTTACATGGGAGGCTGCAAGTCTGAACAGGCAAGTGCTTTCCTTTAGCAGTAGTCGTTGCCATGCAGGTGACAGGTGGATGAAAATTACTGGAACTCCCCAATGTTCAGAGGCAGAGTCACATACTTTATGAACCCACCATTTGAAAGCACACCAAAACACAAAATTCCCACCCTGGGCAGGACTTTAAGGGAGGAACCGAACAGCCAGAGATGCTTTCAGCTAGGTATAAATCTAGAGCAGTATGAAGACGGGCGATGCTCTGCTTTGCTCTGAACAGAAGCAGCTTGTGAACTCAGCGCCATTTGAGCCTTGGCTGTGTTTAGGGATGAGGCAGTTTAGGAGTCTGCCTCGCTGCCGGGCCAGCATTCAGGCACGGGATGTGGTGCATGAATGGAAGCATTCATTGCCTTTCTCTTCTCATGCTTCTCTAAGCCTCGGGGTGTTGATCCTGTGCCGTACCCCCTTGCCCAGAGCAGAGGAAGAAGCTGCCTCCGTCCTCATTCCCCTCTACTCTAGTTCCCTTGCAAAACAGAAAGCGAGATTCAAAGCAAGATTCAGTGCACAGAGCACTAATCTAAAATAAACTGCCATCAGCCATAATAAAGTCCAGTGTGTTTTCAAATTTACCAAACCATCTGCAACTGTGCAGAATGTCCTGATAAGATAGTTCTCACTCTGGTTCAGGGCAAAAAAGTGCTTGCATGCATCAGGTTTACTTTAACCAGGTCATTTTCAAGGACCCAAGTATGTACTGCACAGAGAGTCCTTCCCACATAGTCTTAACCTATTAACTGCTCTTTAATGTCAGACATAATCTAGGTTGAAAACCACAAAAACTCTCTGTTCTGAACTCACATGTGACCACATCAAGGGACTCTACTTATGCCGAGGATTATTAAGCCTGTTGGACAGGTTATAATGGCTGCCTTCCCCACAGGGCCTCACAATGCCATGACGGTGGTTTTCTGCATAATGTTTTTTGAAGATTTCTAATGGTTTTCTGCATAAAGCAGACGATTCCTTCTTTCCTAACAGCAGGAATTACCAGATCTGTTCAGCTGAATTCCACCCTCACCTCATTCCCTACCAGAATAGCTGCTGCAACCCTCTGACATCCAACACCGAGGAAAAGGATTCAGGGAGCGAGTCTCCTCCTGCGGCAGCACGAGGAGCTGCCGTTGGCTTCTCAGGAGTCTGTAGAGCGTTTCTACTTTCCTTTGAGCTTTCTTTGTGTATGTTTCTGTAGCCAGACACATAGCTCTGTGCGTGTACAGATGACAGATGTGTTTATCCTGCTTTATAGGTGGAACCGTGTGTAGAATTACATTTTGTCCGATGAATGGAAACACTAAAGGAGACTTTCACACACTTAGCTCCAACTAAATGCCTTTTAGAAGTTGTTCCAATGTACGGAATACCATTTTCCATCACAACATCTTAAGTGCATATTGTACTGCTGGAAGTAAGGTGCTTGAAACGAGAAAACAGGACGTACTGAAAGTCAAAGCCATTGTATCAGGAAAAGAGAGGGAAACTGTTCCTTCCCCTATTACTTACTGATAGTAACACTGTTCTACATTTTAGAACTAGAGCCTGTTCAATTTTCGAAAGTGACAGTTTGCTCTCCATGATGTAAACTTGCTAAGGATTTTTGGACGTAAGCTTGGAAGAAAGTACTTCTTAAATATGTCAGTACTGTGCCTGTAGCGAGACACTTGTCACCTTTAAGAGGTGAGCAACAATTTTCAAAAGGTGCATTACAGATTATAAGGACAACTTTGACAAGCCCAGAGGAAAAATGATGCTGTTTTAATGCTTTGGGGGTTTTGGAAGACTGTGGAGTACAAACTGTCATGAAGCCAACTTAATATAACGGTTTCCTTTATACTCTAAGGATTCACAAGGGACTTCACTGCTCGCATACAGGAAATAAAGTCTGTTGTGCTAGGGCAAGACTTTGTTTCTTACAATTTAGAAAACTACACAAAGTTTCCTTACAGGAAATGTTACATTCATACAAATTCCCATATTTATTTGTAGACAAAAATTGCCATTCACAGAGCGGGAAAACTAGATGAAAACAGAGACAGCGTAGGCTTAATGCCATTACGCTGTATCGGTAAACAGATCTACACGATGGCCATAAATACAACCACACAAAAATGTACTTAAATGTAGAGATATCTTTATTATTGTCTTCTTTTCCAGTACCAGCCTGATTTCTTAACAGGAATCCTTGGAAAGAAATTGCTACATGGATGCATTTCTTCAGTGAGGAGCTTGCAGAGTTTATTTGAGGTAAAGCTTGTCTTCTGTTGTTACACTATTCGGCCAAGGTAAACTGACTTGGGGTATTTCTCCTTTAGGTCAGGCCACTGAACGATGAAATAATCCGAAAAGTAGTAAAGAATCTTTCCAGACAGGGATAAAGTTTCTACGCGGCAGATGCTCTCCACATACACAATGATTGCTCTCTTTATTCCTAGAAGCCCAAGAAGAAGAGCAGATATACAGACAGGAACACATGTTCCTGGTCCGTTGCACAGTATCTAAAAGAGATGAAACATTTTACAGAAGTAAAACAGGAGGTTTTTTTCAAACAGTAAAGAATTAGAAATGTGTATATGCACATAACGTTACATTTACAAAAAAAACCAGAAGACGCATGTGAACATGGAAAAAAAGGGGAGAGGGAGCAATGGACATTATTTCAAAGTAGCTGCCAAAAAAATCACCTTTCTTTACATGTCAAGGATGAGGAGAAGAGCTCTGAGATGGCACGGTTCATTTCTATGAAGGAAGCAGAATTTCTTGACTCATGAGTATACAAATAAAACAGCTTCCAATCTCAGTCACAACTTTTTGTTGTATCAGTCATTAGATTTGTGAACAGATTAAAGCATGATAAGGCCAAGGAAGTTTAATTAGGATTACTGAACCTGGGATCCAGTTACAAACCTCTTCAACTTCTGCTTAAGTCAGCGAAACACTTAAGGAGTTCAGCAAAAATGTGCTGATGAATTAGGACCTTCATCAGCATCTACTAGCTGATATCCATGACTGGATTTTTTTTTTCTTTTAATATACACTAGTACATAGAAACAAGCACCTAGAAGGAAGGTGTTTTGGTAAACACATGTCACATCCTTGTAGCAGAGGATCTCAAATTCATTTATAAATGTTAACGGGAAAAGAAAGTGGTGTTTCAAAATTAGACACTGGTAAACTGAAAAACAGATTACTTGTAAGCAGAAGGTTTAAACCAGGGTGTATTAGGCACTCTGCTTGGGTATCAATATTGCAGTCAGGCAAGGAATTTCTTACTAAATTTAACCACTACCATGTAATCAGCACTTTTCTGCACAGCTGGGCGTTATGTGGAAATAAAGAGTTCTTTTATAAAAGCATGGCCCGATATCCTGTAAACTCACATTCTTTGGTTCCAAGTTCACCAGCTTGTGAAAGATATTATATTGGTGGGGGGGAAAAAAAAATCAGACTTTCTGTTTCAGGGCTGTAGCAAGAATTTCAGAAAGTTTCCTTCCCTGCTTCATGGCAAGATCCCAGCGATAAACTGGCTGACAGCACCTTGCCTCAGTTAAAAGCAGCAGCAGCTTTGGGGCTGAGTCCTAAACTCTCTCACCTCTACTTTCCCTTGCCTTTAAGATGGCCTCAAGAAATCTAGCTGGGGGATGTGATGCCTGTAACGCAGTGTTTTCTTATCAGTATCAACAGAGTGTAATACTGTACACAAAATTATTCTGATTTGATTGTTGATCTTAACTGAACTGTTTGTTCCTGCACGACTTGCTGACGTTCTCATAAAGACCCTCACAAGCAATGTGCTGTGTACTATTTTAATCTTGAAATTTTAGGGTAACAACAGCCACGTATGATTGTATAAAAATTGCAACAGCATAATTCTTTTATGTTAGCAACTATATAGCTAAGAAGCAAAGAAGCTGAACGCATCAACTCTGCATGCAAGATTTTTGAAATCTGAGTAACATACTGCGGTTTCAGACCTCCTGCTGAACCTATTTCAAGTAAATCCACGTCGGGACTTTAAAACCTACTCTACGATCTGCTGAGAATGAAGTTCTGTTTTTTTATATGTTTGACTTGGCAAGCGAGGACATAAACCAACCACACACACTACCTTTTAGCATTTCAAATGAACTCTTCCATACCTGGGAACCTAAACCAGGCATTTTGCCCTATTTCTCCACAAGCTTGATTAACTTCACTGATGTTGATCATGCTACCGGTACATGGCTACTGATACCTAAATTAAGGCATGTTTAGGTATCTCTATTTGTAGTAACATTTGTTACTGTAGTGTAAACACAGACACGGGACACAGCTCGGAGTGCGCAGGTCCTGTGTTTGCAGGCAAAGCCCAGCAGGGTCCCTGCTGCAGAATCTCCTCTGCTTCAGACAAGTGCATCATCAGCAGCAAAATAGTCCAAAATTGTTTGGTTTTTTTGTTTTTTTGCGAGTTGAATATTCAGCCTCCCTACTGATTTCAGATTCAAAATTCAGCTTTAAGCAAACAGACAAAACTGTGCACCACTGCTAACCAGAAACTGCCCCTTCCCTTTCCTTTAGGAGAGCTAGCTGGAGTACAAATATTGTCTCATCTTCATTGCTCCCCAAGTCCTTTTTCCGTTGTGTTACATTACAGTCATCTCCCCTGTCCTTTCCTCAGTGTCTTCCATTTTGATGTTTTTCTGTATTCTACCCAGCCCTCTGACAGGTTTCCCGTCTATCCTCTCTTCCCCGGTTTTCTTTGTGATCTCCCTCTGCGTCCCTAGTTCCAGGCACCCTTCCTCCTGTCTTCCTTCTGGACCCATCCTGGCTCTGCACCCTTCTAGCCTCCATCTGCTATGAAAGCTCAACCCAGCTGTCTAAAGCAAGGAGAGAGTTTCTCATCAGTCCCTTTCCACAGCCTGACACAAAAAATACCAATTGCAGACACGATTTGGGTCAGGTGGACATCCTAACATTCTCCTCAGCCCAGAAGTTGAGAATTGCAGAATAGGTTTTGTAAAAGGATGAATTATTACAATTCTGGTTTTGATCAAGCCACTGTGCCATATACTTCATCCTCCTCTCCCCCTTTATAAAACTTGGCTAGCAGCTCCAGTCTTTTTGATATTTGGTATGCTTGTGTCTAGATGCACACACAAAAGTAAATGCTAGAATGAATTCTAAACTAAGTGTACTCACAAAAGATCATGTAATGGAGTAATAGTAAAGGGATCTATTTGTGAATCTATATGTAGCTCTAAATGCCACACTAAGTTGCTGTTGTTACTTGGCTGAGGGGCAAAACAGCAAAGCAATAATCAAAATTAAAAGAATAATAGAATACCTTTACTATATCCAGGTTTTGATATGATATACTCAATTTATACCTTCTACTGACTGCTTGTAACTTGTAAGCTGCTTCTCAGGTGCCCTGTAATTAATGGAAAAGTATGTGCATGCAGGAAAAAGGACCAGGAAAATCATGGAGGAAGCATCTCTGAAAAACCACAATCTGGTCATAACTCCTGTCCTCTGCTCTTCCCCCTTCCACACATACTGGTTCAAACAAGACAAAGCAGATGGGGTGCTACAGGATCTCTGTATGCAAAATGCCCATAAAATACTCTGACTGTAGATGTTCCTATTCTGAAATGCTTGGGTTTAGGAACTGTCCCCTGAAAGAGATTCTGGAATAAACCTGCTGAAGCCAACAGACACGTAGATCCCTATCTGCATCTGGGGTCGTGATCTGTATGTCAGAACTATTAATCAATCATTCTGATCATTAAAAATTAACCTTCAGTTAACCTTCAGTGTGTGTCTAGAGACACGTTGTACCTCGAACTGGTGGAGTGGCAATTCCCCTCCAAAAATCTGGTCTGACCAGTCCTACTTACTCCTTCTCACCATCAGCAGGAAGGGAGACCAGCGTTCCTGCTGCTTGGAATCCAAAATCATACACTTATCAAGGGATACAGGGGAAACTTCTGAGGAAACAAGTACGTGCATTATAAAGAAGAGGAACCGCTGTAGACTCTATAAGCTAGAAATGCTGCTGTTCAGCCAGTATAAGAATTTGGTGGTGGAAAGGAACTGAATAATCTACAGCCTTCCTTAAACATGTAAGAGAATATGAGCTGCCCTACCAGTGAATTTCCAAACGCTGTTTAAAAGTAAATTTTGGAGAATTATTGATGTCTTCCACCTTGAAAAGACCAAGGCTTTTGTTTTTACCCTTCAGCAGAACACAAGTATCTCTCAGGGAAGCCAGTGGCAATCACTAGTATGCCGTGGAGAAGAAGCAGGCTTCTGTTGGGCAAGATGGGACCAGGGCCTCTACAAGGTCAACCGGCTATTCAGGGTAAGTGTTTCCCAATACCTCTTTACTTTAACTACAAGGCTGCCTGTAGAATATTTGCATTGCACGAGATAAGTCTCTGAAGATCTCTAGTTTATTTGGTTCAGCCTCCCTCAGTGAGGCAGCAGAAGGGGGCAGAGAAGGGGCCAAAACCAATTTTTATTTCACTTTTGTGACCTTTTGAGCTGCAGCTGCCCAAGAACTTCCTTGGTCACTGGGTTAGCCAGCTTTGCTGCCGACAGGCTGTAAGGGATCATTCCAGAAGCCAGTGCTGCAGGTCTCCGTACCATTTACCTCTAATGCAAAGAAATGTCCAGCTAATTGTTAAACTGGCTCACTGGCTGCCTGGCTTCATAGCGAGGCCTATAAACCATATCCCATGTAATAAAATCCTCTACCAATTCAATGTAACCAGACTTTTAAGCAGTACAATAAACTAACCAATCTGTATATTAATGGAGGTTTAAAGGCAAAGGATCAGAATACAACATTTATACTTAGCAACTCTTTCTCTCTAAATTTAATTTCATCTTAATCACGTTCGTATAAAAATGGAATAGTTCTTGCTTTTCTGCTTCCAATATTTTCTACAGCTGTTGAAAGAAAACAAGCTAAGCCAGCAGTCTGGCACACTGGGAACACTGGCACTTGGCACCACTGCTGATAAAAGCTGCTTTAGAGTTGGTGAATGCAGCACTGTAGCAGCGTGACATTTACCAGCAAAACACCGAAAGCGTAGCTCAGAGCCCCACTGGGATTAAATGTCAGGCTGCCGGTTAGAGCAAAAATGAGTAAAGCAGAAAACTTGCAGTTTTTCTCATAAATATGTAAACACATATTTGCTGTATCTCCTTAATGAACAAGTGTTTGAGTACCGCTCGTTACAACTGTGCAAGTCCCCCTAAGCTTGGTAGAAAGTGGAAGACTACGGTGAGATTTGCTTTGCATAAGAAACTGCCAACACCTGCTGTTCTCCTAAATGACTTAACATGGGGATTGGCCTTTGCCACCTGGACAAGAGCAGAAGAGCTGCCTGGCTTTCTGGGGCTGGGTGGGAATGCTAGTTGTTGCTGTGTGTATGGGAACTGAAGGCTGCTGCTTGCCAACTATGGAGCTACCTTCTGGAGGATGTTTAGGACGTTGCGCAGACCTCCTTAGTCCCAGTAATGCTCCTTTCCCCACGGTGCTAAACAGCTGGAGGTAAGAATAAGGAGATAGGTGGTAGTGATGGACTCTAAAAGAGGCAAAGGCAAGTGGAGCGATACAAAACTGACCTAAGCTGGGTTAATTGCATGGTCTTTGTATATCTGCGCAAGTAAACAGGCCTACTTTTTTAAGACTGTAGGAAAAAACCCCAATTTTCTGCTTCCTGGGAACAAGTGTGGGCCTACAAGCAGTAATTTGTGTTTGTATTTTTGCTGGACTGCTAAAAGTCAGATTTTTATGATAAATACTTCATTTCAGTGGCTATTTAATGTTTGAGAACAAAAGGCAACTGTTTGGCTTGTGAAGCTATGAAAGCCCCGAAGATATCTCTGAGGTTTGTCACAAAAGCCAAGGAAACTTGAATAGTTGTTCCTGACATTTTAAGGAAGGGAAGGGAAAAGGAAAGGGGATAAAAAAAGAAGCATGGAAGAGAGGAAGTGGGAAACCAGTTTGAATTATGATTGAAAAGAAGTTAGCACAGAAGAAAAGAGTTTTAAAACATTACCATACTGCTATACTTTCATAGAAGGGTCTCAAGAAAAAAAGCTTCCCTGTTTCTGAATAAGGCTTCATTTAAAAACAAAAAAAACCAAACCCAATCCCCAGTTCCTTGATTTGAACCAAGTTTTCACCTTGCTAGGCAAAGCAAATTCTGGCTTTGGAACGAGCTTTCAAAGGTCAGCAAGGAAATGCACCAATGGGAGAAGGCAGCTAAAGGGAATGTAATCTGTGTGTTACATATTTTTATTTTCATTACATGTTCTCAGCCAGCCACAGGTGCCCCACCATTGTGGTGTTGGTAGCTGGACTTGCATAACAACAAGGAAGAATTGCCATAGAAAGTTACAATACGTGGAAATCTTTCAAATATCAGCTTTAAGAAATTACAGAAACAATGGCAAACAAAAATAATAACCCTTTCACAGAGGTAGAAGTAGTAACAATAAACACAATGCAACGACATACAAATACAGAGGACTTTCCTTGTCTTGACACAAGGAAAGCCTCTTTCATGAAACTACAAAACTGAGCGTAGAATAACCTGAGGGATCTTTCAGAAACAAGGGAAATGGAGCAGAGAATGATTCCAGCGACAGGGAAACTGAACAGTCACATTTAGTGAAAGCCAAGTAGAGGTCCTTGGACACTGCAAGGAAAACTGGAAAAAACCGAAGTCCGTATAAACATAGTCATTTTTATGCCAGGGCTCGTTTTGGCCTCCTGCATTCATCAGGTAGGAGCTGGGGTTTTGACACTTTGAGAGTTTATTGCCTTTTATGATTTCAGAGTGGAATAACAAACGGTTTTGTGTGTTTTTTTCTTTTGCTGGGGGGAGGCTGGTTGTTTCCGTGGCACAAGAGAGAATCTGCAATGAATTAATTTGTCTTCTACTATGCAAATTACAGTATCTCACGAGCTCAACAGCGCTTGCTTGGTTTTAGTATTACCTTACTGTTCTGAAAACTTCACACTAATGCCTTGTAAGGTGAAGTGTTGTTCAGTGTGAGCTGAACATTTTTTCCCTTCACCTACAGAAGTACTGAGTGCCACCCACAAAGGCAGCTCTAATCTGGCTTCTCTGTCTCTGCTGTTGCCATTTCCTGCCCTGGGATGCCCAAGGACCTGGTTCTGCTGAGTGCTTGGTGTATCTTGAGCAGCCCCCCAGTCTGTGGAAAACACAACTGCAAGTGTTACAGCCCGGCAGTTGTGGCACCTGCTTTCTTAATACTGGAGATGCTTTACCTGTAAAATTAAACTAACGAAAGCATCAGTGATCAAACAGCTCAAATTTTAATTGTAACTGTATTTACCTTATGAGCTCCTAACAAAGACGCAAACCTGGAGTCAAGAAATCCAGATGGTACTCACAGCTCAGCTCCTTCATTTCCCCAGCTCTCACTTTATAAAAGCTTGGGGAGGGAGAGACGAAAATCCTGCCTAGTGGATTTTTCTATGGGAGAAAAGGAGAGCTTCCAAAAAGCCACTAGCAACTAGATTTAACAACAGGATTTAATCGTAACAGCGCTAGGCATTGTCACTTCTGCCTTCTAGGCACTTAGTGGCCTGACCTAGAGTTACCAGTCCAGTGTCCTCAGGGCCAAGAGACAAAGGAAGAGGCCCGCCTGATGTGATTTGGATCAGCATCCACATGCAAAGTAGTGATCCCAGTTTCAGGATCTCAGCAGAGCTCAGGAGCTCAGCTACGCATGTGGCTATTTGATACTGCAAGACTTTAAGCAGATCAGTTCTGTTTCTGGGCATGCCTAGGGGCTTTACTGATGAAAAGAAAGATAACAGGGGTCATTAAGAATCTCAGAAGTTAGGCAACAGCTTAGGGAGGAAAGTTTGAGAATCTAGATTTGGATGCACAAAGACACATGCAGACTTGACTTTTTTTTTTTTTAAATGAAGCTAACCTTAGGCACTCTACTTAACTGCCCTATATTTCAGAAGTTTGTGTCAGGAAACAGTGGCACCAGTGAGTCCTGTGAGAAACTGTGGGAGGTAGACAGAAGGCTGGTTAAAAAAGAACAAGATTACCAAGGCAGATGCAGACTGGAGAAGAAACTAATTCACTGCGTACATTGTCAGGGAGCTGGTGTGTGGTTTATTGCTGCTGATAAATTAGTAGGAAGTAAAGGAAATTTGACTTTGTGTGGATGAAAAAGTTGATATAAAACAATCAATAAAAGGCTTTTGCCAAGTGAATTAAATGTCTGTAGCTACAGATGCAGTTCAGTAACTACCACTAGATACTAGCTGTCTTTCAGTAAGCTGTTGTTGTCCTGAGTGTCACCTTGGCCGAGTGTGAACCTGACTAAAGTCTCTTGGTCAGATTGCCATGAGAAATACCACCTACACTTGTAGAGCCTATTTAAAAGTAAAGGCTTATCTCCTGGTGTCAAAAAGTACTGCTTATCATAGTAGCCTGCTTCTACTCAAAAGAAAAGGAGACATTAAATCAAAATATAGTCATATATATTACTAATAGTGGCCTAAAATGAGCCTTTAATTGCAAATCTTAATGCATCTTTCATTAGTCAAGTATTCATTTAACTAGAACTTGAAAGTGGTATTTCAGGTTAGCAAAAACAGGTATTTTATATGTATATAAACATCTTTGAGGATAGTACCTAATCACTGCAGTTGGTATAGCAAAAATCCACAGCAAATACCTGCCCGAAACATCTTCACAGTGCAAAACCTAGAGGTGTTGGCAACCTGTATCAGTGGCCTGGTTCAATGGTCAGATTTAGCAAGACTGTTTACTTGAAACCACACTTCATAGCGTATGTGGAAGTGTGACCAGGGCATTCATTAGGTTCATCATGAACTTGACAACTTATGAGTTAAGACCGATCCATCTTTAGTTTAAGCTCTGCTTAAATCTAAGCTAGGATCTCAGTTCACCTTTATTTCTATCCTCCCCCTGAAATGTAGTGTCTATAGGCATGTCTAACTGGCTGTCACAGAAAGAGCAGAGCTACAACCTAGCTTTAAACTAACTGATTTGAACAGCTTTAGATGTTTACCTGTGCTCAGCAGAGGGTAATTCCATGTTGTGGCTGCAAGGCAGCTGTACACAGACAGCACACCTGGTAAAGGAGGGGTAAATACAACTAATTTTCATTAACACTGAGAAGCTAAACACAAATTTGGATGGCTTAACTTTGTTTTCTTTTGAGACTGTATGATTTGTGTCACTGAAGGTCTTAATCCGATATTCTTACTCTGGCTTGTTTTGGCTGTTTTGATCCTAGAACAACAGTAGGTCAGAGATACTGTCAGTCCTGTCCAAAAGAATTATAAATAGTGGGGAAAGATTCAGTGCAGAAAAGAATGCACCAGATAGTCTTAATACTGCTTTATACAAAGTTCACTTGTTATGAAGTGAATAGAGAAAAAATGCCACCACCCAGATTTTGTAGCTTTCCATAAAGTTCTAGTAAGAACTGTGACATGAGGGACAATAACTTACTATTTGTCATAGTAATTTGTTACAGTGCTATGAACTTAAGACATTTTGGGCAGGGCACAAAGAATGGCAAAGCTTAGCTAAATGAAATAATGAACTCCTTTCAAATAGCTCACTGTGTGAATGCTCCTGTAACAAGCTTCTACAATTGTTTGTAGTGAACTTAACTAGTTGGGGGACTGGGCATGTGTGGTGGGATGTGCAGCCATAAAAGAATTGTAGGCTGCCAGATGCACACTCAGCTGTGCAGGTTTCAGGATTCCAGAAAGAAGTTTTAAAAGGAGAGACTCATTCAACTGACAGCTGGTAGGGAGGGAGATGGTGGAGCTTGTTGGGCTTGCTGTGCAAATGTAAACTTCTTACTACAGACTTCCTGTGGGAAGGAGGCCCTGTTGTGGAAGGACTACCTTCTCTGCCTGATTTAACCCAGGTTTCTCCAAATAGCAGTGATCTGAAAATACCTGCTTATTTCAAGCTTTGCCTAGCACTGAAGCAGTAGGAATTGCTGAGGCAAAAGAAGTCTGGTCCTAAGGGTCCAGGAGGCACAATTTACCAATGAATGAAGCTTTATGCAGCATTTCTGCACAATTCTAGGTGAAATCTGATTACACTAAAGGATAGCAAATCGCTGACACAACTACGTAGCCCATCTACGGCTGAAAACAAGGACTGGATGCAATCTCTGTACAGCTTTCTGCTGTGTCGTGCACGCATAGCCTTTGTTTTCAGTTTGAATTTCAGATATGCCAGAATAACCAGAATAATCACAGCCCAGCTGAAAGCCTAGATCACCTAAAGACCTGGCTTCAGGGTTGGCAAATTGGCCGAGAGACAAGGACAATAGTTCTCTAAGAAGCAAGAGAACTGAAGTTTGCTCCGAACTTACACTTGAAGTCAAGTCAGTCAGTAGGTACATTATAGAAAGTCTGTAACATTAGTTTATTCCTTCTTGAACATCAAATAATCTATGTAAGATTCAGTAACTTTCTCTGTTTTCAGGAAAAATCTCTGTGCAGCTTGTCTAGTTTTCTATAACTAAGAAGGATTTGCATCTTTCCCTGGATAGTACATCTTCTAACATCTTATTCTGGTTTTACATTTCTTCTCAGCCTTTCCCTCAATAAAGGCAATAAAAGTCTCTCTCTCTCTGACCAGCTGCCTGTTTTTGTGGTAGGAATTTGCAGCCTTTGAGGCTACGACTGCGTAGTAAATCTGGCTGCAACTGATGAATGGTTTTAAAAGCTCTTCTGGGGGAAGGAAGGTGTAGGCAGAGTGTGCTAGCACAAGCTTTGCTTTCCCGGAATTTTAGGCCTCTGCATAGGAAGCCTTTCTAAGGCTGACATGTTGTAAAAACTGCATGTGCCTGCAAAACACTCTGACACCTATATTTGTATAATTCTTGGCGACAGGAACACAGCCGATCATCACTTCTGACAGCCTAATTTTGTTACTTGGTTTAATATCTCTGAAGGGACCTAACTTTGCAGAGCACAGCTGTTCGTAACTCAGAAATGGGCCTCTTGAAGATGATCTCAAACTGAACAACTAAGCTAACTTTTACATTTCTGAAATTCTCTGGTGGCCCATTTCAAGTGTGGGTCAAGTCCTGCAAGACAGCATTGGTCTCCTGGAAGCTGTTCTGTTCTTTCTGAACTCAGTATCTTGAAGAAGGGTTAGATGGAAATGCTTTCTCATGCAAAGTAAACTAAGCAGCTTTGCCAGAACATCAGTGTGAGATACAAAGGGGACACAGTGCTCATGTAAATAAGCACATATAAAGTAACTCCTGTGCAGCTACGTTTGCTGTTTCCCCTTTACAGCTATTTTGGCCCCACAGATACGCTAGTTATGCCAAATTAAGCCTATCTGCTCCGAATCTTGCCTTTTTTTGCACCTACTGGTTTCAGGTTGCTTTGCAGTACTTCTCTTGTCTCGCATTCCTTGAAAACGGCAACATTTCTGCTTTTCTCTGGCTTTGGGTGTCTGGAGACGAGTCCAGTCTCTCCTTCAAATATACACACATTTCTAACAAGCCTAAATGCAAGTGTAAGGATTTGGGGATCACTCATATGTACAAATGACTTAGAAGCAATTCAAAGTTGTCTTTCTTTTCTGCAACTAAACAAAACCAGTTGCCTAGTCTGAAGATGTATGGTACCTGTAAGCTCTACTGTTTAAATATATGAAGTTCTCAGCGTGATGTAATACTGTGCTTGTTTCTAAACCTGGGTATTGATTTCCATGCCAGAAGTTATAGATGAGTTCTGTAAATGCCAGCATTTCCCCCCCCCTTTCTAGTTCTTTAAACTACTAAGTATTACATTTTGCCAAAAGTAGGGGGAGTTGCAATTCACCACAAACACTTTCTTCTAAAGGCAATTACATATTACCAGTTGCTTCCAATACCACACAGAATCTTTTCACTGGAAATGTGAGGCATTTTAATCCCTGAATCACTCTCCTTTAAGTGTTTTAAAATCTTTACAGCTAACTTATTCTATGTTAGAGAATTCATAAACTAAGAAGTGCATACAAGTAGTAGTATGCCAGCAGCTTTCAAGGGGTAAAAGATTTGGCATAACACCGGAGATGCTTCTGCCAGTGGCAGTAACCAGCTGCTACTGTGGTTGGTGATGGTACCTGGCAAAAAAAAATGTTTGGGAACTCCCACCCCTCCAGCCCTCCTCTACTCATGGATAAGGACTGTGATAGCCTTCTGAGTCCGTGGTTCCCTTAAACACTACAAGGGGCTTAAAGGCCTTGCTAAATTGTATCCTTAATTTTACAAGGACAAGTGTTTTTTCAAAAGCATTAGGCTTTTGACAGCTTATCACAGTTTATCAACTCTGTTTCTAATAATTCTATACGTAATTCCTACTTTAAATTCCTCTTGTAAACAGAGAAACCATGGAATTAGATTAGTAACTTCCTGCTCTTCTCCTGTGATGTGTCCTGTTGACACTTTTGGTAACATATTAAGCTACACAGTGAGATCTTCTGGTCAATTTCTCTGGCAATAATAAGTTTCAGAAAGCATATACATTAACCAAAACAAAGTGATTCCTAAATATTTGTTACCAGCATTTGCTCTAAGATGTCTGCTTTACGTAAACATCCCTCTACTATTCCCCCCAAATGATGATAACTGTAAAAAGAATGCATGCCATCTCCTCCTCCCTCCCAACTTTATCCCCAGTTTTCAGAATAGGCTTGAAAAACAAGAACTACAGAAAGCTACTTCTGTTGTTCTGCACACTAAACTGCTCTGAAAACTCCAGCAAGCAAGCAGCTTTTGATCTGATAGACACTGACAAGTACTATTGAAGCCCATGAGATCAAATCATTCACAGCAGCTTCTCTAAACGTTCAAAATATCACAAATATAAATGAGCCCCTTCAGAATTAGCGGTACAGCTCAAAATGAAGGCTAAAAAGAAAAAAAGTCTGCTTACAAACAGCCTCTGTGGGTGTATACATGCTGCCACTGAATTATGAAAAATATCTTGTAACTGCACAAGTTTTTACAGGTGTCATTAAAATATTCAAAACTCCTTCATATATTAATCTGAAATTCTGCTAAATTAATGCTTTCTTAAACTCGAGTTCGGATACCTGCTTCCTTAAGATGCCAACAACTCTAGCAAAAAGCCAGCTTTCACCAAAATTTCTTTCAAAGAATTGCAGGACTTAAACATGCGGGTCCAGTGCACTGCCTTTTGAGTCCTGCCATTAACAGAAAACTTTATTAATCAGACATCTCTACTTTAGTTCTATAATCTGACAAGGCTGAATGCTTCTGACTTGATTGTGTGGAATATTTTAAGGTAAATGTTGTAATTAGCATGAGAACGCAGTTTTGAACAGCTTGAAAAGTTACTAAAGTGCTGAGGAGCTGCCATTTTAGCAGTGATGTTTCCTGTCATTAGAGGAGATAATTAATGTCAGCCAGCCAAAGACTAAATAAATATGCACATAGCTGAGAAGTCCATGCCAGCACAAGAACTGAATCTGTATATATTTCTGCTGGTCTGAACCTGCCTGTTCCAGACTGGTCATACCATTTCAGGAGCAAGACCAGCCAACAGGAAAACCAGGCTTTCAGGCACAGTTTGTGCTGTTGCAATCCTGAAAAGATACTATCAGGAACCAACGACCTTGTTTGTGCCAGCTCTACCAGGATCAGCTGGGGACTGACACATTCTCTGATGTCACCTGCGACCTTTGGGAGGGGGAAACCGGTATTTGCTACTCTAATTCACCAGCAAAGCAACCCTTTCTCTCTTTCTTGGTGGACTGCTGCTGTAACTCCTTCAGCTTTTATTTACACTCAAAGATACTTTTTCTGTGAACTGTAAATCTAAGCATATGCATGAGATAGTCTCAAATGTCTTGATATGCTTTTATGATGCAGATTAGCAAGTTCTCAATGAGTTAAAATTTACCTACCAAATCGGGTTTCAGTCTGTAGGTCAAAGGAAGGGAGTAAAGCATGGAGTACAGGGTCGTTACCACAGAGGAGGTCCAAGATTGTCTAACCTCACGGCTTCTAGGAATGCGATCAAGGGTGAACTGGAAGAGAGCACGATAAGCTGAATTGTTATTTTTCTAAGAATGTTGTTGCTCCTTTTATAGACTTATTATATCTGTCCATGCCAACTTTCTTTTTTTTTAACCTAGTTTGGAAATGTTTGGGTATGAAACCTATTCTCAGACTCCTTGTTCAAGTGTCGTGCTTAGCACTCCTTGCTAAAGCAAAACGAAATACTGGAACTATGCATCTAGTTTTTAATCTCATGTTACTTTAAAACATTCCTGACTTAATAAACTATTCAGCTAGAGCACCTTCCCCCGCAGAAGGTTAACCCAGTGCCCCACCTCGTGGTCACCGAGACACAAGTCTAGGTCTGGTTAGACACAATCCAAACGCAGCAGCTCTCTTCTGTCTCTTGCCTGTTTAAATTCTTCCTGGATTTACACTGCAGAGAATGTAACAACTCCTCTTAGTTCACAGCTGGTGCATACTGTTTAAAACGTAAAAGCAGATTATCGCTATCCTTTAAATGAGTAATCAAAAGATAGGCAGGATGCATATTCAAAATACAAAATATTGCCATAAAGAACATCTTATCATTAAATACAAAAGTAAGGTTAAGAAATAACTAGGAAAACGTGGCTTTTACCATGACACAGAGGAACTACACCGAAGAACTACTGCAACATCAGAAGGGAGGCCTGATGCCAATGAAATTTACTGCTTAAAAGAAAGACAAATATAGTGGCTGCGGTGCAGTTTTTATTGATGTTGCCATATTGTTTAGATCTGGACAACAGTTACTGTCTCGCTTCACGTGGAACAGTAGATCACTAATGTTCCGGAGTAACTCACACTGGGAGTGAGAGACTCTCAGTGTCATCATAAATACTGAAAATTGCCCTGTTACTTCAAATACACCATCACGAATTGTCCCATAGTTTTGTGCCCAGGAAAGATGATTTTGCCAATAGCTCTACAGTAAACACAAACTAAGAATCAGCCCTGAATAGCAATAACCGGGGCTTTTTTAATGTATAAGGTGGAAAGGATAAAAAAAACGCCAACACTTAACAAACGCAGAATATTAAGTTAATTTTCCTGACTGAAATTACCCTGTTTCATTGTGATAACATTCTTTAACTGCTGTGATACTGGAAGGCATTAATAGATGTTACAAACTGGTTGTTTTATGTTTTATTTGCAGGTGTTGAAACTCTGACTGCATACTCTGACAACAGAATATCGAAAAATAAACGTGCCCCCTGCTCCCCACTCAACAGGACTCTGGTTATCACTGCTTCTCCATTTCTCCAAGCTTTGGAAGAGATCAGGTGATAAAAAGAAATGTTGTAAGTAGAGTTTAGACCCTTGCATAGTATTTAGTCCTGCAAGAAACACGTATGATAAGGTAGTTTTAGGCAGATCAGGTTTCAGTGGAACTATTCAGATGTTCCTTTCACTGTAAGAAAGAACACTGGTGTGAAATGGTGTTTGCCAAAAAACTGTGTATGATTTTCTTCATCATCATCATCAAAAAAAAAAACCAAACCCACAAATAAACAATTTCAGCAAAACTTAGCAAAGACCCCAAACAGCAGCCAAGTAGAAAGTTACTTGTAGAATTCAAGTAAAGGTCAAGCTGATTTTATCTATAGTCTTCAAAAAACATGCTTGAAACTTTGCACATCGGTGTGTATGTAAGAGGTTAGGACTTCAGCCCACACACACATCAATCAACACTTAAGTATTAAGCTGAGAAACAAAACTGGCTATTTTTGTTGTCGTTTGTTTAAAAGGCACTGCTAGATGCTCCTGCATTCCCAGCCTCTAGTCCGATGGAGTACTGTTAGTATTGCAGGCAAAGGTAGCTCCTGCATCTTTTGCTGGAAAACTGCATAGTATGTCTGGTACCAGAAATGGGCAAATCGCTCCCGTCTTCTATGGTGTCATATTGTTGGATTTGTGGTGGTTTGCTGGGTTTTTTTCCTTACATGTTTAGTGGAGTCAGGAACTTTGTTATTTGAAGACAAATGTTCCAAACTGGCAGGTCTATAATGGTTGACGGGGCACTGCGATTTCAAAACCAGTGATCTAGTGCTTTACCTGGTGAATATTGTTGTTTTGCAAGCAGTGGAGAAGTGCCACTGCTGTGAGTTATTACAATATCATCAACTGGCTATGTTGCAATGCTTGCCAAGAAGCAGGGTTTGTGTAGTTCTTTTTCATGCTGAGGAACAAGATTGCTTAGCGTGATACCTCTCATGAAACACAGAATGGAAAAGAACATGTGGTCAGATGAGCATTATGTAACGGCTAGTTAATCTGGTCGCTCATCTTGGACACAACACATGGTGGTATAAAATCCAGTGAAGAATTCATGTTGTACAGTCAGCAAATGTCCGCTGTCTTTCTGCTGCTAGAGTAAGTCAGCAGGAGCTGAAGTAGGTTCTCTATGCTGAGCACAGGTTCCCTGAGCAAACAGCTCTGGGGGCATCCATGTAGAACAGTTGTGGTTACAGCCTGAGGGCGACAGAGAACAAAGCAGCAAGTGACAGCAGGACCAGAGACTTTTCAGAGGAGGCATTTCTCATTTTTATTTATTGTTGATTTGTTTTTTTTTTTCAAGAGGCTTAGCAGGTAGAGGCGCAGCATTTTGCTTCTTGCAAGCAAGACTCTCATTCTGGCTTCCTTTCCTTCTCTCTTAATACTGTAGCTTTTAGAACTGGGCTAGATCACCCATAAAGAAGAGAAATGGGTTATATTTGTGGGGTTTTTTTATATCGGAATATGTCAAATGTGTACACTGATTTTTCTCTTAGGTCATTACTGTAATCCGTCTTCTTTCCAGTCCTTAGTTCTGGAAAAATTTACTTCCTTGACAAGATGAGGAAATGAATGACCATGAGTTGAAGCATTCAAAATTTTTCCTTTAATTCATTCAACTGGGGTCCTAACACATGATTTTTAAAAATGCCTGGTGGTCTCCAGCATCCCAGGTGTCAAAACACATGCTACTTGAAAGCACACTCTGAAAGTTAGCAAATAAACATGTTATTGGCACGTGACCTTTACTTTCCAAAATTTATCTTCCATTTTCACTCTACATATTTTTGCTGAGTAGAAAAACAATGGCCAAAGGGAAGTGAGCATCTGTTGTCCAGACAGCAAACTCAGATGCAGCCAAAAGCGTTTCTCTGGCTTCCAGTATTGAAGGAAAATGTAACTACGTGATCTGTTAGCAGCTTGAGGGGGTATGAAAGGTAAGCTGCTTAGCTAAACTGAGAGAACTAGTGGAAAGCTGAATAATTCTTTAATACCCAAAATATGTATTTTTACAAAAGTTAGTAATTTAAGATTGTAAATTTTTCAGGTAAGTGAGTGTGACTGTGTGAGTGACTAATTACCAAATGAGATTTCTCTGATCAGGAAATCGCTGGTCACTTTAGTGAACTTTCATCCTTGGTGCACAATGAGGCTGCCACACTCAATTTTAAACTAAGTCACCCCAACCTGACTCAGCAGCTTGTCTTCTATATTTAAAAATGTCATTCCTAAGGGAGCCCGCTGCTCACCTGAGCAGCAGTTGCTTTACATTAAAAGGATTTATTCTGAAAATCATTGGTACAGAGGCCTACAATCTTTTGCCCTGGTAGTGCTGCTGAAGACAACAGAAATCAGCATGTCCAGAGAAGAGAAGAGCCACCAAAATGATCAGGGGAATGGAGCATCTCTTATACGAAGACAGGCTGAGGGAGTTGGGGCTGTTCAGCCTGGAGAAGAGAAGGCTCCGGGGGGACCTTATAGTGACCTTCCAGTACCTGAAGGGGGCCTACAGGAAGGCAGGGGAAGGTCTATTCACAAGGGTTTGCAGTGATAGGACAAGGAGCAATGGTTTTAAGCTAGGAAAAGACAGATTTAGGTTGGATATTAGAAAAAAGTTCTTTAACATGAGGGTCATTGAGCACTGGAACGGGCTGCCCAGAGAGGTGGTGGAGGCCCCATCCCTGGAGTCATTCAAGGTCAGGCTTGATGAGGCTCTGAGTAACCTGACCTGGGTAGATGTCCCTACTCGTGTAGGGAGGTTGGACTAGATGACCTCTGGAGGTCCCTTCCAGCCTGAAACGTTCTATGATTCTATGACTCTAAATTGCAGAAAGTAAAGAAGGTGCTAGTTAAAACTGGTCACAAGAATGGCATTTGCTGTTTGTACCTATATTTACTTTGCATTTTCGTTGTCTCTCTAGTACAGCATTAATCAATGGTGTTTATGTAGTTCACTTTTAGAAACATAAAACCCAGTATGTACAGAGAGTACTTCCAAATTGCCTTGAATTACAATGTTATGTTAAGATCATTTTATCTTACAGAGGCATATCTAACACGTTACCTGGGAATTGGAGAATGTTTCAGCCCTTTTTTGTTCAAAAGAACGTATTTTAGCTTCGCTCATCTTATCTGAGTCTGCAAAAACATAATGTCTGGGAGAGTATGACTCTGACAAACAGCTGAGTAACCTCAGGATTTCTGTTGTGTGCCCACCTGTAAAACCAAAATAAACTGCAGTTAGTATATGAACATTTTGTAACTTCCTTCAGCGGAATCCATCACTTTTCCTTTTAAAACTTACTGGTACTACTGTTACCAGTGACACACTTCTGGGAGTAGAGAATTCAGTTAAAGGATGGTTGTAACTGTTTAAGTAACATGAAGACAATTCAAGCTACACCAATGGAAGATGTTCGATTAAATGGATCAACCCAGGATCATGCAGAAGGACAATGCTTCTGCTTAACACCCTGTACAGGATGTAAAAACAACCGAGCAAAGAGTTACATTGCAGTCCACGCTCAAAAGCCATACCGTGGTGCAACGGTCAAAATGAAGCTGGATGTGATGCAGTTCAGAGCTTCACCATGAAAATGTACCTCCTGACGACCCTGTCCAGCATTCAGTCCTCTAAACCTGCAAGAGAGCAGGTTCAGGGGCTGCACTATCCCAGCTCAGAATACTGAAATCAAGCCGGCAGCAATTTCACCCTGCAGCTACACCAGTGTAAAAGCTGAGTGCTGACAGAAGAAACAGTCCAGCTCCAGCCAAGGACTTTAACCACTGACCTTGAACGGGTGTTGACAACCTTCTAACTGCAAGGTCACTTTGTTCAGGTAGCTAAATTGGCACTAAACTGGAGGGGGAGGTTGTGCTTACTGTGTTTTCTGGGAGCAGGGTTAATTATTTTTCTGTAGTGGAGTTTCCTGAATTGGAGTGACAGGAATACCTGTAACAGTGGAAGAGGGAAGATTGTGTAGGTGAAGAGGATCTGGCTCGCTTTTTATCTGTTGGGCTGGATCAGCTTAACATCAAACTACAACCCTAAGTATGCACATAAGAGTTTACTGGATGTAAATTAAATGTATTCCTACTCCATCCTGCTGCCCAGTGTCATCAGCCTCCTAAGAGACCAGTGCTATGCAAGCCAAGCACTCTTAGCTGGCAAACAACTGACAGGCAGCAAGGGTCGAGTTCAGGGCTCCCCAGTTCAAGAGAGACGTGGAACTACTGGAGAGAGTCCAGCAGAGGGCTATGAGGATGATGAGGGGACTGGAACATCTCTCTTATGAGAAAAGGCTGAGGGACCTGGGTCTGTTTAGCATGGAGAAGATTGAGGAGGGGGAATCTTACCAATGCTTATAAATATCTAAAGGGCAGGTGTCAGGAGGATGGGGCCAGGCTCTTTTCAGTGATGCCCAGTGACAGAAAGACAAGGAGCAATGGACACAAAGTGGAACACAGGAAGTTCTATCTCAACATCAGGAAGAACTTCCTTACTGTGATGGTGACGGAGCACTGGGCCAGGCAGCCCCGAGAGCTTGTGGAGTCCCCTGCTCTAGAGATTCAAAACCCACCTGGAAGCGATCCTGTGCAACCTGCTCTAGGTGAACCTGCTTCAGCTTTAGCTGGATGAGATGATCTCTAGAGGTCCCTTTGAACCCCTACCATTCTGTGCTTAGACACAAGAGTTTGCCACCTTTACCTAGGACTTCATGCAGTATTTTTCAAACACATTTGGAAGGATTTTCTCATGAGTGATGGTTCGTTAAAGCTTTCACAAATTTTAGTGCAATCATCTGAGTGTTCACAGACCAGGAGATTCCTACTTCCAAAAAGTCTCAAAGAATAGGCTTGAATATTATATAAGCTTTAACTGTCTTGGGAATTTTTTCAGCTGGTAAGCTTACGTATAGTCAATGTATTTTTTAATATGTACAAACTAGATTCCAAAGGACTGAAATAAAGCAAGTGCATTTCCAGCTACGGTGGAAGGATGGATGATCTGAAAGATTATAAAACTTCCAGTCAAACTCAGGTTGCAGAAAGATCCCGGGATTATTCCCGGGGAATATTAGTTGGTGCGCAAAAGCCCCAGGGGTACTGGGGTGATGACATCACAGCTTCCCTGGATTTGTCACCCGCAAATTTTCAAGGTATATCTAATTTTCTAGGGCTGCAGCTCTGGAGAGGTAACCAGGAGCAAGAGCTGTGTGTGTGTCCCCTGGGCGCGGGGTGACAGCCTCTGACAGACCCACGGGAGGCGTGTGGGCAAACCACAGAAGGGTGATGTGGGTGATGAGGGCGACGTTACTGCCAGCCGGCCTGTCCGCAGGGATGGTTCCGCTCTTTGGAGAGCGGCCCTCTGCGTCGCCACCGGTAACTCTCCGTCAGAAGACCAAGAAGCGGCAGGGGCCCGGCGCGCATCCGTCCGTCAGCCGCTTTGGGAATTCGGACGGAAATGCCCCACATAGCGATGACGCTTGGCAATTAGTCACATCGCCCGCGAAAAAACCCACAGCCCGGCGGCGGCCCGGGGGCGCCGGGCCCG
>VZZY01023723.1:113664-128231 GCA_013400335.1 Eurystomus gularis | reverse complement strand
GGGCTGTGGGCTCGCTGCCGCGGGTGGGCGCGGAGCGGGGCCGCGCGGCTGCCCTGCGGTGTGCGGGCTGGTAATAAAAGTGTGAGAGGCCGCCGGGACGTGCTTGACGAGAGCCGTCGTTTCTCCGTCGGGGCAGCAGAAACGGGCCTTCCCCGCGTCGGCCGCCGGCCAGCCACGTCCGCGGAGCTCCGAAACGCGCCCCGCTCGGAGCGTGGCCGTGGGGGTAAATAAGCAGCGGTGCTTCGCTCGTGTTGCATGCTGAGCCGGGCCTCCCCGCCCCGCCACCGCCGCTTGGCGTGGGTTAGAGTCCGCTGGGAACGCGGCTGCCTGCTTCGGTGGGCTCGGACCTGGAGAGCTGCTCGCTGGAGGCTCCACTGCCACGTCCGGATTCCCGCGGGAATTCCCCGGCGTGTGCTGGCACAATCTTTTGTCCAGACAGGTGTGCTTACGTCAACTATAATGTCACGTAAGACTACCATAATGCGTAAAATGACGATGAATATTTCACCGCCTCTCGCGATCCTTTTAAAAATTCTAATACTTTAGCGTTTTATTTCAGTAAGAAGCATGGAGCAACAGCTCAGCACTCTTTTCATCCCTGTCAGCGTCCCGGCTTTGTGGGATGGGTGGTGATGATTCAGCCATTCGACTAATCTCAGATGAGATGTGCATTTGCTAGAAAGAGTAAGATACCACGTTTTACGATTAGGAAAGACTAGGGTTTGTTCGTCATTGTCCTTACATTATCTGCCAGGGAGCCAGTCCCTCCTCTTGGTCTATGGATCAGGACCAGTGAACTCTAGAACTCTGAGAAGTGGTTTGACACCGTTGCTTTGTGGGGTGACTTGTCAAGCATATGAAACATGACGGCTGTGCTCTTGTACCTCAACTGCACAAACGCAGCAGATCAAACGTTGCAATTCTGCATCTGTCTGTGCTTTCTCTGGCTGGTTTTTTTCCTCCTGTTCATTCAGAACAAGTCAGACTTTTTGCATCCCTACCAGCCTTGCAAGCTGAATGTTTCTCCTGTTTAACAAAACCTTGTGCAAGTTGTGTAGTCCAGCGGTTACTGCATAATTTACAAGTAAGAGATAGGCTTTCTAGCTACCCTTTGCCATCTTAGGACCTGAAGTAAAGTGCATTTTTTTTATTCTTTTTGATTCACGTCTCACAGTTCTACATATTATGTTTTGGTTTTCAGTGCAACATATAATTTTGCAGTTGTTTTAAGCAGAGGCTATTAAAAACAGTGTTGCCATGGTAAGGTCTTCCACCCAAATGAGTAAGCTCACAAAAAAAACATCTCACTGCTTAATCATTGCTGACACTTGAAAAAAACCAAGGTTTTAATTAATAGTTCTGTTGATGATGCACGAATTTAATAAGTTCGTTTTGCTTTCCTCTTTATTAGCTACATAAACCAAATAATTAGCAACAATAGAGATGCAAGTCTCTAAATTACAGAAGAGAGAAGAAAAAAATCATCACGGTCTCTTTTTTGAAAATAAACTATCATGTTAAAAAAAGCCAGTAAGTTCTATAGGCAATTTAAGTACTAATTTTGTCTGTGGTAATCTCTTGTACCTTCTTCAGTGAAAATAATGGCATTGATGTAGAATGTATCCCAGGTTGCCACAAGAGGTGTATCTAGCAAGCGTCTTAGGATTTTTTTTCCAAGGCTTTTTTATATCTTCCCTTTGCTCTTATTTTTCCTACCATAAGAAATGTTAAAGAACTGCTTTTTATTAGGCATTTTATTCAGAAAAACAGTCCTGGAATCTCAGCAGCAGAGTGTGATATAAAAAGCTTTGATTTATTTTCTGCTTTTCATGTTAATTCTTCTGTATGTTCATACTTCCCCTTCTTATATTGAATTCTTCTGTAAGGCTGTTTGGTGAAACTAATAAGAAACTGACCTGAAACCAGTAAAGTTGGAAGGGTGGTTTTTTTTGTTGGGCAGGTTGTTTAAAAACAAGAGGAAAATTAAACCCTGCATACAGGGAAATAACTGTTCTTCAGGCTAGAAAAATGGAGGTTTTGACAGTTCCTTCTATGCAGAACAGAGATCCTCACTTTCAAGGAGTTTAAAAACCTAACAGGTGAGTTTGCGTCATCAAGTCCTACAACAGGTGCTGGAAGTCTTCTTACTCACTGGGAATTCTGCTTGAATAAGGAATATAGCTTTCAAGTAGTATCCACAGCAGATTACAAGGCTTGAGGGAAGACTCGGTTTGGTGACACCGGTTAAAATAACTAAAGAGTGAAGCAACAGCCTGCAACCTAGGTGCCATAAAGTTCTGCAGATTAATATTTTTTTTTCCTTTGTGACAATTGAGTAGAGCCCATGAAGATCCCATTTGCAGCATAACACTGCTAATTAAATCTTTTCTCCGTAGGACATAAGTGTATTTGTATTTTTTCATCACGTGATAACAGACAATGTTCAGGACCGGGAAGACTTTGATCCAAGAACTGAAAGAGTCACGGAGGAAGCAGGTTGCTCTCTACTCAGTCAGTTGCGCTGTGTTCTTGGTGATCAATTCCCTCCTGTCAAGTGCCTTGAGAATACTTCATCTCAGCATCACAAATGCATGTGAAAGTTAATATGAAAAACCAAAGTTTAGCACGTCATGGTCACATCAGTTAAATACCGTGGAGCAGGTGAAGCACAAGACTGCAGCAAGGAAGGCAATGGGCAGTGCTGGATACTGTTCTCCAGTCTGTAAAATTAATCATACTGCAGGTGAATGTGTAACCTGTTCGTTTGGGAGGAAGTGGCACGCTTGCCCTGGAAAGTCATTTGACAGAAAGTGATGCAAGTGGGGTAATTACAGGGGCTGTGTCTGGTGCCTCTGCTACTGAGGCAGGAAATTAGCTTTGAACTTTACTGAAGAAGAAGTAAACCACGCTCATTCTAAATTACTGATCTCTGTTACCCAAAACAAAACTCTGAAACTCTTGAACAGGGAAGAAATGGGCTTTTATAAAATGGTATAGGATTTTTTCTAGTTCCTGCTTGTGAGATAATGTTCTGAAGAAAAACCTGCTGCTGATCTTTGTATATTTGAATATTCTCTGCAGAAGCTTACTAGGGCATCTGGTGCATCTCCTTTGAAAATTACACTGGTGAGTACTACATTGAACTGAGGAAAGCTCGCTCTTTTTGTGTTTCAGGTTGTTTTTTGGTCTTCAATAGGAAAAGCTGAAACTGGAATATAAAGAAAAATATTTTGTTCCCTGAAATGAAATGCAGGCAGCTTTGGCTATCTCATGGTCATTCACTTTCCGGGATTCCACTTGTAAGTGATCTAACTTGAACCGTTAAGCAGGGCAGTCGTCCCATGCAACAGAAATACACTTTATAGTCATGTTTTCTTAACTGGCATTATGAATAATTGATTTTTTTTCCTCTTCTCATTATGAATTCTGAAAGTAGACTTACGAACAAGAGTGATTCTACTGTTGGTTTTGTAAATGAGGTCATTTTATCTTGCTTCAGCCTAGAGTGCAGCTCCACAAAGAGTTGCACCAGCACCACTGAGGGGTAAACTGGCAAAATGGTAGGAGCTGGGTGAGGAAAAGGGCAGGAACCTCTTCAGCTTTGCTACCGGAAAAATTGTAATGTGGAACCAATTTGTCATGTTAAACCTCAGTCACGTATTAAATGTATCTAAGTATTGGTCTTAGTTTCTACATGATAATTTCATAGGAGAAATGATTTGAAAAACAAGAGATGTTCTATAAGTGAACAGGATTTTCTGCAGAAAACAGTTATTTCTTTTTACGTGCTTATAGTGTTTTTAGAAAGAAAGAGCACTGACACTACACTCCTTTATTAGAGAGAACCTGAAGATTTCTGACTGGGTTTCTAATAGTTCTTCCTGAATATTAGAAAGGCAAGCTACATACAGAAGACTCTAGAGCAGCAGCAACATCCTAAATGTTGTAAAAAGTTCTGCTGTTGGGAAGCAAAGGGATTTTTAATTAAATCAGTGGACTAGACCATTGGGGATCAACTAGGGACAAGACGAAGCAGGCGGCTTATGAATATATAAGGTACTGGCTGATCTCAGTTCATGGCAGAATTAGGGTGTTATCAGAGCCGGTCTGTGCCAAAATTTGTCCCTTTTAGCAGCAGTTACTTTCAGTTACATTGGGCTAAGTGCAGTTTTACTTTCTTGTGAGTCATTACAATTATAGCAACGTAATCTTACAAGTCCTGATTTGTATTTGTAATCAATAACACCTGTAATATTTATGTTAACATTAGAGTTAGTGCCCTGCTTCCTGGTATACCTTCTCAAATATATTTGAGACGACTCTCCTTTGTTTAGATACGAAGATACAGCATTTGCAAACGCTGCTATTTAGGACACTGTTTGTCCTAAATAGACCAAGAGGTGGAACCAAATTCCCCAAATAATGAGATTTATTCTCTATTAGAATAAAATTATTTCTCCCAGTCACGTTTGCCATTCTTTACACTTCCATTTCCAGTGGTGTGCTGTGGTGTCTAACTTTGCCTTCAGGGACAGCAAAGTCTGTGGTTGTGAGTTTACATCAACTCAATAAATAAGGTATCCTTCCCTCCCACTGTTTAAAGATTTCCCTCTCTCTGGGATAGTGAGTTCTCTGTAAATAGTCTTTGGAAGTGGTGGAGGATGTTGTCTTTAGAAAGTTGTCTGGGTTTAAATACCATGTATAAATTTAGAATCAGAGCAGCAATTTGCAGGGAAAATGTTCTTTTCTAACAGGCATGGGCCACACTGCTAGCAGATGTTTCTTTAACCTGCTACATCTGACAGCGTGGCTGGAGAGCTGGTGGTGCTTGTGGCTTTGATGACACAAGGTTTGGTAACTGGGTGCTTCTGAGTGTGATTTTTATGAAGCGAGAACGTTTGTAGTAGACAGCACCAAAATTCCATACTGCAACTTGCTGTAATTACTGGGTAGCACGGTCAGGGAGCAGTCCCTGTAGCATAATGTAAACTAATGTTCTTCTATCTATTAAAAATGCCAGGAGAAGGAGATTACTGGTTCACATCTTAAGAGTACTGAGTGTCCTGGAGGTCACTGGGTGCCTCTGGCCACTCAGCCTGTAAAAACAAGGCCTTTTAAAAAAATATGCCTAAAATAGATGTGGAGTCTGGTACTACCTTCCTGGAAATACATCTTCAAATCTGCTTATAATGAGAAATTTTGCAGGGCGCTTAGGGGTTCTCTACATATGCACTGCTGCTTTTTGACTGGGGTTTTCCTGAGCTTTCCATGGATCTGTAAGGAGGATGAGGAGAAATGCACATTTGTTGAGCTTTTCCTGGATTCCTGCTGTCAGAAAACTGGGAGATAGAGGAGACAGAGCTATCAGCTCATATCAGGGCATACCTCTTCCTCTCTCAGACTGAAAATCAGGTAGTTGGGGGATGGCTGCTTCATCACAGGTCATCTTCTAGACTTCAGTACTCAGCCCCCAGCATTCTTAGGCCTGAGAAAAAGGCCTCTCCCCCTTCTATGCTCTCTCCATCCTCTCCTTATGAGCATACAAAAGGTATAATAACTGATACCCTCCACTGTAAAGACAGGCTCCAGAGTTGACAGCGAGGACAGTTTTCTGAGCTGTTCAGGTTTTTAAAGGTCTAGCATTTAATTAATGACATGTTGGAGTTGGAAAGAACTCCAGAGAAGAGATGACGTATTTGGATTTTCCTCTACACTGTCTTTCATTTTCTTTTCCTCATGTCTTTTCTTTATACATTTGTATTTTAAAATATGTCATTTATTGACTTGTTTTGGGGATGCTGCCAGGTATGGCTGTAGGCTTGGGGATTTGTCCAAATCCTGTTAAAGTCAATTGAATGTAATGACTCCACTAGCTCTAAATGGAGATAAATTGAATTCTTTGTAGAGTTTACAGAGGCTGGCCAAGTTATCCTAGCATTTTTATTTCTGTACATTTGTATATAATTTTTGCAAGATAAAATATTAAAATATCAAAATCTGAAATTCCTTCTCTTGCTTCTATCTGTTAAAAATACAGAAGATATCAAGCACAACAAACCATGTTAACAAAAAGCTGCCATAGTTGAAAGTCCAGCTATAGCCAATAGAACTCTCCTTCTGCACAACATTTCAACAGTCTTTAATTAAGTGATAACATAAAATATAAAAACAGATAGCACTCACCTTTTTTTTTCATCAGCCACGGCTGATGTGTAACACTGTTTGCTCCATGCTTGACAGTACAAGACGAGAATATCCTTGCCTGTATTACAGATTAAACAAATGCTAGGAAATTATGCACCATTTGCATTTTATTGTGAATTTAATGCATTGTTAAGGTGTCAAGAGAGTTGGTTGATTCCTGTTGTTGTGAATTAAACTGATAATGAGACAATTGCTTTGAGTTATCGCATTAATTATTTGATGACTGATTAATACATTGCTGCAAAGAAAAAAAATGTTATGCACGCAGAAAGGTGAGTTTTCATGGCAGCTTCTGACTTACTAACACTGACCAAAGACAGATAAATGATAGAAATAATTTCCAAATAGGAATCCTACAAGTAATTTAATATTCTTTTTAGAATACTTTGAAGACAAACTATGTTGTCTTTTTGATTTTACCTTTGTGTTTGAGGAATGATACAATTGTTTATACAAGCAATTCTTAAATAGATAATGGTCAAGCCAAGAGTTTGTATAAACTCTGATTTTTTTTTTGAAATCTAATTGAGAAACTGTTTGTAAGGTAAACTGCAATTACCTTTAAAGAGTGCTGTACACATGAAGAAAAAAAAAAAGTTTGTTTAAAGTGAAACTGAAGAGTTACTGCCCTGGACTTGTTACTTTCTCCCTTTGTTGTGTATTTTTTTAGTTAAAAATCAGACTAGGAGAAGCCTTGATTCCTGTAACTTCCACAGTGGTGACAAGGGAGATGAAGTTCTTGTCCAGGTTATTTTTTTTTTTAATTGTTAAAACACGCGGGAAGTCTTTGGGACAGGCACCGTGCAGAAGTTAGATTAAAAGACTGTCCCTGTTTTAAGGGAAATACGTCTTTCTTTTTAAAGGAAGATTAATGGCACAAGGCGCAGAGTGTTACTTGCTCCAGCACCTGGCTTCGTGTATTTTTCCCTTGAATAACTTGACGTAAAAGAGTTTGTTCAGTGCCCAGATGGTCCATATACATCAAAATTGGCTGAATTCCGAACATCGTGGACTTGCTGTGTGGTATGTCTGGCTCATCCCGTGTGGCAGTGTGTATGTGGGGAGTACGGTATGTCCGCAGCACTGGACTAGCACATCTTGGTCTGCCCATGTGCAGGTACTCTCGCCCAAGATACCTTGAGTCTGGAAGTTCCCACTTCCAGCAGTGAGATTCCTATTTCCACTGGGGCGTAATTTCCACACAGAAAAAGGAGACGTTGCCAGAGGAACTCCAGATGTGTAATATGCATTATTCAACAACTCAGATGAACAGGTGCTGGAGTGCTGGCTCTTTAAGCAGTCCCAGTAGAATTATTACAGCAAAATGTGTATGTTTACAACAAAATAAATCTGCGACACAGGGAAAAAACCCAGCCCACAACCGAGATATTGTAATTAGCGAGTATTACAATGCAATTTTTCTGCGGTTTAATCAGACTATATATTTGATGCAATTCACGAAGAGACTTTTCAAACCTGTTTGTGATGTTTGCATGATACATTTTTATGAGGAAACTCTTCCACCTTTGCATTTTTTTCATATATATTTATGGTTAGAATTATTTTTGTATTTTCCTTATTTTTAATTATCCTTGGGTTTTCTACTTGGTATTTTTCCAGTATTTGTAGAGACTTGATTAAGTCAATCAGAGTGAGTGTTGCTCATCAGCAAAATATATCTGGTGTTGAATAGTGTCATTGGAAGTGGAAGGCGAAAAAAATTCCCCACGTGATCAGAAAGGCAAAGTTTTGTTCTGTGTTTTAGCACTGATGCATTTAAATGTACTGCTTCTTCTCTTTTTGTATCTTTCTTAGGACTGCTGTCTGAAATCTTTGGTTATGTCTGAAATCTCCTGCTTATGGGTAGAACTGCACAGGGGGGCAGAAATCTCTCTGTATGGAAGAACATGCAGATCAAGGCTTTAGAGAGGGAGGAAATCACTAGACCTGCTGATATCAATGGAGACTAAGAACTAAACTCTAGGTAAGGATCCATAATAATGCCAATACAAAAAAATCCAAATAATTACAATATTAACAAGCAGCACTACTAAAAGGGGAGTCTTTGCTAGAAGATGTTATTAGCAGCAAAAGAAAAAGAATAGTACATTCTAGGGCTCCTAAACTGATAAACTTACAACATAAAGTATATTTCCTTTTGAAACAATGTATTATGCCACTTTAATATCTATCCCAAAATATGAAATTTAAAAGCTTTAATATTTAAGAGATACCAAGTTTAAAATCATGTTGTTCCCCCCAAATTAAAAGTGTTGTTGAGTACTGCATATGAGAACTATGTGAAAAACAATTCCTTGTTTTCTTACTCAGGGTTTTGGGGATGGATTTCAATAGCATTTAGGCATATATCATGTGAGCGTGCACCAGGCGCTGCTAAGTAGCTCTCAAGGCTTTCACAGATAACACAGGATGGAAAAATCACTAAAAACGATAGACAAATTCTTGCAGAATCCTAAAAATTGACAGACACCAGAGGAGACTATTGTCTGAGGAAACTAGTTAACCTTTCCAGGCGAACACGTCTGCCATTACGATATCTTAATAAACCGTTCTTTCTGCACTCTGGGGCGAGCTGAAAGAGGCATAGTTAAACGCCGTGCAGCTGCTATGGCATGTGCCAAAGTTTAGACTGATCTAAGCGAGGCTTAGAAGCTATCTTTAGCATCCAGATGAGTGACACTATCCCAAGCATGCGCTCTTTTTTACCTGATGTGCTGCTCCTATCATGCTATCATGTAAAGCAAAATACCTGTTATCAACAGGCACTATTTTGTTCTCTGCTTGAATTATGCTTGATTTTAATTAACAGCCTGGACATTAAAAAAAGCATTGCTTTCTGACCCTTCGTATGTTGAATTGTTGGGAAATAATTTGTTTGTTTTTAGCAGTGCTTGGCAGCAATTTCATGCTTTTCGATTGTATGGCACTACAAAGTACATCTTTCACTTTCTGCTGTTCTGACATCATCAAATTCTAGTCGCTACCCTGTTCTGCAGGGCTCTTGTTGCTAAGAGCCTCAACTGTCACAAGGCAAAAGGAAATGTGTGCATGTGGAGAAAAGAATCTGATATTATTTCAGGCTTCCTCCTGCTGTTTCCCTTATCTCCCATCTTGGAGATAAGGGAACCAAAAAGTCCTGTTAATCTCAAAGCTCTCTGGTTTAAGCCTTTGGGAATGGAATGCTTTCTAGACCCTCAGTTTGCTGATCCCAGAGATGCACTCAGGTGCAGCTTTGTTTGCTAAAGAGCCAAGGACACATTTAACAATGCGGCAGGACTGCCTCTTACATTCCTCTGTGCTGGCACTTCGGAGGAAGGAAAATGCATGGAGGAATGCGAGGTGAACAGTGAAGGAAGCCAGGGGAGGATGACTGTGGGGAGGAAGAAAATAAAATGACAGAAAAGGAGATAAGAAAATAGAGGATGAAGTGGAGAGGGTAAAAAGAAGTGACAGAATGACCTGGAAAAGAAAAAAAGAGATGTTGTTCCTGTGGGTTCTGTGGATCATATTCAGCACGTCAGTCTTAATGCGGTTTGATGTTTTGTCGTAACGCTGACATGGTGCATCAGTGTAGTAGTTTGTAGTGCAGTGTAATAAGCTCATAATGTGCTGTTTTACAGGTCCTCAGTAGCTTCTGGATGGTTCCAATCAGGACAATAATACCAACAGAGAGGGTAATGCTGCGGGTGAGGTGTACCTAGATGGAACAGACAGCATGTGATGAGAGATAAATGGAGAAGACAGAATAACTGGAAGAAAACTGAAGAAGGGAGGCTGAGATACGAGAAGAGGTTAGTGACCAGACAGCGTTCCAGAGGCAAGCCTTCGTTCCATTACTGAGCGTAAGTACTACTGGCGGAAATGCTGTTTCAAATGGGGAAGTGACGGGCTAGGAAAGCTAAACTAACTGACCTGAGATGGAGAAGGGAGGGTGTCTTTAGAGGAAGTAAACCAAAGCAGGGGAAGGTGAAGGTATTGTTTAGTACACCGCTACCTGAAACGGTGACAGGAGATGTTACAGTGACCTGTGCTGGAAAGACTCCCATTCCTTAGCGCTCAATCTGAGCAGCTGTAGCACAATATGCATCAACACACAAAACGAGTCTGCTCTTTGGAAAATGAAGGTAACACTTTACCTTCAGGGAAGCATGCAGCTCAGCAAGTCTTGACTGGGTACATGGAGGGTGTTGAACAAAAAAGCAAAGCCTGCAGATTCACTCTGTTTTTTCTACGCAAATTTGTTTGGAAGAGAGAGAAATTTTTAGAAATGGAATTTTTTTTTTCCCCATTCACCATTTTCCTGCTATTTTTCAGCTTCTTTGGCTAGAACTAAATTCAGACCCTTTCTTTTCAGGCTCCTCTTTTTAGTCTTGAGCTTTCTGAATTAAATGCTGCAATATTAGCTGCCTACAGTTACTGTGATTGGACTCCATGGGTGGCCTGAGCAATTTTCAGACAATGGAGCTGGTTCTTTTCTCACTCACATCAGTGTAACTCACTGGCTTCAGTGGAGTTACTCTTGATTCACAGTGTTGTGAAAGGAGAATTGTGCTTTCTCTTTCATATGTTCTTTCATCTCCATGATATTTTTGCTTACATGTATAATTGATTTTTCGGGAATATCTCCTGCTCCTGACAGGTAGACCTAGGAACTTCCTAAGACAGAAATAAATGTAGGCATTTTTTAGGTCACTGAGTTCAATCCACTGCTGCTACACCACCATGTTATATAACTTCTTTCATAAACTGATCAGGCTTTAAACATTCCTTTAGACTCAATACTTACTACAATTGGTAAGTTCAAACAGAAAGGTTCATTACGTCCTGTGTAAGTTCAAAACCACAACTGAAATAATTTTAAAATGCTCTAAAGTATTTTCCCTTCCTACATACGCCTCACTTTTCAGTGCAGCAGCAATGATAAAGGCTTCATGCTCGGCAGAAGTTGGCTCAGCTCTGAGAACCACGGTTCTGAAATTACAGGCATACTTAGGAAAGGGTACCGTGCAGTCTTCTCTTCATGGTCACATCCCTCTCGGATTTTAGTAGGGTTACAAGCAGTCATCTGACAACAAATTTTTACCATCCCTGAAGTGCCACCTTGAAAGTAATTACAGAAGGAGAAGGGAACGGAACAGGTGTGTACAAGTTGGCTGAGGATGGAGTACTGCAGAATTCAACTTACTTGTGTTGAGCTACCTGCTCTTTACCACCCTGTCTTAGCGCACCCAGACCATTTTGGCAGAGTTTGTTCCTCACTTACGGAATTCCTGGGCCTAACTGGTATGAAACTGGAAATCATCAGAAATAACCAAGAAGTTTAATTGTAATTAAAGCATAGATGCAGAGCTCAATTTTTCACTTACATGGTGCAAATAAGATAGTTCAGCTGAAGCAAACAGAATTATTTGTGAATGCTACTGTGATACTTCCATGTCCTCCCTACCTTCCCTATAGTCTTTCAGCATATGTGCTCTCTATTGACATGGAATATAATTTAGTTTTTTGCCCTGTGTTCCTAGATCTCTGTTCTATACCTGACTTTAGCAAGCCTGTTGCCTGTTCTTCCTTCCCTGCTGAAGCTTGGCTTCAGAAGTTGCATCTGTTACTGAGGAAGTTCTTGACAGTTACCATTTAGCTGGGGCAAGTTTGGTCTGCAGCTGTTGGAAAATGGTGGCTGCACATCACGAGGGACTGAGGAAGAGGTGTATTAGTTGTGAAAGCCAAACTGTGGTCGCTGTACAGCAACCAGTTGGCTGTGTTACTACTCGAGTGGCTGTTTATGCAGCCCTTTGGCTACTGTATTTCTGATGCAGAAATAGGTGCACAAGTTGCATCATGCAAATACAGTAAGCCTCATACTTTTAGGAATTACTGGAGATGCTCAAAGTAATTGTATGGCAAGTTCATGCAACACTTCATAGGAGTGGTAGACCCTCTTGGTTTTGTTGGAACTGCTTTGCACATCCAATTCAGGCCTAGTGTGTTTGCTCTGAGGATCTCTTTGGGATTGCTGGACATGGGACATCCTGCACATAGGCAGTAACATCCAGTTATTAGATACCAGTAATCCCAGAGATACAGGCACTTCTCAGAATCTTCCTGGAGAACATGTCTGGTTGGAAATGAGGACGGACAACCCATCTAAGGCAACCTGCACTTATGGTAGCCACATCTAACCATGTCTGCAGGCCTCCCTTCTACTGCAAGATCCTCATACCGTCCTATCCCCTTCTCTTTTATCTGCAAATTCTCCTTATTAAAAAATCTGAGAGATATCCTGCTGTATGCTCACATGGAAAGCAGTTACCACCCAGGACTCCTCAGTGCATCACCATTCCCAGCTTTTTCATCAGCAGCGCTGAACCCAGCACGTGTTGTTGGGCTGTTGAAAGATGGCATTGCCTCTGGTCATGATCTGCTGCGTGCTCGACAACGTGCTCATCATAGGCCAAGGAGAGAGCAGTGAGGCAAGTCAAACTAGTTTCTTTCACCCACACAGCACGCTGGGTGGAAGAAATTGTTTGGTAGGCTGCATGCTACACAAGCCTGATGCAGGGGTTTGGGGAGAGCCTGGTGTGTCTTCTAGATGCTTTCTAACATGTAAGTGCATGATGGTGATGGGTTATTTTGAGGCTTAGAACTCTGACAAGTGGTCTCTGGCAGAGTTATCTGTTCAAGATGTTACCACTCTCAACTGTCTGCTTTACCCTGCTGCTAGGTATTACCACACTCTTATGATGGAGACTCTAGGTCACAGGCTGGCGTATTAAACAACTACTTTCATTGCTGTGTTCTACAGGAATGATCATGACCTCAGGCAGTTGGGAGACATCTTCTACATGGCAGCTAAATCTGCCACAGCTTGTTGCTCAGAGCCTTTGGTTCTTAACCATGAGCAGAAAGAGTCCTTTCCTGTCCCCGCAGGCCTGAGGACAACATTCTTGCTTTTACTGCCACTGCAGATCCTCTGTCACCCCAGAAGCCCACTGCTTGTCCATATGGAAGACTGTTGTCATAGTTGTTACAACTTAAGAGATCAAGGAGTATGCATAAAGGAAGTTCAAAGTCAATGGTATTGGATTAAGCAAGAAGTGAGGATTGTTCTTTGGAAGGTGAATTACTGAAGAAAAAACTCTCTTAAAGTTTTTGTAGTTTATGTCATCCTGAAAGTGGTTTATGATCCCACCATGCAGTTCTTAAGTTTTAGTGGCTGTTCAGTTTCACTGAAAACTGTAGACATAATAGAAAATAGGTCAGAATCTTTCTTTATGAGGAATAAAATGGTATGACATCAGAGTAAAAGATGAGCTTTTTATCCCAATTTCATTAAGAAATTGTTTTGATATGATACAGCTATCTTTATTTGTCTATCTGTTTCTGGAATGGAAGAAGACTGGAAGCAGGAACAGGATCTCTTCCTCTCAGCTGAGAATGTCTTTTGGAATTTTCTTAACAAAAAAAATCAGTTTAAAAGCTGGTCAACTGCAAGTCCATAGGAAATCCAACTTCAGCAGTTCCGGTGTTTACCCGAACACTTAGCTGGGAGTTGATTTATGTTCAGCAAGGGATTAAGCCAAGACGGCTCGAAGCAGTTCAAGCTGCTGGTGGTGCGCCCTGCCCACCTCCCACAGGTTACCATTCCCACAGCAGGAATGGCTCAACGCCTCGGGAATCAGTACCCGAGTTTCTGCCTTTCCCAGATGGGCTAATGAAGGCGAGCCAACATCGGTTTCTGTTCCAGCTTAAGCCATAGCATTCCTGCCGTGGGAGACCGCTCACAAGAGAGATGATTGTACATAGTTGGGGTAGATGGTTTCTTTGTCAGCTGCCGCTTAACCCTGGGTGAGATATAAATGAACACCTCCAGCGGGATGGTGTTTGAGAGAGGAGAATTGTAAATGACTGATCTGAAAGATCAGGAGACCTCGATGGGAACAGAAAGTTGAGGTGGCTTAGGGTGTATGTGGTATGAGGAACAGTGTCCTGACCGCTACGCTTCCAAGGCGGTAAAAACCCAAGTCCATTCATCATCATCATCATACTTAATTTTGTCAACATAATTTTGCTTCTCTTCGATTTTTAATTTAAAAAAAACAATAGCGCGTGTCCGCAGGAGGTGTCCCCCGTGTGGGAGGTGTCCCCCCGGGCCCCGCTGCCCCGGTGGATCCCGCGGGCAGGAGCGGTCACGGCCGCACTTCCCCGCGGCGGGGCTGTGGGAAAGGCGGCGTGACCGCCGCGCCGCGGGAACCCCACGGGAATTCGTCCTCCCCCCGGCACACCGCCGTTCCCAGCCGTGCGCGTTTCGCGGGGTGCGGGGCCCCGGCTCCATCCCATGCGCC
>VZZY01023723.1:83648-112995 GCA_013400335.1 Eurystomus gularis | reverse complement strand
TGTTGCTTTCCGGCCGCAAACTCGCGGCCGTGGCGGTGGGTGAGCGGTACCGCAGCGCCCGGCTCGCCCCGTCCTCCTAAGAAGCGTGACTGATCTGCTCGTCGCTCCGGTGTGAAACGCAGGCAAGGGAATGGCTTGGGCTGTGAGTAGCTTGAATGTCGTCGTGTTCCTCCTTCGTGCTGCTTGCTGAGCTCGGTGAGATCCCGAAGGCGGCACGTCTGGTGGAAGTGGAGCCGGAGAAAGTCCCATGGAGAGGCGGCAGCACGGCGCGGCTCGGGCACTGCAGAGGTTTTATTGCCGGGGTTGTTACAAAATGTGCAAACATGCCCTAGTCCCGCGTCGCTGCCTGCGAACGAGTGTGGCGAGTTCACAACGACAGGATTTGGCTTTCGGTTTTAAACAGGCAGGGCTGAATGGGATGTCCTGGTGTCCCTGGCAGCTTTAGGGTGTAATCTTGTTTGCAAATTGATCCAATTTATCTTGAAATCCTTGAGGAAAGTAATCAAGGAGGGCCTTATAGCTTCCCCTGCGCCTCCTTGCTATGTCTTGTGGCTGTACAGTTGCATTTCTTATTTTTATGATGTGAAAAACTGATGTGGAAACAGTGAGATGAGGAGAACATAAATGTTAAATGCCATTGACGGCACAACGCTTAGGAACTCTTCTGCCGCTTTGTCCTCTCTCAGTAAGCGTTGACTTGTTTCTGTCAGAAGTTGGTAACGGTTTCATACTGGGGTGAATGAATGTTGAGTCTTAGTATTGTTTTTTCTTGTGAAGTTCAAGTAGAAGCAGAATTGCAGGAAAACCACAGTATGTTAATAGCAGATGAAAACAGCGTATTTTCAGCTCTTACCGAGTATGATTGGAAAGCTTTTTCAAAATTACTGAGGTCAATAGAGCAATTTGATGCTGCCCTAAACATATGTAAGCAATACTGTGCTGAAAATTGCTAGTTTCAAGTGTTTGCTGACATTTATTTACCTAAAGACTAAGTTGAAAAACTGCAAGAGTGAAGTTCTGGTCATTTGTAATTACTGTCTAACTGAATGGTTAAGACAGTAGTTTTGGGTAAGCCAGGAGAAGACCACTGCTAAAAAAGTAATGATGAAGAACAAGCATGGCCAGAGTACTTTTTTTCCTGAATTACAAAGTAGTTACACTAAACCTCCCACCCTGCCCAGCCTTCCACTAGCTCAAAAACCCTCTCAGCTGACTGAATGGTAATCAATGACTACGCAGTTTGGGTGATAAAGTGTCTGCTTATATATAATGCATGAAGTTCTGTGTCTTGATCAGACTTTGCTGGACAGCTACAAGAAGATACTGGGACAGAAAAACACGGTGTAGTTGAAGCTGCCTTTGACTTACTAACCCTGCTACCCTGTGCTCAGGGTAAAGAAATCATACGTAATCAGGAGCGTATGATGTTTCTTTTAAGTGACAAGCTTTAGTTCAACAACATGAATGATTTTTCTTTTAAATAAAAAGAATCTGGTAAACAACAGTTTACAACCTTTCTCCTTCACGGGCATTGTGGTTCTGAAATTGCTGCTAAAAGTTCTGAGAGATACAGGTACACGATACTTCTGAAAGTCAGATCATGCAAGTACTGATGCTTAGAACAAATTCCCCGTGCAGGCTCCTTAGAAGAAAGATTAGCTCTTCTAATGCGTTGGGAGGTTTTGTGTTTAATCCCGTAATCTCCTGTACTACCTGTCACAAGCTGAGACATTACTGAACTAATAGAATCTTCTGTGCTCAGGAAACAGAACAAAACATGCTTTTTTTTTTTTTTTTTGTCCAAGAGATTATGTCAGTGTCTTGGAAACTCAAACATACCGGCATAGTCATTGCAGGTGAATAAAGTTGGTAGCATCGTGAGAGTTGCGATATTTTAGTCAAAAGGATGAGGCAGGTGTGACTGACGTTCAGTAGTTTTGCTATTTTTCTGAAGAGAATTGTCTTCAACACGTATCCTGGCTTTCTTAATTTTAGGAATTTAACCAACTGTTGTGTTGTGTTGTTTTGTTTTGTTTTTTCTTAACATGGTCCAAGAGAGGATATGCCTACCATAAATGAGATGGCAGAGCACTGGAACAGGCTGCCCAGGGCAGGGGTGGAGTCACCATCCCTGGAGCATTTAAAAGACACGTAGGTGTGACGCTTAGGGACATGGGTTACTGGCGACCTGGCAGTGCTGGGTTAATGGTTGGACTTGATCTTAAAGGTCTTTTCAGCCAGAATGATTCTATGACATAATAACAGAGTTTTGCCCCCAGCGTGGACATCACACAGTGCTTATCAGTGGATTTAAACCGGAAGATATAAAACTAAACTGGTAGTTTTATTTCTTCAGACAGAAAAGTTTTAGCAAGTCAGGCTTAATACCCATTGTCTCTAGTCCTTTAAACTGCTTAAAAAGGGCATAGAATTTGATTTGTATTTTGTATCTTCTTGGTCTGTGAAGGCATATGGAGAAATACGTGGAGAAAAGTTGAAAAAGTACTCGAGAGAACACTGAATATTCAGGGTAGTGTTTGGAATGGGAAGTTTTAATAGACAACATAAAAAAGTATGCAAGGCCAGTATGCTGCTGCAGTGGAATGAACCCGAGTTTGTGGCAATGCACTGCAGCGTGTGTGCATCAACATTCTACTGTGGAGTAGAAATGCACTTAGGAACTGAATCTTCTGGTCGCCACCACTTAGCACCCTTTGGTTAGTGTTGCATAGCTGTCCCAGAGCACGCGGCTGGATTCCTTTTGGGTTAAACTGAGCAGGAAGGTGGCCCCAAAGAGCACATGAAATACAATCTAACAACTGCAAAGTCCCTAGGACTGAGTTAAAGCTGGTCTGAAGTAAAGACCCTATGAAATCCGTATGATCCGGATGCAGGTTTCACTCAGCAAAACTGCTCTTATTTGTCCTGCTTTCTGCTTATATAGCTGTTGCTTTTCCTCGGGGTACTAGTCAGAGGAAGTTTTCAGATAATTCGCTTTTTTACTCTTCAATTCTGGGAGGAAAAAAAAAAAAGAAAAATAAGAGGGGAAAAAGTTTGATGTCATTGAAGCTTCTGCTTCTAAATCTTCAAAGATGAAAGTTGTTGTTTTTTTTTTTTCTGATCTAGAAGGAATACACATTCTATTAAAGCTCTAAGTTTAAATACAAACCATGTTTCAATATATTTACTGTTTACACCACCAAGTGAGAATATTGTACATAATTTTTTAAAAAGATATTAACTGGTGGGCTTCCCCCCCCAAAATTCAAGTATCTTTCCATAATCTGAGCCATGTTCACTCATTCTATAATGCAAGTGAACTAAAGGTGGACATAATTGTATTATATAATTGTACTATATAATTGTACAGGTTTTTGCTGACCATTAGGCTGTTGTAGAAACATCACATTATGCTAGCCTCTAAGTCTTCATTTTATCTCAAGATATTTCCTTCAGTAAAACTAAAATAAGTGACAGCAATTACTGTAATGGCTATTAAAATATTTATTTCTTTAAATATTTTAAATTAAGCCATTTGGCTTATTTTCTCTTTTCTGTTCAACTTAGTACAAATTGACTTTTTATGAGCTTGTAACCTTTGCCAGTCTTGGAAAATGAAACACTTTGTGACGCCATCAAAACAGAGATGTATGTCAGAAGCTTGTGGCTTCTGGGAAAATATCTTTCTGTCTTGCAAAATCCTGGCGGCTCAGGAGAAATGACCGAAGCATTTAGAAACTGATATTTATGTTCAGAATTGTTCAGCTATTTATTTAGACCTCATAAAATAGCTAAACCTCCAGCATCTGAAAAGTGCATTAGCTCTGGTAATAGAAAGCTTTTCAGTGTGTTCCGAGATGGTGCAAAGTTTAGACTTCATGTGAAGAAGAAAAAAACTGAAATATGATTGCCTATGCACTACCACAGAGAGAAACCCTCAACCGTGGGCAAAGTGCAGATTGAGAACTCTTGTCTCTGTAAAGTATACAAACGTAAAGCTGCAGCAAGGCTACTGCTTCCTGAGGCTGACCTGAAGATCTCTCTACTATGCTTGTCTGATTTCATTGTTGCTTTTTAAAATCCCATCAGCAGCGGTCAATCTGGTAAGCATGAGATGAGTTTTAATTTTGGAGCTTCTTGGGCCAGGAGTGGTGGCTTCTGAGCTGGCGGTTGTACTGGGCAATGGTTCTCCCTGCCCCTTCTGTCCAGATAAAATGCATGCAACTTCAGGCAGTGGAAGTGTATAGTATGCAAACGTTAAAAAAGAACCCCAAACCAAAATGCAACGTTTACATATAAAAGTCTGGGGATACTTTTAGACTATTGAGACTTACGTAGAAATGCTGAACAGGATGAAACTTTTAGTGGATGATATTTCTGTTGATAAGTTAGCTGTCAAAAACACTTTCTGTACTTGCTTAAAATAAATAGTGAAATTACCTTCTGCTTGTCTTCACAGGCTGAAGAACAATGGCTTCCTTCAGCAACCTGACTATTGGCATTGCTGGTGCCAGTTTTACTGTATTTCAGCTCCTGTTCCATGTTGTAAGTTCTTGGGTGTCAGCACGAATAACACCTGGTTTTAACAATCTCAGCGAAAAAAGGAAGATCGAATGGAATTCAAGGTAGAGTGTTCAAAACAAACTACAGCTAATAACTTACTTGAAGTTGTCGACATCTGAACCACCCGTGTGCATATCTATAAAACTGCAGAAAACATCATTAAACACCTGCGAAGATTAGAGGGGTGGTTCTAGGCACTTGACAAATTCTGAATGTGAAATGCTGAGGCCTGTTCCTGAACACGTGGCATTAAAAACCATTGTACGTTAAACGCTTTATTAGACAGTGATGCCAAAGTGAAAGTCAGGGGAAAAAAACCAACAGTGACTGGTGAAAGGTAATAAGCTGAAGTGGATTAATTTTAAATTGCTTCTCTGTGAAGCTTCTGGTAAAGAGAAGTATGAAATTCCTTTTCCCCGAACATACATGAAAATCAGAACTATTGCAGTTTATTTTGTGATGTTTCTGGTCATGCTTTTGGGTGCAAAGCAAATTGCTCTCTGCTCTCCTGGTGCTACTACAACCTGTTCTATATCAGTTATGGCTTTCCAAGAAATTCAGTGGATCTTTGGTGTAGTACTGGAGTGAGGCAGGGTTGGACAGGTACATCTGTGTGTTGCTGGTGAAGGAGAATGCAAGAAGAGGAGGGAGAAGGGGAAAAAGGAGAAGAGGCGGAAGGTATGACAGACTCAGGGCACACATTCAGCAGGGAGCTGTGAAAACTCAATCTAAAAACCTTCCTCAGTCCTTTGGAATTCCGTCACCGGGATGGATCCACATGCATTACACTTGTCTCCTCAGAGTGCTGTTAGAAACTTGTTCAACACTGTGAGTCTCTCCTGGGCGCTTTCCTCTCTTTTAAGCTGTAAATGAAGTATAGGGTAGTAATTGCAAACCGGATGGTCACTGAGGTTTTATCTGCAACACTACTCTGAACGGGTATATACAGTACACAAGGCCCTCTGGTTGAAATGGCTCCGTACAGTGTAACTTGATGCTTGAGTAGCCCATTTGAACTTTAAAATATTTTTTCATGTGTTTCTCAAATTTGAAGCTAAAAAATGTGTGCTACGTTGCTGTCACTGCACTCAAAATGCATTAGTCCTCTCGCTGTTCCTCAGTGCTGTTTAAAAGCAGTATCAGGTGGATACTTTTAAAGTTGTTTCCATTGTTCTAGGCAGCATTAGCAACTCTAAATAGTCTGGCCCTTACATTTGGCAAACGTCCACCTGCAGTGCTCTTAAAGGCACCATCTTAATTTCAGTTCGATCTTTGAATCTCTACCTGTCTGCTACAACACTTCATAGGATGTCAGTTTGTGATACTGGTGCAGCTTGTGTTTATCTCTGCTACAATTGACAATAGAGGGAGGCAGGGAAACCAATCTGTTACCGTGTTGGAACTCTTGTCTTTAAGCCTCATCAAGTGACCCTTGAATTGCATAATAGGCTTTCTGAGAATTGGTAGTGCTAAGTTGTTGTGCTTTGCATAATAACATATGAATTGTTTTGTGCATCACAAGTGTGCTGGAAATAAGCTACTCTCTAATCTCTGGACTACTTTGTAGTAAGATGTTTAACTAGGCGTGTTGATACAGCACCCCAGGCTGTGTCCTTTTCTACTTGTTTTCTCGTTTTTTCTTGGGGTTGGTAGCAGGATGTAGATGCTAGCACGCAGATGAGTAGTGGTCCAGTGCTACATCCAGTTCTGGAGTTAAAAGGCACGAAACATAAAGCATGGTTGATGTTATCAACAGCTTGTTGATGTTATTCCTGAGGAAGGCATGAAGAAAGGCTAACTGTGCTTGTGTTTCAACACAAGATTAACTGTTAACTCTGCAACTAAACACGGTGCTCTGTCAAACTGCCCCATCGCTCCAGTGTTTCACCGAAATGAAGAGACACCCTAAGGTGTACCTAAAATGTTCAGAGAATGTAGATGGACAAGTACGTACTCTGCAGACAGCTGTACAGGTAGGGAAAGTTACTACCTCCCAGTAAAATAAGTTGGGTTAACTTAAATAATTGAAAAGCAGATGGTGGTTATTTTGTCCTGTGCTGAACTGGTGCAGGGAGTGCTCACAAAAATGGTTCTGTTGGCAGTCCTGAAGGAAACTGGCACAGAGGATGGTTATGCATTTTTATCAGCTCAGCTGGGTCTGGAAGAGGGCATCTTCCTGAAGTGAGCAGCAGCGCTGAAAATATATTGTTACCATTTGGAGGGTTTTGTAACAAAACATTTGAGCTGCGGCTCTGGCCTGTGTTTTCCATACTGTCAATTTGTTCATTCTGAGTTAAGAACCAATGAATTAATTGCTTCTGGAGTCTTAAGTATGCAGACACTTGGATTGAGTTAAAAACTCTACTTTGACACAGATGTAGCGTAACTCTTTAATTTGTTGTGCAGGAATTCCTGTCACATCTTCTATAATAAATGCTTGTACTGCTATTAAGCAGTTGTGAAAAAATAGATATGTTCAATAATAAAGGAACAAACATGCAACTTAATCAGTGCAACCCTTCTCTTTGCAGTTCAATGAGGAGTTAAAGGATGCAAGCTGTGACAGTAATTTCAAGGAAATGCACGGAGCTTGATAGCTTGACCTAGATTCCATGTTAAAATGGAGTGTTGCACTATTTCCCTCCCTCTGTCCCTTCTGTGGAGAAACTTCAAAGTCCAGAATAAAGGAGGAAATATGCTTCTTCTTTGTTTTAATTTTTTTTCCCTTCCCCCTTCAAGTGCTGTGCTTGTGTAGAGCTTGTATTCTAGACACTAAGGTTTGGATAAACAGCCACTCCTGAGACAAACTGCAACTGTAAACTAATAAGCTATATCCTTGGACAAATTTTTCTTCTTTCAGCATTATTCTCTCCTAAAGTTCAAAATTCCCAAGTATTTCTCAAACACGAATATTATATACCATACTTTGTTTTAAAAGGAAGCCAAGTTCCTACCTCTCTGTTAATTCTGTGTTGCAAGAGTAGACATTTTAATTAAACTGTTAATTATCATTAAAGTTCTGATAGAAGGGGGAGCACAGATAGAATGGTTAGTAGATTTTCTCATCCAGCTTGTTACACTTGACTATTCATATTGTATTAATCTCCACTCAGTTTCTTGGAACACTGTTGAAAATACTGCTGAAAAGAAAATGATGACGCTTGTTAAACCAATTGTAAATAGATACTTCCTTTATGAAAGGTTTCAGAATCTTTTAATGCCTATAAGCAGTAACATAACTTTTGGAAACAGACTGGGGGTAATAACCTACCCTTTCTTTGCCAAGTCTTCTGCAGGAAGTAAGATGTTTTCTTCAGCTCTTGCATGATAGAGTTTAGAGTCCTGAGAGTGACTTGAGCACATTTTAAAATACTAATAACTTTCAAATACGTGTATTCAATATGTACAAAGACGAGACTAATAACTAACAGCATCTGTATGTTGGTGTGCATGTTGTTAATGCTGTGAATATGGTGCAAAGGTGTTTTTTGATCGCGCAGCATCAAACCTACAGTTCTCACCTTTCGAATAGTATCCATAGTTCAGTAGAGCTGTTTGGGCACAATTTTTTATTTTTTTTTTTTTCTTACTAGCCACGCTTGAAAAGTGGGAAAGCAGTCAGTGGCTGCAGACTGTTAGGTGCAGTTTCTAGTAGCGTTAAACCCGTGGCTGGGGGAACAAGGTTACACATTTTGGACCCACGCCCACTGCATTGTTCTACCTTCCAAGAATACAAGTGGACTCAAAGGGCAGGCACAGCCCTGGCCTGTGCGCTGGCAGAAACCCTGCCAGGGCCTCTGTAAAGAGGTAATTCTCTTTAAGGGCTTGTTAACATTCAGAGTTTATCTACAGTGTGCGTGCAGCCTGTATACCTCAGACCGTGTCTTTTGGAAAAAACATGTTTAGTACCCAAGTGTAGACAAGGCAACTCTGATTACTGGGACTTTCTATATTCCTCTTGTCCTGTATAATAAAAGATGTGAGCTGCTAGTTCATGTGAACCTGTAGCTGTTAAACCCCAGGTACTCAGCTACAACCTTTTGTTGTACAAGTTTTCTTTTTTAAAACCAGAATCTACTTCAAATGAAGTAGAAATTCTTTCTGAAACTTCCCTTCATAGGCTTTTTCATTTAATGCCTCTCTTTCAAAAACCTGAACTTGGCAGATTTCTTATGAATAATCTATTAATTTGGTGCATGAAAGGAGAAACCTGCTGCTGCAGGACTCACGGGCCAATCTGAATATGAAATGCACACCAGTTTACCAAGAAAGGGGACAGTACAGTAGGTATTTGTTAGAGAACTGGATGTCGTATTGTCTTTAAGGATAATACTTGGGAAATCGGAGGAAAATGTAGATCTATATTACTTTAAGGACCCTACTTTCTGTTTAACACCCCCCAGCTCCAATCCAATAGAGTCCTCCTTTTTGACTGTTTTTTGCACCTGACGTTGTATAAGTGGTTGGATGTAAAGAAGAGATGATTGTCTTCCACAGAGGTATCTGGATGCAGTTGCAAATGGCTTTAAAAAACCATCCTGCCTTAAGCAGAGAAGAGAAAGGTGTGAGTGGCAGTATCTCCTTGTGACTGTGATCTCTTTTTCAGGACAGTGTCCACATTCCACGCCTTGGTGGTTGGTGGGTTCTGCCTGTATATTTTGTTGTACGACGATGCTGTTAATGCAGACCGTCTCTGGTAAGGCACGTTATGTGTATGTTGTCTTTACACAACTAAGTAACAGAATCGAGAAGGAAAAAGTTAATCTTGCAGTGTATTAATTACTGAAATAATTGTTTTCATTTCCCATTAAAATATGCAGCTGTGATGTATCAATTTTTGTCTGTACTACTTGAGAATTCCAAATTATTTTGTCAGTATTAATTTCTTATGCAGTGTGTCTCTAAGGTGGAATAGATAAAATACAAGCAATTGATATAAAATAGCATTTTAAATTACTAAAGCATAGAACCAAGAGTGTAACTGTAAGTTGGCATGGCTGAAACTATGCTATTTACTATAATAATTTTAAAGTGCAATTGAAATGCTGTTGCAGGTCTGGAGTGTGTGTGTGTTTAAAAAAGCTGAAGGGGCCTATTATATGTATAAAATACCTATGTCTAAATTGATAAATTAAGATATTTTAATTTCTGCCTCCCATAAGCTTCTATCAATCTTTGTTTTAAAAAATGTATGAAAGTTTCAAGTGCTGTCTTCACAAGCAGTAGGAGTATTTAATAAACGGATTTCTAATGTTTTCTCTAGTTAAAATATTCTATATTAAGTTTATCTTTTCTTGATTTCTAGTTACATTGTTTTGTTTCAGGCTTTTTTATAAGAAGGGGGGAATGAGGTGGCTTTGTTTTAGTTGAGTTAATTATAGATTGCTATTAGTGTTTTGACATTCCACTCGTTATCCTCTGGAACTCTTTCCCTGCTGAAGGGGCCATATTTTTCCTGAAGACTAAGTAACTATTTTAAGGTTCATGTCATATTTCTGTCATAGACTGCTGTTTTTAACTTTGTCAAAGGACCAGTTTAAATTTACATAAATCTAACTTCTGATGCTTGTTCTGCTCTTTTGATACTGTAAGTTAGTGACGATGCAGCGTGGACTAGAGGGGACTGGGTGCTTGAAGCGCTCTGCCACTGACTTGTGTGGCTTTAATAAGTGTAACACTAATTCATAACACAAATTTAGGCAACATTGGCCTCCTCTCTGTATAGTGATATACGATTAATTTGTTGTCTGTTTTGGATTTTTTCCTGTTGTATTCTGGTGTCATTAGAGACCAAATGCAGTCTGAATATCTTAGGAGATCCGTTAACCATGTCTGTGTACCTTTTTTTTGATGGTCTAGAACTTCTCATAGCACTTGCCTTTTTTTCTATACCTAAGACAGACTAACTAACATAGATGATGTAGAAATTGTTTTTGAAAGGGAGAGAGTAATAGTACAAAATGTGGAGGTGGTAGAGATCAGATAAGGAGAGGGAGAAGATGTAAGTAAGTGAATTAAGTTGTAGCTTCACACCAGAGCAGCCTTTTTCCTATGACTCTGCACTTTACAGTCATGACACTTTTGATGTTTGATTAGCATTTTATATGACTGTGTATCTGCAAAGTAGTCTGAAGCAAGCCAGTCATATAGACTTTTGTTTGTTGTATCTGCCTGTGCACGTTCACGTGTAATTCATTTGCCACACATCCCTCCTTAGCAGTCACAAAAGAGATAGCTCTTCCCTCTTGTTTATTGGAGTCACTCCCTGTTTGTCACTCCTGGCTCTTGCTTGCATCAAAACTAGGCTGCAAACATCAGGGCTCATAAGTTCCACTGCACTTCCCATTCAAAGAGATAGGTCAGGAAATGGAGAAGATTTTAGACTAAACTCTGTTTTCTAATAACTGAGATTAATTTGGGATTCTAACGTGGACTCTTCTTGAAGGGATGTGACAGATGGGCAGTGCAGCCTTATATGTTGTTGAAGTGTTGGTTTAGAAGGTCTAGAGAAGGTTTGTTGCAAGGTGACCATTCTCATGGAAAGAATAAAGGGAAGCAAACCATTCCCTGTCTTGTCCAGTTAAGCCATGTTTACCAATATCAAGGAACAAATTTCATATACTCAGCCATTGCATCTTCTCTGGAGAAAAATGTGAAGGTTCTTGAGTACGGGCTCAATCATGGTGATGATATGGTGAAGTATGCTGGGAGCACTTACCGTTTGGTTGTTGCTGCTGCAACTGGGAGCTCTAACAGGAGCATTTTAACTATTTAAAGAGCTTCCACTGAAGTTCCAAGAACACATCTGTCTGTGCTGTGTCTAGCTGTGACTCTCAGAAGCACTCTGCCCACAACCTACATAGATCATGAAGCCGATTTTTGAAGCCATGGAAAAATATTCCCGTTCCAAGTTGTAGTTAAGAAGAACCTCTATGGCCATTCTTAAGAGATGGAGTGAGCTCCGGGCTCCCCTGGTAATGTTTTTGCTCACAGAATTCTGTTTGTGTGAGTCCTCCTATTTTCCTGTAAGCTACTTTCTCACTCAGGGAAGCAGTTAGCTTTAGATGCTAAGAAAGCCTTAAAATTTAGTAAACGGATTGTAGTAATACAGGAAATCTCTTCCACTGGTTCATTCCAATAGGATTAAAAAATAATAGCCAAATAGTAGCATTTTACTGCTTTCTAGCTGAGGTGGACTTTGTATTGGAGGTGGCTGCAAGCACAGTTACGTTCCTTTTTTCTTGAAAGTTTACAACAAAGACTGCTTCCACAGCTTGTCTTGAGCAGTCCACATTTTATAAACCTGCAGACCTGTCACTTGAAGCTCGATGCGTACTTACACAAAACATACCTGGATTAGATGCACAATGTGGTAAAAAAAAAAGTTACCATCTTTATGCCAAGGAAAAGAGATTTGCTTACCAGACTCCTCAAAGTAGGATGCACAGAGGACCGCAGAGGAAAGAAAATGTTCCTTTCTCTAGTATGGATGTTTCCCTTTCTTGAGTTGTATTCACAAGTTTGGGTTTGTTGAACATCCTAGAGGAGCTGAGGTTGTGTGTGTGCTACTAAGAGCTTTACCTGCTGAATATTTGGCACCAAAAGGGAAAGGACAGGAGGTGTGAAGCTACTTTGAAAAGCATTTCTCCTCGAAGGTCCCTTGGCTCCAAAGAACTGGCAAATAATTCATGTTTCTTTTTACTCTGTTTATCCCCATAAGCAGCATCCATCCTCTTATGAGTATGAACAGCACCAGCTGAGCAAGGTATTTTTGTCATTGTTAACAAAATTTTAACACTGGCAGAAGAACCAAAGTGGTGACACAGAGGATCTGTTAAAGCACTAAGAGATACTGTTTGGGCTGTTCTCTTTTATCCTTTGTTTCCAGAGAAGCCAGCTCAGGATACTTGCTGGGTTTCAGTTCTAGTCTTCTAGCAAGACTCTTGGGGCAGTCTCTACTGTCAGGTACAGTAGTTAGTAGATGTCTCGTATCTGGATGGAAGAGGAATCTGTTTCCATGACCAGGACCTTTCTTAACCACATCTTACAATGTCTTCCTGATGGGCCAAGAACAAGGCGACCCGATGGACGTTGTGTTTTATATGTATATGTCCTTTGCAAATTACCTAGTTATAAAGGTGGTAACTGTTTATTTTCGCTATGTTTACAGGGGTGATCCTTCAATTGTGAAGCTGAATATTGCTATTACCACAGGCTACCTCATTTCTGGTAATTATGCAATGTGTATATAACACAACCTGTGTGTTTCTAGTGAGTCACTACTATATATTTATACTGAGCTGCTGTGCTGGAGATGCGGTATGTGGGTACAACCCGGCTTCTGCTGTGGCTTTTTAAATTGCTGATGGAGTTGGGGGTTGTGGTGAAATCACAGGATCTTGCCAGTGGTGTGAAAGATGGAAATCTCCCCAAGCACTGAGGAAAGGCCCCTCTGTGGCTTTGTGATGGTTTGATACACAGCCACCAACGCCAGCTCAGTTGTGTCCTTCAGCCAATTGAGAAGGTGTTGAAGCAGTGCTCCTCACTCCCTCTTTTGTCATATGTTTCTTCCTCTGACTTCAGAATGCCGGCAGAATAATTTTAGTAACCCTCAATGCAAGCTGAGGCCATAGAATCCTGCCTGCCCTTCTTTTAGTCTCACTTTAACCCAAAATTTAGTTGTGTATAAAACATGGAAATTTAAAATTATTTTATTGGTATGACATTTACCCCTACATATGTTTTGAGTTCTTAATTATTTGCTGTCAACTAAAATGGGAATTTTGCTGCAAAATGTTTTGGAGCTTTCTTTTATGCTGTGTTGGGATAATACTGACTTGTCAAAGCAAAAACTTGTGACTTTGACCCTTTTCAGGGAAAGCTTCTCATATTAGGATGGAGTCTTTGATCAGAGACTGGGCCATGGACTTGATTATCTCTCAGACTAGATTTCTTACCCCAGTGAACTGATAATCGGGTGATCAGCACACTCAGTTAAACTGCAGCTTCGTTTGAGTCTATTTCTTCCGTAAGAACTTCAGCTCCCATGTTTCAATTCATTTAAATGAATGTGTCTATTTTTGAATAATTATGCATTAGACTTTCATTATGAATTAATGAGTGCCTTTGAACAGAGACCTGAACCTGGTCACTCCTTCCCTCTCACTTCCTTATTTAGTTGATGTTTAATTATTAATAGGAAGTGGAGCGTCTATGTGAGATGATACAGTGTCCTGCCGGAGGATAGCTAATGTAAGAGATCAAGGCACTCACTGGAGATACAAAAGGCACAGGGTAAAGTCTTTCATTTGGAAACTTGGCCACCAATATTCCAGTCCAAAGTACTCATCTGGAGAAAGTAGGGGCAGAAATGGCTTGTTCCAGTACACGAAATAAAATCTTCTGAAATCTCAGACCACGTGGGAAAAGAGCAAACTTTTCTCTCAAAGCTTTCCTTGTAACATTACCTCAAACTGACTTTTGCAGTAATCGGAAAATTCCAAGTAAAGCAAACATGCTTCTTATTCTAAGTGCTCCTTATAAAGTGGTTTTTATAAGTGGTTCCCTGTGTGCTAATAGAACTAGTTTTTGGTTCAAAAGTTCCCCATAATAGATCCCTGCATTGATTGCATGTATTGTGTGTTGAAAGTAATTATTTATGGCAACTGCTGCAAGAATGCTGTTGCTTAATGCTTTGACTTTAGGATAAAGATGTCCTCAGGGATAATTAATTCACAGTTTTTACTGATGCTGTATGTTGGCATTTATACCTCTAAAAGACAGAGAAACACTATTGTGAGGTCAATGGTAGTACAATAAATGGTTATTTATCATTATTTCTTTTCTCTTGTAGATCTGTTGCTTATTATTTACTACTGGAAGGCGATTGGTGACAAATTTTTTGTACTGCATCACTTGGCAGCTCTGTATGCTTACTATTTTGTACTGGTGAGTGCTGTATTTTCCAGTAATGTAACAAGCAGATGAGACTGAAGACAGAGCTTTTATAGTTCTCATTCGCTTAATCTTTAAAAAAAGTTGTTCACTAGTTGGTGTATCAGCTTTGTGAAAAGGCATATTTGTATTTTCAACCATCATAACTTTCCAAATGGTTTTATCAGTCATCTGTGGTTAAGGGCTCGCCTTTTCCATGTTGAAGTCCTTCCACAAAAATGTGTGATTTATTTAACTGCTGAAATTAAAACCCCTTTCAGTTTTTGCCGTAGAGAGACTTTGACAGAGGGGCTTTTCACATGGTTATAGAAGGTTTCAAATAAAACCACAAGCCTGAATATGTAGTTGGAAAATTAGAAGGAAATGGTTTCGAGTTGTTATGTTCCACTTGTTAATTGTATTTACAAGGCCATAGGTCAGTGATCTCTAACCCTGGTGAATGTACCACAGTCAGCTGGGTGGTTTTTTTTTTTTTCCCTGGACTGTGGGGTTTATTTTTCCTTTTTTGCATTTTTATTTTATTTTTCAAATCTTTTGTGACACGGACTGATCCCCTGAGGCTTCCTGTTTAAGGTTACTTTGGTGAAGAAACAATGGATGATTAACTGTATATATCTATAAATATCTGTGGCATACATATGTTGAAGGGAAAAGGGGAAGAGAAGGGTACTAGGATACACTAGGAAGTTTTCTAGGATAAAGACTAACTTAGCTACTCTTTGCTGTCGCTGGAATTTCTCAAAGATGCACATGTGACTTGGTAGAAATCCCACTGACCTCCAGAATAATGCTCTTGAATTTCTTCTGAAAAGTTCATTCAGTAAATAAAGAAATCTTACAAAACCCAGTTTATTTCATCTGCCACATTTCTTTCCCTTGCCTGCTGTGCGAATCCCAGGCTTACAATATTGAAAGTGTCAAGATGCCAGATCACGGTCAGATTTCCCATCTATGGTTTAAAGGGGATGAAGTACACTGACAAGTAAATATTCTGGTTCGAGTTGAAGATAATTAGATCTACTGATATTAGCAGGGTTGAAAGCAAATTAGAGCTGAATATTAGAGAAATGAAAATCCCACTACCAAGGTTATTCTCTGATGCAGAAAAAGCATTAGTTGTTTCTGGAGTAAATAGGAAGCGTGATCTTCGTTTAGAGCGGTGCTTATTATTTGAATGTAGCTCTTCCGTTGGATGTCTGTGTGTTACCCTCATTCTCTGATCCTCAGAGAAAGTTGCTCATAAGTGTCTTATTTCAAAAACTGCTCTTGAAGGTAGAACTTGATTAAGAACACAGATTTTCTGTTTGATGTGGTTTGAACTGACATTAAATGCCTGAAGTAGGGGGTTGTCAGCACGGGAGCAATCATGACATGCACTCCATAGGTTGTTCGGGAGACCTACTGAATTTTTATTTTTTTTTTCTTTAAATCTTTTTATCTCTACATCTGCAAACTGCTGGTTATGCAGCCCTTGTGTAACGGGATACTATTTCCAGCACAACTAAATGATAAGGCAGAGAATACGTTGTACTTTGTCACCTGGGGGAAAGTGCTCGGTTACGACGTGTATCGGTGGAGATGTACCACGCGGTTATCTTGATACCGGCGTGGAGGAGATGTGCTCCTCTTCCAACCCACAGGGCATGGCAGGGACTGCAACAGAGCTGGGGGAAAGAGTTTCCTTTGCAGTGGGGAGGAAAGAAGAAAGAGCTTCATGTGCCCTTTCTGCTGCCAAATAAGAGCTGGGAAAATTCATCTTCGCGTTGGCAAATTATGTTCCTAAAACAACGCGGGGACATTTAGCTTATGGTGTTTCTGTTTGGGCTTGTTTAAACATTGAGATATCCAAAATATTTCTAATTCCCTTAGACAGAAGTGGTATCGTTATAATTATAACCTATGACTACTTGTGCCAGTCTTCTCCAGCTAGCTTTCTGGAGCCACTTAGCTGTTAAGTCCTTTAAAGATTTAAAGTAAGAAACCACTTCAATTTCAATAAAGAAGTTGAGATGTTGTGTCCTTCTCTGTACACTTGAAGACTTTAATCAAGATTTCACATCTACACTGTTGATTTTTTTTTGTATATCTGTTTTCTTTTGCTAATCAGAGCAAAGGTTTGTTGGCTTATTTTGGAAACTTCCGGCTGCTTGCAGAGTTCTCCACTCCTTTTGTCAATCAGCGGTAAGTGGCGGGGGAATTTTTGCATAATTCTTTTAAATTGTAATCTGTATTATTATTTCTGTCACTTAGGAAGTTGTTGTTGAATGTCTGCTGAAAGGGAATTTATATATATATTGAACTAAGAATTACTATGGGGAAACCTTCTTTGCTATGAAAACTTTTTGCTGCTATTGCTGCAACAGTATAAGAAATGTATTCACCCCAGAGCTCCTCCTAGACTACCCTTCATATGAAATGCCAAACTTTAATGAAACTGCTGAACAAAAAAGCTCAGAAGTATGATATTATTTATTAGCCTTTGTGTGTTCATTTAATTATTATAATAAAGACATCTTTTTCAATTGGGATGTTTGGTTTTTTTAGTGTCACAGACCAGGAAAAGAAGCAAGATAACATAGTGATGAGAGTCCTAGAATGGAATTGCATTGCCCTAGATAATTTGAAGTTTATTTTGCAATACTGCGCGTATATAGATCAATATGAATATAGGCATATGAATACACAAAATGACATAAATACATGTTCTTTATTTTCAAAAATAGTTCTTGAAATTATTTTGGGTGCTTTTGAGCACTGGAAAAATAGTAAAGCACCTCAATATATCTGGACTGGTTGCGTTCGCACTCGTGAACAGAGAAGGAAGTGGCAGAAGGCTGCTTTGCAGAGCTCAGAGCTGAAGCCTGCTGTGGCTTCTGGTTATAGCGTTGCTTGGAGAAAGGAGCATGACAGTGCCGTGTACTGCAGGTGAGGGAGAATAGTCAGTGGAGCTTCCTGGTGCTCTGGGGAAGGTGGCCTCTCTCCTTACTCCACAGCCACCATGACCTAGCTGGGGACAAGACTTTTCCCCAGAAAGACCTCACCTCAGGAGAGGGGCTTTGGTGTAGGGTAGTGCTGCAGTCCTCTCCTCTTGCTCCGTTTTTTTTGCAATGTAGGTTCAGATCTTTTGGTGCCTCAGATGCCTATTCTGCACCTATAGTTTTTGGAGTGTATTTTCACTTTACTCATCCTACATATCTGGCATGTGTTTCCTTTTCCAGGTGTCCGGTAGAGAAAGGTTAAGGTTTGTAAGACAAGCAGGAACTGTAATCCTCCTGCAAACAGGGTATCTGAGTGTTACCCATTACTGCGTTGTGACTATAAACTCTGAAATATTTCATGAGACTGTAGCATTCCTCGGATCTCTAAGAACAAAAAAGATTGTGCTGAGATCCTTTTTGAAGGTTAGCTTGGCGAATTCAACTTACAGGAGGGCAGGGTGGGATGATGGGTCTCGCCAGAGGTTGCTTTCATTTGCCCAAGTGGAGTAGGAGATTGTCGTCTAATGTAGTGTGTGCTCTGTGTGCACAGAGAAACGGAAGAGTAAATAAACACTTCTTTAAACTTATTTTAGTAATATGAGATAGAGGAGAGTATGAAAATGAAAAAAGGTGGTATCATAATCTAGGTTTCTATGTAGAAATGGCCATTCTCCCAGCTGACTTCTGCCAAGACAGGATTTCATCCTGGGTTTAAGTGGTGCCTGTACTGATGTTTACCTTTCAGACTGGCATTAGGAGATACTGGGATATATCTGACTATTACAAGTAATATATGTTATACTTTTTAAGTGCCTATGGTGAAATCATGTGTCTTTGAGTACCGACATTCACTGCTTTCTCAGAAAAACAGAAATCACTGTAGGAGATAACAAAGTCCCTTGCACTAAGGGATGTCAGCTCATTAGTGCAGGATTTTTATTTTTTATTTTGAAGAGAACCAGACCTTCAAGACAGTAAGTAGTGGATAATGATAATAGCTTACATTATGTTTCTTGTTTGCATTCATAGTATTACCAAAAGAGCTATTATTAAAATAGAAAATTATATCCTAATCTTAGAACTGTCTGTGCATTTCCTGTCTGTGCCGTTAGGGATATCTAACTGGAGTTTGTCTCCATGCCAAGCATTTAGATCCTTTTATGTTAGCATTAGCATTTATGTAATTAATTATGAACTGTGGTGGGTAAAATTGTAATGATAACTATGAATTGCTGCCTTCTTTTTTTATTTGCGAGGAGAGGGAAGTTGCTAAGCAAATGTCCAGTTACCTATGTTGGCACATGGCAGTATATTTTAAAACTATTTTTTATATTACTTTTGGAATCTGCATCATATATATCAGCAGAAGTACAGGCTCTGTTAGTCTGACCAAATTGTGAGTTCTCTCTCTTCATCATACCAGTGTGCGTTTCTATGGTGAGGTATCCCGCTTCCACACGAGGTATCCCGCTTCCACACTGGGCTGCCACCTCGAGTGCTGGAATGTTTGTCTCAGTTGCGCTCTTAATGAATTCCTGGGGTGTTTCTGTTAGAGCTGGATGTCTGCAAAATCTTCTTAGTGTACCTCTAGTTACCAAGGTTGTCATCTGTAAGCAGCTAAATTAAAAATTACTTTTAAAACCAGGTTTAGAACTGTTATTTTAAGTAGTTTTACCCTCGTATCTTCTGGGAGATAAACGGATTAAACCACTTTACCTCCCCATCCCCCATCATGACTTTATTGATTGAAGTAATTTTCCTCCAGTCCTGTCTTTAACTTGCCCTCATTGCACACATTTTTGTTGCATTTATTCTAAGTGTGAATGATAAAGAATTAGAGGAGTTTGTTGTTCCTTTTTTTTTTCCTCCTTGTGTGCTAGGCAATAGATAAGTTATGCCTGTCTGCTAGGGAATTAATGTGCAGGCTTTTTTTTTTTAAAGACCTGTAGTAGTAGGAGGAGAGGAGGGAGTTAGATCTGGTCTTTTTCATTGCGTAACGTACCTAGCTGTGATGTGATTTAGTGCTACTTACGTCTGGTTCTGAAGTTCTGGTTTCAGGATGAACAGAACAGTCAGAAAATCCCAAGTCTGAGATACTGGAAATTAGAGCTCTATCTAGATTAGGGGGAAAAAAAAAGGTGGCCAAGCAGAAGAATTTGCAATAAACCAAGACACAGTGCAATAATTTAGAAATTATAATGGTAAAGGCAATTAATGAATTAAATGGGTAATTTAAAAAAAAACCAAACAATTATTTTTTTAATGAGATGGTTTCAAGTCTGCCTGGTATCTGTGAGCGCTTCTTTTGCAGGTGGTTTTTTGAAGTACTGGGATATCCCAAATCTTCAAAGGCCAACATCATCAATGGTGTGCTGATGACAGTTGTGTTCTTCGTGGTGAGGATTGCCGTCATGCCTGTATATTACAGCCATGTAATTTCTTCATTCGGAACAGAGGCTTTCCAGAGGTTAGGATTTGCAGCCCAGAGCGCCTGGATCATCTCAAGTGTTGTCTTGGACGTTATGAATGTGATGTGGATGGTCAAAATTGCAAAAGGATGCTACAAAGTCATTTGTCTAATTGGACAGGAGGAAGCCAAAACTCATAGAAATGGGAAATCTGACTAGAAACCATATGCATAAAATGAAATTTCTGCTATGAAAGTAATCTGGGTTCACTGAAACAGTGCACATTTCTGCCATGGAATGGTCTTCTTAAGGAAACAAGGTATTACCTCTGTACTGACCTTACTCTTTCCCTAGCCACACTGCCTGCACACCCAGGGCCACGCTTTATGGATCCTGCCTGGTGAGGAATAAAAGCAAAAGCTCATATAAATGAGTTCCACGTGTCTGTTCGAAGCAGTTACAAGCTACTGAAATCAGAAAGGAGAAGACTGGTTACTTGCTTGTTGTCCACCAGTGTGTTCGAAGTGTTTCACTCAGGTTTCTCCGATTAATGTGTTTTATAAATCCTGTGTATACTGACATCTCTGGTTTTTTAGAAAACAACAAAAAAATCCAAACTCCTGGTATGGTGCGATTTTTTTTTTTTTTATTATTTTTTTTTTTCCTGGCACGTTTCTATGTTTTCTTCTAGGAATGACAAACAAGATTTCATTCTTGACAACTTTTTAATTTTTGCAAGAAAAGCTAAAAATTTAGCTGTGTTTCTGTGAAGTCTTTTACTGCTTTTCGTTCTGCCTTATACGAATGCAAACAATTTTAGGAAACATACGAAATAATTTTATCTAAAATGCTGTATTATAAGACTACAGAATATCTTTTAAAATTGTTAAAATTCTCTGATTTTGATGGGAAAGATTCACTTTTGCTGTGTTAGATTACATGCAATGGTACATCCTCAAAATTGCCCATGCAGGTTTGTTTTGTAGTGTGGTAAACGATGTGTGGAAAGAGCAAAATTCTTACGGGAGTACTTTTTCCTTTGCTGCTACTTCCTTTGAGAAGTGCTGCAACTCTTCTCAGAGTGTTTTTAACCATTGGCTATTTGGGTGCGAAGCTTAATTGTAAAGAGATAAAATTCTTCTGTGTATGTGATGTGTAACTTACAGTAATACTTTTAATGTTTTATCTCAGAAATGAACCATTTGATAAGAAGCGTTGAGGTTTTTTGTCACCTTCTCCTTGTTAATCACATCAGAAATTTAAGAGCTTGACTACAAACATTCTTGAATTATCTGTGCCAAACTTCTTTAAAGCAGAACGGTAATTCTGTAGAATGATAGTTCATGTATGTAGGCACAATTTTATTTTTTTTTCTTTTAAACAATATATTTGTCAATAGGTACTCTGTTCCTTCTTCTGCAAACACAAAGGTTTGGAAGGCATCAGAGAGGAACCTTACCATCTAGGAATAGTCTAGAATCTAAGTTATAATACAATTTGAGGAAATTCTGAGATTTTTTTTTTCCAATGATTTTGAGAGCTGTATTTGTTTGTAGTTTGGTTTTGTTTTACCTACTTTAAACCATATCTGATTTGGGACTGATTAACAGCTGATGGTTTTTGCATTGATGTGGGATTTTTTGTTTGTTTGGGGATTTTTTTCTTGGGTTTTTTTTTGGGGGGGGGGGGGATTTTTTTTTTACATGTTATTTCTTATACCTTCTGGTAAGGTGCATTAGAAGTATCCATTTTTATTCAGTACTTTAGTGCACATCCCAATTATTGTAGCAGATTAAGCAATTCGCTTTTAAACAAAGACGATAAAATATTTACCCTGGGTAGGACAATTAGTTTTCTTCTTGTCCTGTTCCCTCTAGTAAACCCATTTTTGCATTCTGTGCTTATTCACAAGCAGACAAAAGTTCTGTTTATACCTCGGGAAAATTAGCAACTAATCCGTTTAGCTGTGAGAGCAGCACCTCATCTGGGTGCCAGTAAATCCATAGTTTTTGAGAGCTGCTCCTCTGACCTGCTTTGCTGAAGGAAACAGATTCATTTGCAGAACTTGGTGTCTTTTAAAATGGTACTTTCAGTATATCTAATGCAAAAGCTAGGCTAGGTACAAAGGCTCTATGTTTCTATCACCTTTATGGTTTAAAGGTGTACGTGAAATATTTCTTTTCTTGTGCTTTTGAAGTCGGTAGATCAGGGAATCACTTTCTAATAACTTCTTCCTCTCTAAAATAAACTTTTGAATTGAGTAAATCTAAGCATTTTGGAGAACATGTTTGAAAGGAGAAGTCTGGTTTTGTTATTCAGGAAGGAGGATGAAAAGAAGTTGATAAGCTGATTTGGAAGAAGTCTTAAGGTGATAACTCATGAGAACTTTTTGAAATGCGTCCCTTCTTAGAATTAATCTTAGAATTAATCTTTACCATTACTTTACCCCAGTATTTTAATTTTTGGGGTTTTCAATGGAGAACATGTCCATTTCCTTCACTTCCAGATGATAGACTTACTTTTTTTCCCTTCTATCAGAAGTAAGTCAAGCTATAATAAAATTATGTTAAAACTAGATTGAAAAAGAAAAAAACAACCCAGCCAAACCCTGCATAACAGACTTTTGGCAACAATCCAGAATGGAAGGGCAGTGGAATAATTATTTTAAAACACATAATATTTTGGATTGCTGTACAAAATCAATGTAATCAAAACAGTATTTTGCAATGGATCAGGTTTAGATTTTCTTTTTTTTTATGTATTACAGTTATGTCTTGATGCATCTGCATGTGTCAGAAGACAACTTTCTAATGCAAAAAGTTATTAACACTTGTATATTCGGCTAGGAGTGTGGTAAAGAGGCTGCAAAGTTGGGCTGTACTGAATACATTAGCATAGGGCACTTTTTTACCTGCCATTAAAAGCTTATAATACAGCAAATTAGATAGCTGCGGCACCCATTTTTCAATTGCACTTTATTAATTTAAAAAATGGTGAAATTTAATGTTGCAAGCTTGTGTCTTTGCTTTTTTTTAATGCAAAAAAGTGAAATGCATGATAAGTAGCATTGTAATACATGCTACCTTTAGAATGTAATATTATCTTATTAGTAGCTTACAACTTCTCTTTTTAACAGATGCATTGTCTGATGTAAAAGCAGTCTCTTTGTACGTCACCACGCGTCTTTGTCACGGACATATCAAATGGAAGGAGTTAATCTTGTAAAAAAAATGCTCAGATGCCTTGTTTTCCTTTTAATATCTTCAGTACCCGGTGACATAAAATGAGCGGTGATCATGGGAGAGTCTGTTTGTACTGGTAAGGCTGGCTGCAGGAATGCAAGTTTCCCTTTTTCGTCAAAAGAAGAGTAAATACTACTTTCAGAACTATGACAGGGGAATGGCAGGTCAGGTTTTGCCATGATAATTGATTTGTGGATACAGTACTTTGCAGAGAGGAAATGTCCTTCAAATACTCATTTTCTGGGTGAGCGTTCCAGGGGATTTCAGTGGAGTTGAGAGCCTTACACCACAGAGATGCTGTGTGGGTTATTTGTGCGCATTCTTCAGTGCTAAGAATTGTATCTCTGAAGCCTACTCTACCTCTAGAAATACATGCTATCTTGAGTGAGCTCAGTAATAACCTAATTGCTTAAAAAATAGTCTATTGAATAATGAAAAACATCCTATGCACAGGAAAAAGAGGGGAGCTGACTTTATAGGTTTAAAAATTCCTAACAATTCCAAATTTTGTTTTAAAAATTAAGTTAGTTACAGCGTCTGGAAGAGAATTACTTTCATCTTTATATAGACAATTATAGGAGAAGATTACTCATACCGCAGAACTAACATTAACCCACGAGTAAAAGCTTACACGAGTGAGCAAATGTGTTCAAGCGGGTTTAAAGAGGAGAGGTGGAGGAGACTTTGAGAACACAAGTATAGAGATCCAGATATCTTCCTGCTGCTGTGGTTGGGACAACAGCAGACTGATACATAGCCAAAAGGTTTAGGTATTTCTGTTCGCTGTGGAAAAAGGACCTTTTTCTTTAAAATTTTCAAGCTGTATAAAATGGGTTATCAGTTGTTGATCGCTGTATGAAGAGGACTTTTTCTCATGGACTTGTGTGTGTTTAAGTGTAATGTACATACAAGCTTTCGGTAAAAGATGATTTAATAGAAAAGTCTGTAAAACTGTTTTGTGATGCTTCTGATGAGCCATTCAGAGGAAAATAAAGGGCTGCTCGACAATTACTCCAGCTTAGGATCTGATGCAGTGCTGACTGCTGGTGAAAGCCATCAATAAAGCAAATAAAGGGACTAGAATTTTCAGATGAAAAAATCCAAGTGTAGAAGACATTAAAAAGTATGGGCAGCCCTCTTTCACTTTTTCATAGCCTACTGTACAACGTCATTATCTGGCTACAAAGAACTTCATGAGGAAGGATCTGTTCCTTGTGGGGTTTCTCTATTTGACAGCTGGAAAAAGAACAGTACTTCCTTTGCTGAGATCCCGAGAGCAGTCAAATGGGAAACGGTGATCGATATTTATGAACTTTAACATTCATCCAAACCCAGGTAAAACCTCTTTGTTGGACAGGTGAAGGACTTTGGATTTCCTGAAAGGAACTTGAAAGTTCTTTTTATGGTAGAGAAGATGAAAGGTGTGCTGCTTGGAATGTGTAGAGACCTGGGATTAAGCATCAAATCATACCAAGTGTTACCACCTGAAAGTAAGGTTTCTTACCCTTTACAAATCTCTGCTAGCTACCTCCTTTGACATTCTTACTCTATTTATAATAACCAAGCACTTTATAGCTCAGTAAAGAATGGAAGGTAGCTATGAAAAATAAATTGTATTGTGTGGTATAAGAAATATTTTGGCAAAATTTCTTTGGAGATTGCTTCCGTTACGTGATGTCCTGCACGGGGAGGGCATCTGATTCTAATGATGTATATACATTTCTAATCCAGTTGCAATGCAAAGGAAATGTCTCGAAGAGAGTGAACTATGAAGAGTTCAGCATGGCTTGGCATCAACCATATAATGATTCCATGTGCTATTTATAACTTCCTACTTCTTGAAATTGAAACTATAAAAGCAAATACAATATTCTGTAGTGTATTTTTAATCTGTGTGGGATGTCAAACATTGTACTTGTCTTGTGGACAGGACATGCTTTTATGAGCCTCTAAATACTTAAGCATACAAGAATCTGCACCCAAGTGGAACATGTTGCATGTAAATTGTCTTCTAAGTTTTAAAATGTTGGTATTTTTAAAAATTTGCTAGGTTTGAAAGCAACATTAAAATATTAATACTAAGATGTAATACAGAACATAACGTCATGAATGCAATGCAGCACATATTGGTTTTGTTTATGGTAACCCTATTCCAGTTTCACAAGAGAAGTCCATGTGATAGGGGGAAAGGAGGAAAAGGGCTAATCATCAGCTCGGCTACCTAATTTGCACACTTAATATGCACACATCCAAATATCTTGGATTTGTTTCTAGCATGCATATACCAAACAGTGTTTTCTTTAATATCAACAGGTACTTATATATGTAGAATAATTTGACACGTGAGCACAGCTAACCTGACATAAAACCGAATGACAAAAAGTGTTAGGAACAAATGAGTTACGAGTTAGGCATAAGTAATGGAGCCTGTAATTAAAAAAAAATGTTTATATAGTCTTCTATGTAAGAAGAAACAAGAGAGAGAGATCTATATCTAACATACGTGCAGAGCAAGGATGAAGACTTTAAATTCAGCTAGACTGATTTCTGGTAAATCTTGACAATCTGGTTTGCAGTAAATACTAATACTGTCACAAAATGTCAGGATCGCATCGTTAAATTCAAATAGTAATGTGGCCTGATGGTGGTAGCAATCCTTATCACGGCACAAGAACTTTAAAAATGCAATATGACAGTTCTGCAGATGAGTGATAAAAGTAATCGGTTGTAGTAAGGTGAATGATTTAAGTAGTATGGGTTTAAATTTCCTTTTTATTCTAAAAGAAAATAAATCTGAATTGTTTGCATTTTAATGATGTTGTAAAGCATTTCTGTGTTTTGTTTGAACCATCTAGGAGCTTGCAGAAAATAATATCGGCTGATTATTTTTTCCCTTTGATATATGCAATAATGTCAATAAGCAATAAATTGCATGTTTGTATGCAAGGTATTGGTACTTAAGAATAAAGGAAAGGAACACAGTTTTCTTATTTTGTGAGTTTTTCTTTCGTAAAATGGTAACAGCCTATGTCCTATAACAGATGCATCATGAAAGAACAATTTTCTTTGGGTTCAGTTCAGAAACAACTGGCATATGTGGTATCTTGCAATTTCATGCTGTATCTTTTTTTTTTTTTAATTTAAAAAGAGGTGGGGAGGGAGTATGAGGTCTGAGCCACACTGTCGTTCAGGTGGCTGGACTTGTAAAGGCTGAAATTCTATGTAGGACATGACCGGGGCCAGGAATGTAACTTCAGTTATAAATTTCATTGTGTATTGAGGAAAAAACTTTTATTGGGTTGTATAATTATATTGCGCTGTATTGTAATGCCACGTTTCAGGACATAAGCTAGACAGCTGTCTGGAGGCTCTTGGGATAAAGATCTGCTTGTGTTTCTTTGAGATGTCTTTTGTAGTATGCAATGGTTAAATTACTAGAAGAAAACACAGAGCATTCCAGTGGTTTTTACTTTTTTCGTCTTATCTTTTAAGGGGTATTTAGTCCCATTTGTAAATTATATCCCTAGGGTACTAATTTTACTCTGTTGGTGTAGAAAACGACTAATTAACTAGTCAGTCTGTTTGGAAGTGACTGGGAATGTCTGGAAGTGTTTTTTGCGGTCAGATGCTATATAGGTCAGACTTCCAACTGCTTGAGGAAGGACAATAGGGGCATGGCGGGAGGCTTTCGTGTTGGCATTGGGCAGCTTTTAACACTGAATGGTGGAAAGGAAGGACTGAGCTTGGCTGGGAACAAGGGATGCCCTTCAGTGAGCCGTTCTTAACCTGGCAAATTCAACAGGCCTTGCTTAAAGTGTGAGAAACACCACCCTAAGATGTAGGGTGTAGAAAGTATTTTGTATATCCACTTCCTTGTCATGTTCTCGTTGCAAAGTTACTCTTCTTTTTCCCCCATTTTTTTTTTTGTTTTGTTTTATTACTCTTTGCATTCTTGCTGAAAACTTTGTTTTCTGTACTTGTGTGATAATTCTGCATTAAGGAGTTTATTTTTTTTAATTAATGTTCACAGTGGATAGATGCCATTTTTTAGATGATGGACTACTTGTGAGTATCTTCTTATTTTGCTCTGCTTTTCAGGAGCTCACAGTCTAATATACTGAAGGGTAGATGGTGTGCTTTGTTGAGATTTTGGCCTTGGTGCTCTTTGTAGGGAAGAGGAAAAAGTATATGCTTCTTGAGGAAAAAAATATTTGCTACTTGGCTTATCTTATAAAGAGTGAAAACTATTATCTCTGCAGTAAGTTGTGCAGTTGTTGCTTCTGGAGCAGTGTGGTGGTGGCGGAAAGCAGGGGAGACGGCATACCGACATCAACAACAGAACGTACTTTGAGAGGAGGCTGTGGAACTGAGTCCCCCTTTGAGAGCATCAGAGAGGAAAGGTGTTCTACCACAGAGTCGTTCTGCCACTGACTTGAAATATTTGGAAGCAGAGATGTCAGCTGGTCTGTGGGAAGCTCTTGTTATTAAGCTGTGTTGTCGAGTGGAGCAAGTGAAGGCTAAACTGTGTCTTGTTCAGTGCTGCTCACGCAGCTGTTGCTGTGACTGGTCTTGGAGAGTTCAGAGTTCAGCAAAGCCCAATGTGCCTAAAACTTGGGCAGCGCTGGAGGCGATCACCACGTTTCCTAAGGCATATAATAGAGGCTGTTCTCGACACGGTGCCACTTTCCTAACTCCAGGCTCTCAATGTGCTGTGCTAGCAATTACTGCATGCAGAAAGGGTAGGAAACAATTTCCTCTTACATAACAAAGACTACAAAAGGGCAAAAATGAGTGAAACCATGGATATTTCATATTACTCTCTACTTGTGGTTTTTATTTTGTTCACAGTGAATGGCAATGTCCTCGTTACTAAGAAAGATCCTATTTTGAAAGCTGATATGTGAACGTGTTCTTAGAAGCATTCTTGAGAGGAATGTATGAAAGAAGATTTTTAGTTCAGGTAGTTACATAACTGGAAACAGTGCTTGTGAGAGCTGCTTCAGTGTGGGTTAGAAGGTTTTTATTAATCTTTCTGATTTATTTAAAAAGAAATGGGACAGAACAATGGTTCTTTCTTTACACCAAAATACGTACACATGGTGCAAGAGAGCCCTCTTCCAGAGCTGAATTGAGATTTTCTTCATCCCAAGTTAATGTAATAACTGAGCCCCTTGAAGCTGAAGTTCCTTCCTACTTTTATTATATTTTTAATTGCTCCAATGAAATAGGATGTTTCAAAAAACAACTATGTTTTTTTGACCAGTCCTAATTGTTCTGATGAACGTTCGTCTTGTGTCTCCCCACCTGCCTTTTGCACTTGTCAGTTGAGAGTCCACATTGTGGGCCGAGCGTTGCAGTGGCCCTGCAGGGTTTGTACTCGCTGGATCGTGTCATCCGTTAGCCAGGAGGGGACGGGACGGGACGGGATGGAGGCAGCCTTCCTTGCTCTGATGCACCCTGAGCTCCATTTTCTGCATCATCAAACAGCGGTGTGATGCAGCACAAGAAGTCATGGCCTCCGGACAAGAGGTGATGGCCTCAAGTTGCGCCAGGGGAGGTTTAGCTTGGATATCAGGAAGAAGTTACTTGCTGAATGAGTGATTAGGAATTGGAACAGGCTGCCCAGGGCAGTGGTGGAGTCACCATCCCTGGAGGTGTTCAAAAAACGAGCAGATGTGGCGCTTCAAGACTAGTGTCTAGTGGTCAAGGAGATGCTGGATGAAGGTTGGACTTGATGATCCTAGAGGTCTTTTCCAACCGCAATGATTCTGTGATGTAATGCATACAGTTAAATGCATCCTCTGGCATGGAGATAAGGCAACATTCTTAGTAAACCTTACGGAGCTGTGGTATTTTTCTTGACTAGTTGGTGCTTTAAAAACTCCTTAAGGAACCTTAATATCGCCCCAAGTTTAATACTAGGAGGGACACGCCTTTGCAGGATTCATTAACGCTGCCTGTACACGCAGTATTTTTTCCCTTACTCTCCTAACGTAAGTGTATTTGCAGCTGTAAGGGCAGCTCCGGCGGGCACAGCCCTACCGGGATCAGGCCCCAGCCTCCCGCTCGGCAAATTCCGCAGCAACTTTCGCACCCTCCCCTGTGCTGTAACCAACCCCGGCGGCCCCCTTCCGGGCTCCGCCACCTGCGCAGGCCCGCCGGGGCCCGCAGGAGCAGCGGCTCCCGCCCGGGGCGGGCGGAG
>VZZY01023723.1:71327-83414 GCA_013400335.1 Eurystomus gularis | reverse complement strand
GCCCCCTTCCCCCGCCGCCCGTGGGCCTGCGGAGGCGGGCGGCGGTGGGTGTGGGTGCTGCCAGCCCCGGGGCCCGCCCGCAGCCCCGGTAGGCGCCATGGGTTCTTACTTAAGCAGGATGTTAACCGCTTAAACCGATTTTTTTTTTCGTTTGAACGTTTTGATTTGCAGTGCCGGCACACGGCGGCACTTGGATTCACCTCAGGGTAGTTTTGTGTTACGGATATCGGGTTTGTTTCCCCTCAGCAGCTTGCTGCGGAGGGAGCCATGGGTTTGTCAGCGTCCGCCCCCGCCTCGGATGCAGCCCAGCCGCGGCAGACGGCCTCGCCCCCTTCCGAGTGTCCTCTGCACCAGGAGAAAACGAGCGGTAACGAGTCCTGGAACCTAAATGAGATCAACTCTTTGCGTGGAAAACAGATTGAAAAACGTTTGGGGAAAAAATAAGATCTACAAAGGAAATCTTGAATTTTTCCTTCAGCAAAAAATAGCTCTTGAGTAACTCCTCATGAAAAGGAGTCGGTTGTTCAGCAGGACAGCGTGCAGGCTGCTCTGTCTGTAGAGACAGGAGGTGCTTGCTGTAGAACCTGTGGGTTGCTCCTGGTTGTCACGTTTCACAGGGATCGGGGCGGTGCAGGGACCCCTACAAAGATGGTAACGGGGAGCAGGTGGTTGTCACGAGAGAACGTGCGCCTGGAAAAGGGCAGCAGAGGCGTGGAGTAAGATGAACGTCTGGAGAAGGAGGACAGCGGCCCTTCAGTTGACACAGTCAACACGTGTTGGATTAACATTGCTGTGGACCTCTTAAGTTCAGTACAGGGGCCAGCCTGGGATGGGGAATCAGCATTCAAGGACTACATATGAAACTTAGATTTTACTGTGGTAAAAATGGTCATAAAATGCAGGAGAGAGAAGAGTTAAAACTGTTGCAAAGTTCAGAAGAAAAAGCAAGATGCCAGTTTGTATTTACATGAGCGTTCAATTGTTTTCCATTTCCTGTCGTGTCTTAGAGTTTTTATTTTGTAGGAAAATTTGTATTATTTTTTCCCTGTGTTTCAGGTTGTCCAATGCACATGAAGACTCCTGATCGTAGAATTGAGAACACAGATGATGTTCCAGCACATCAAGAAAGAGCGTATGAATTTGTAGCCTGTCCGGTGAAGTCTGGTGGATCTCAAGTGAAAGATGATGTAGACCCTAGCAATATGGTAACTTTGCTTATTTCAGATGTTTCCTTCAGTCTTGTTTCTTCTGAAATAGTATCCCCAAAATGTAAATGGTCTAAGGTGGAAACTCTCCGCAAGAACTTTTTTTTTTTTTATTTTTATTTTTAACGCTGCTTTTTCTCATTTTGTGTGCAAATATTTCTATAAAACAAGTTACATCTTATTTAACATGATCTTCTTCAAATTTACATCTTTTTGATAAAAAGCGGATTTCCAGCTTGTAAGTATCTTTTGCTGTCTATTTCTGTTTGTTAGTTACCTGCATGGTTTTTATGCTACATTAATGGGTTTTAGGTTCTCTGTAATAACAGTATCTGATTCAGGTCTCTGAGGTTTCCCCTGTTCTACAAGAAGCACTGCTCTTTTGAAAGTTGAAGTTTAGGCAAAAGGGTTCCTTTAGTCTTCAGATGACAAACTTGTGCAGAGTTCTACTGCAGAAGGGAAAGATAATTTTGGTGGACTTAAAGGCTTCTTGATCTTTGTAGCAGCTGGTTGATTATGCTTTGATTCTTCTCAAACACCGAAACATAAGTAAATTTTAATACTCTAGTGTGATGTTGATTTTCCTTGTTTTCTAGATGCCTCCTCCTAATCAGCAGCCATCCCCGGATCAACCATTTCCATTGTCAACTGTCAGAGAAGAATCTTCCATTCCTAGAGCACATTCTGACAAGAAATGGGTCTACCCTTCAGAGCAAATGTTCTGGAATGCTATGCTAAGAAAAGGGTAAATACATTGATTTATCAGATGGAGTCTGTGAGCCTGAAATTCATGAAGTCATATCATTAGCTATTATTAACTGATATTATTTAAGAGTTTGTGGACTCTAAGCAGTAAATAGTTAACTAGCTCTTTTAAAAATTGCTGGGTTTAGAAACAGCTTTATTTTAAAGGGTGAGCTGGTCTCAAAGGCCGTGTCTCCTTCAGTGATCAGCAAGGTGGTGGGGAACATCAGGCAACTGCCAGTAGCTCAGAAAATTTTCTTTAAAGCCAGCGCATAGGCGTCGACAAACTTTGCATGAGTGCCAGCTTTCAAACTCAGTCGGCTGCCGATAAACTGATAGTAAAACTTCTGTGATGGTGAGAACACTGAACTTGACTTTGCAGAATTGCTAAAAACGTGAAAACAGTTTGACAAGTAGATGTTTTCGGTCTTTGCATAAATTCAGTGTAGGCAAGATACGAGTCATAAATAATAAGAAACCTTCTGTGCTGCTGTTTCCTCATTCTTTACCAATTATTTTTGTCATTCTCAAGCAGATAACTTTAAAGGCGCTTACTATTAAAACAGCGATTCTTTGTTCCACACACCAACACTAAGACAATAGTCATAAGCAGTCTATCTTGAAAACACAGGGTTTGACCCTGCCAACGCTTAAACGTGTTCAGTGTTACACCTGTTGAGAAGGAAGCACACATGTAGTCACAGTGCGGGTTCAGAGAGATGAAAGGCATTTCTGAGTGTGTGCAAGATGTCTTGAGTACGGGACTTCTGTGCATTAGGAACGAAAGTGGGATTTTTCGTAGTTATTTGTATGAGTACCGTGGATGTGTTGATGTTTGCACACTAATAACTTTCTGATCCAGTTAAACTGTTTAGCTAACAACAATTTCTGCGGTAACTTTGATAACTGCACTTTTACACAGAAGAATGAAGTGCTTCTCAAGATGCTTAAGCGTGTAAGCCAGAAGTTTCCATAATTGCTTTATGTCTTTGCATAAAACCTTAACTCTCTTGATTCAAAAGCCCATCAGATAAGCTGAGGAAGGTGGAGTAGTTATGCTATAATGATTTTAAACTGTTTCCAAATCATTATTTTTTAGGTGGAGGTGGAAAGATGACGACATAACAGGTGAAGACATGACAAACATTATTAAGATTCACAACCAAAACAATGAGCAAGCTTGGAAGGAGATTTTGAAGTGGGAAGCTCTTCATGCTGTGTATGTACATATGAAATGGAAAGCAACTCCTTTGGCTTAGCTCTTGCTTTTGTAATTCTTTGACAGTAGAACGTACCTTTTAGTTTTCACAGAAGTATTCTGGCACCGATACGTCTCAAAAGTTACCATCTTGTAGGAGCCTGCGTTTTTGTTCATGTGGAGGAAGATTATCCAGAAGAACTTAACTAAAACTGAATAATTATTTTGTTAATGAAACTGAAGAGCATTTTGGTGGTGTGTGTGTATAATGTGGATTTGGAGAAATTAACTTCTTAATTTATCTATTTGGGAATTATTTAGTTGAAATCTTTTTGTTATGAAAAATATATGAGATGTAAACTTAAGGTAACAGTGACTGGTGTAAAACAAACTGTCACTTTTTAGGTCAGTATAGTTCCTAGAAGACGCAGACTGGTTAGGCATTCTGTCTGTAGAAGTGCAGAGTTCTTTGAAATTCCATGATCTTTGTTGCAGAGGAGTTTGGATTATGGTTTTCTGTTCTTTAATCTATTAAATTTGTGGATTAGATTTGCTGGTAAGTGCTCTGTTGATAAGTGACAACAATGGTGATCAGCATATCAAAGGTACTTTATCATACCAGCAGTACTTTCAGAAACTAGGGGGACTTTTCAAACCTCTAAACAAAAAAAGCTGGTTTAGATCACTTGTAATTAATTTTTTTACTGTTGCTCTTTCTCCTCTTCATTTTTTCTGTTACTAAACCAAATTACCATAGTGTCTTAAACACTTTAAAACTCTGTTAAAAGGTAAAAACTATTTTCTTTTTTTAATTGTGTGCACAGGGAATGTCCATGTGGACCAGCACTGATGCGGTTTGGAGGCAAAGCAAAGGAGTATTCACCCAGGGCCAGAATACGTTCGTGGATGGGGTATGTGGCCAGGTCCACTGAGGTGGGAGGGTAGGGAGATGTGTCTGAAAACATGGTGTAGAATTAAATTTAAGATACTTTAGAACTGACCTGCAAGTTGTAATTACTAGAAGATAGAAGTCCTGGTGGGAATCTAACACCACTATCTGGCTGTCCTCTTAAATAGGGCTTCTGCTCTCTCTCTCAGGTTCATAATGTCAGTTAAAATATCTAGATGATCTATTATCTATCTTTCCAGATATGAACTTCCGTTTGACAGACATGATTGGATTGTTGACCGATGTGGAAAAGAAGTGCGATACGTTATCGATTACTATGATGGTGGAGCAGTAGATAAGAACTACCAGTTCACCATCCTGGATGTTCGCCCTGCATTTGACTCTCTCTCAGCTGTGTGGGACAGAATGAAGGTAGCTTGGTGGCGGTGGACTTCATAACTGCTCCTGTGGTGGGTGGTCAAAAAGTAAACTGTTTTCCTCCTAGGCTGAGGATAAGGACTTGAAGTAGAAGTTCAATGCAACTGTCATTATTTTCATCGTCACCACTGTTCTTTGGGGGTGGGAAGGGAAGGTGGAGAAATCCGTTGTTAACTACACTGATGCTTTATAGTGTTTTGAATGAAATAAAGTTATAGTAGCAAAACGATGTATCTTAATTTTCTGAAGAGCTGGGAAATCTTTTCTTTCTTGGCTACAGATTCTGAGTGAGCTTGCCTTTTCATTTCATGACTCCAGTGCTGCACCAAATACATGAGGTTTCTGATTCTGACTGGAGTTTTGAGTATTACTTAAATAGTGAAAACTGGAAATTTCATAAATGATTTCACATAGTTACAGTATTTGGATACGTAGATGATGAATAAAGGGTAAAAGATCTTGACTGTTTCAAACCTCATATTTTATTGACTGTATAAACCCATGGATTTGTTTCCATATGGACACTTTACCTGTTCAAATACATGCTTTCTCAGAAAACTTCAGTCAAATTTATTAGTGTAGGATGAGTAGTATTTAGTGTGGTATGAGTATTTTTAAAGGTATGCTAAGTTGAAAAGGAGAATATACTCATGCCTTAATCTGTAATTTATCTTTGAACAGAAGAACATCTTTTAGACGTAGGAAATGGGCATCGGTTACTTCTTAAAGCAACGTTTCTAAAATGAGATAAAATTGATATTTAATGCCTATTTATTTGAGTATTTAAAAGGTTTGTTTTCTGGTGTGAGAAAACGATTCTTTTAGTATTTTCCTGTCGTTAATGTGTGTCTTATGTGATGCATTCAGTACAGAGCTAAGCCTTATTGAAAGGAACTGTCATGTACTGCATCTATTTTGCTTCATCAGTTGTACCGTAGTGTGTTTTTTTTCTCTAGTAAGGAATTGCACAAGGGTGTATGACTACTTGTTTCTGCCTAATGATTCTAGTGAGACATATCACAGGTGTGTGTATATAACTTGGCTAAAAGGGTATTAAAAATGCCAAGAAATAAGGTTGATTTGAGCGTTTTCTAAGTGACGCGTGTTAATGCTGTGTGGCTTAAAGATTTGATTAATATTTGTGCTTAATAAGGGAAGCGGACTTTGGTTTTTTTTGGTTTTTTTTTTTTTAAATCTTCCACTGTAATAGCTTTAAATTTCCATGGCTTGGTGAATTTCAGGTGTCACATACCCCTAAATTTAAATTACTCCTCCCTTTCAGCATATATTACTCTTGAGAATGAGTCCTCCATGCATACACTTGGAAGGACTAAGAGAGTGTCACATTGTTGCTTCTGAAATGGGACAAGCTTCCTCCATGAAACTTCACAACCTCAAGTGGGAACCAGCTGTACATTTGTTTTCTAAAAGTGGTTACTTGTAATATTTTTAACTGACATTGGAATCTTTTAAAAATTAATTTCTTTTTAAAATGACTATTCCCAAGGGGAAAACCCCTGAATGTTTCAGTCAAGTGACTTCCCATTCAGGACAAAATCTTTCAGGGAAGCTTCCGTACTTTAAGCTAATAATGGAGATGAATGATTCCCATTTCCGAGGCAAGTCTCCTGCACGTTAGGAATAGATATTACCCAGAAGTCCAGAATCCTAGCAGAAAACCATGCTCTTAGCCTTCTCCACTTTCCTCATTCCTCTTTCACCTTTTTATATAAATGCGAAATAGACTGGGGGGAAAGAAAATCTCCTAGTAGGCAATATATAGATGAGCTACACAAGAAGTATGTGAGCTTGTGTGAAGCATATCTGATAAAGAAAGAGCTGCTCCTCTGTTCTAGCAGTGAAGAGACTGAGGCTTCCTGCTTTTGGGGGTGTCTTTTTTTGGTTGGTTTATACATTTGGTATCTTGATACACACAGAATTCTGTATTTCTCAGCTAAATATGGAAAAGGTACACCAATGTAGGGAGTGTTTCAGAGAACAGTGTTCCAAAGAACGAGTGTGCTCTGTTTGTTTCGGAAGTGTGATGTTGAGTGCGTTACAAAAACTGTAATTGCTGCTAAATCTGGTGAGAGGTGTCACGTGCCACTTCATACGTTTGCCATCTTCTGTTCTGTTCCATCACGCAGAGATTCAGAATTGTTCTTTTCTGTGCTGCTAATGGAATGTACTACTTTGTCATCGAACAAAGATGAGAATAAAATAAATATACTTTTCTTAAGTTTGGTATTTGGTGATCGTATTTTTAGCTGTAAGAATTATTAAGATGAGCTTTTGCCATGTGTCATATGAGATTATGGTCTCTTACAACTAATCACATCTTTGAATGTATGCTACTCCTTTATATAGGTGAGTACAGAACCAAAACCCAAGGACTAAATTCAAGTGTTGGCCAACCAGACCAGCAGCTCTCAGAATAAGAGCCTATGACAACAGATATCTTCATCCTAATCTGGCTAATTTCTGAAGAGAGGAATGCAAGCAATCTTATTTTTGTGTGGTTTTGTTTTTTGTTTTTTTTTAATAATCCTTAAAGTGTAAGTAGAAAATATTTCTATAAACAGTGAGACTTAAGGAAATAAACATGGAGTTTGTGCGTTTGGTTGACTTTGTGCATGATGTTGGCAGTTCACTCTTTCTCAGAAGATGGATGTCAGAGTGAGTAGAATTCGAATGTGAACTTTAAAAACTGATTTAAATTGATGGGAGGATGTTTTAACTGTCAAAAAACCTATAGGCTGGATAAAAGATAATGTGTGCGTGTCTATATATGCATAAATAAATACATGTATTTTTTTTTTTGTGAGTATAGAAAGAAAAGGAGAGTTCATGAAGCTCAAAAAAGTGAAGCAGCGCCCTGATAAGGCCCTTTCAGGGAACTGTGCAGCAGTGTCAGGTTCCCAGTCAGGCTGAAACAAGTTTGGAAACCAGCATCTCAAACCAGGTTAACCTTGTGCACGTGCAAAAGGGAAGGCGTGCACTGTCACTAAAACAGGACCGCTTTTTAAACCAGTTGTGTAGGTGTCTAAAGTTCACCTATGTTCTGCTGTACCTTCTCAAAGCCCCTCTTGACCTGTTGTGTTTAATTCTTGTAGCTAAAACAAGTTAGGAGAGCTCTCCTGGTCCACTGCTGAAAATGCATTCTTCAGGGATACTACAGGGCTCAGAAACTGCAATCTCGTGACTGACTGGTGGAAAACAACTCCAGCGTAACACTCCAACTGTAATCAGGTCTTGGGTAGTCAAGATTGGTGCTGATCTGTATTACCTGGAGCAGGAGACCGTTGTGCATGTAAATACCTGGGTTTGGCCTCCTGCTGTTCATCCCTTCAGGCAGCCGGTGACTGCCCTGTGATGCTGCTGGTCTAGAGGGGCACAGCACAAGTGGTAACGTTGGCCCAGCTCCCTGCTCTTCCACAGGATGTCCTGTCAGTGTACGGCCAACATGGGTGCCCTGTAATGAGGAAGTAATTCCCAGGCTTGTCCTGGATTCCTGGCTATGCTGAGCCACCCTGTGGCATTTTGCCCTTGCACTAGCAGGTGGTTTGGAAAGGGGAGCTGTAGCTCTTCTCTCACCCTTCATTTATTTGTTTATTTATATTTATTTCCCTCTACCCTAGAAACAACTTTGCTCCTCTCATATTATGCCGATGGTCGTAGCTTCAGTCTCTTTAAGAATTTTTCAGCTAAGCCCTAGAATTTCTGCCCTGCCTGCTGTAGAAGAAAGAGACTGTGTTGCTGGTAAGAAGGTCTTTGTATCTATTGTTGATTATTGCTATTTTTTACTGCCAAAACAAAGTGTTTTGGATTACCAGTTTTTAATTATGATGTAAAAGAGGCATACTAGTTTTGTGTGAAATGGGACAACAATGCCGTCTGATGTTTACACAACGTATTTACTATCAGGACTTTAATGTGCTCTGTAAATAATGATTTCAAGTCTCAAATATGGTGAATATTGTTCTGCCTCCAAGAGGTGTGAGAGTGGCAAAGGGTCTCTCAGCGCTCTAAAAACGACCATAGGCTCCTCTTACGCACTTCCATTTTGTGCGTTCAACTCTTGTGTCAAAGTGTGACGAAATCACAGAATAGCTAATGTGCCAAAGTTCAGAAGATGGAGGCACAGATACAGAGGTTGCCATAGCTCAGCAACTAAAAATTAAGGGAACTGCTAAACTAAGAAGCACTGCCTAATTTTTTTACTCTTACTGACGTTGTGTCTTTTTATAAGAGGGTAGAAATGCCCCTTTCAAAAACACCACTCCTTTACTTTTTAAGAAGATCTGTCCCCAGCGTTTGCCAAATTAAATAGCACTTTAATCCTTTGTCTCCCTTTGCTTACATCTGGAGGAAAATCCACGTAGTAAGGTTCTGCAAGCAAATGCACTTGATGTGCAGGCTGAACTTTGAGGATAGAATATACCACTCATAATGCTGGCTGGGCTTATGTCTTCAGTATCACACCCTTCCCTACCCACAAGTATCCTTGCATATGTTCTTTTTAATAAACACAGCATTACTAGTTTTCTACACATTTTTAGGAGGCAACTTCATGCATTTTTACTCACTGAAAGCAAATGCATTCTATTTATTATTCTATCTTACTTCATATAAAGTAGATCACAAGCAAAGATCTATATGCAGTGAATCAAGTAAGTATTGATTCAGCAACGTTAGTAATAATAGGGACCTAAGGTCATACTAGACATGTAATTTTGTAAAAAGCATCCTTGTTTTTTTTAGATGGTTAAACGCGTTATGTGCATCTCCTTCCAGAAAAAATTGCTTGCCAAAGTCTAGAGAGAATCTAAAATTCTCTTATGAACATGGCAGTAGCACCTCTTTGCTCTTACTACTTGTCCGTCAAATTATAAACAGACTTGTGGGCAGAGTCTTGACTCCAAACCTAAACGTGTAGCCTTGTGCGTGTGTGAAATGATGCATATTTACCAGTGAACCACTCGCTCCAGTGGCAGCTCGCAGGACATGTCGGCCTGTCTGCCGCATGGGTGTGTTGTTTTATGACTGGAGTCTCAGGGAATCCAAATTTCAAAGGATAATGTACATTTATTTGAAGTATTGGGATTGTTGTTAGGCCTCTTTAAAAAAAACCCAAAGAATAATTTCCTTTGCTGATGTTCAGTTTAGACCATGGCCTCTTTTCATGGCCACTCAACATATTATGGGGAAAAAAAAATAAAGACTAAGTCATGATTTTAATTTTCCGATGTTTTGCCAATTTTGTAACTATGGAAAATTTTAGCTGTTTTTCTAACATGCTGCTGCTCTTGCCTCCAGCTTCTGAAGACTGTGACCCCACAAACCTCCTGTCTATAGAGATAGCTAATGCTTTAATTGATCATTAGTAGACTTTCAAAATGAGTTTCCATCTGCCAAAAGATTAAGTGTCTCAGGGAATTGACTTAGAGCAGTTTGATGCATGGACGATAAATGCAAGTGCCTTTAAAAAGCACTGCTAGACCACAAATCTTTGAAAAACTTGCTTCTAGAAGAGTAATAGAAAAGATTTTTCCTCTTTTTTTTTTTCCCTCACATTAGAGAAGGCTTTTTTAATGTGTCAATGAGAGTTCATTAGCTCATTTTCGAAACCCAAAGAGCAAAACCTCATGAAAATGTTGAATTTAACCTCAGAACAAACCATGCAAATTTTGGCAGCTTTAATTTGCAATGTAAAATTTTTGTTAAATGAATTTTCTTCCAACTTTAAAAAACACATGCTTTGGGCCAAAAAAAAAAAAAGAAAACTTTCTACTAGCTGTGTTTGAGAATACTGAAGAAAAACATCTCTGTGTTTTATCAGAATTTTTCCTTTTGTTTTCTTTAAAGTTTTGCCTTTTAGTTTATTTGGAGTGTTTTTAAAGGTTTTCATGTTGCTTGCTCTCTGCCATTTTTGTACAAGCTGCTTTTGGGAAAACTACCATTGCGTTAACACTCGCAGTTGTTACTACAGAAGTAATAGGTTCTTTTTTGGGAAAACTACCATTGCGTTAACACTCGCAGTTGTTACTACAGAAGTAATAGGTTCTTTTTTAGGTATCTGACAAATCAGTGCTATTTAACTCAGTTAGGGATGGTTCCAGCAGGTACGGCTTTCATTCTGGCTGCCCAAGAGCTCTCAATGTTGTAGCAAATAGAGGACCTGCAGCTGCTGTACAGCAGTGCTGAAAGATGGACGTGATCTGTGTTTAGCCATCATACTTTCCTGTCGTTATGGGTTCCTTGTTGGCGCTTGTCTTGTGACCCCAACACGGGCAACTGCAGTGACTTTTAGACTCTTCTTAATGCCTTCTGGAGTACGTGCTTTTAGGACTGCTTACAGTGGCGGTAGCTGGGACGGCAGGGTAGCTGGCAGGGAAATGGCAATAAAAAGATGTAGATAGGTGTTCCTAACAGACTTTTTTTTTTTTCTGAATGCCTGTCTACTCCTCCTCTCTTATTCACCACTCAGGTTAGGGGAAAACAGGTCTAAATGCACCGTTTTATATATAGTCACTAGTGGCTGTCAACGCAACACCTAATTGATTGGGCCCATAATTACAGCAAAGGATGCTACTTTTGCAAATAACACTGGGAAGATTAGTCTTACCTATGTATGAGAGGTTACATTCTGTTTCCCTTGTCAGGCAAAGTGGAAAATACTGGTATCATCAGCGGCATATCGACTTATGACAGTATGCTGGAGCTGGTTTAATGTAGACTGACTCTGAAAAGCAAGATTTTTTTTTTTTTATTATTTGCTGCATGTGGATGGGAAAGTATCCATTTAAGCAATGGATAGGGCTAATGTTATTCTGTCAAACACTGCAATGTTTGAAGAAATTGAAAAAAAAAAAAAAGAGGGAAAATAAGATCTCGACTTCCAATTTAATAATAATGGAATATGAAGGTCAGACTGTAACTGTAGAAGTTCATTTCAAATTTAAATATTTAGCATTTTCACTAGCCTGCGAATACAAGAAAATTTATTACATTACGATGGAATTTAGATCTTTGACATGAAGCTGATATTTTCATAGTGTGAAAAATATCAAGCTGACATTATACTGTCTCATTTGATGACTTCCAAATGTCAGAGTGCAGTAACTTATTCACAGGGACCTCAGTGCCTTGTGATAGTGTCAATTTAAAAGACATTTACATCGACTTTTTTATTTAAACATAGAAAATGGAATATGCAAAGTGGATGAGGAGAAGTGGGGAAAGACCAGGGGCAAGAAAGTTCTTAATAATAGAATGAGGCACTTTTAAGGCTAATTTCCACCGCAGCCTTCCGACCAGCTGCACGGGCTACTTCTGACGGCTCCCCTCTTCTTTCCCTTCACATTATTTCCTTTATTCCCAGCTTGGCACTCACACTCCGTGTTACTTCAACAGGATTTGGGGAATTAAATCGCATGACAGGCTTTCCCTGAAAAAGTAAACCTGCCTTTTAAAGGTGATTTTTGTAATAATGGCACACAGTAAATCAGAAAGCTGGGAAAGGACCTCTAAGACCACGAAGTCCAGCCGTCAGCCCAACGCGAACGGGCAGCCGCAGGCCTCAGCCGGGCGGCCATTTTGTTGGCCGCCTCTGC
>VZZY01023723.1:41226-71181 GCA_013400335.1 Eurystomus gularis | reverse complement strand
GCTCAGCACCGGTTAATCGCTTGCTGTTCGCTGCGTCGCCAGTTAGATGCCTTCTCGCCCGTCCCTGGCCTGCCGTGTGTCTTTGCTGCTGGGCTCCTGGCAGGGGACAGATCCGAACGGTTTATAATTAGCGGCCTTCTTAATTCCAGCTGGTCGCAGTGCTTGTGGAAAGTTGGAGTAGGCGCAGGGCAGCGGTGGGAAGGGGCTGGCTGCCCTTTAGATACATACGCGGTTGCAGCTTACACCTGCAGCAGGACCAGGTATTGATCCTCTGCCATTTCACAGGGTTAAGCTGTTGCCAGAGCCTTGGGTCATCTCCGTCTTTTTCTGGGGGTAGGGTAATAATCTGGGCCTTACACTGTGCCACATGCTCTCCAGCTTCAGCGATATGTTGGTTTTACAGAGTACCGAGGCTAATCTTCCCTGTTTGCTGCAGCTAGGACGGTGAGCAGACTTGTAGTGTGTGATGCTGTCGGCTTGCTTGGGACGCAGGAAGCGCAGACACCTTTATGCCACGTTTTCAGCACGAGCCGCAGTGGCTGCTGATCGGAACGTAATTTGAAGCAATGACTTTTATAAGTTGATGCCGTCACAGTGCTGTGAAGATGCCCCTTCAGCAAGGGAGAATAAATCTCGGTGGTTCCAGCGTAGAACAACAGTTGCTATCAGGCATAAAGAGTCAGGTGGGATATGCAAGTGTTGCATGTCTGTTCAGATCCAGAGCATAAGTAAACTTTGCTTAGCGACTACCACAGATGTGACAACTCCTATATATATATACACACAGACACACACACAAGAGACTATGCCTACATTCTGTGTCACATACTACTCCCTGGTGTCCTGGGAGCTATTGCAGTGTGCTGCCCAGCTCCCCAGCAGAGTGATGGACAGCAAGCAGCTCGCTTCCTGCTGGTTGGACTGCAGGAAAGTCCTGGAAGATGCAGTTAAAAATGGATCTAGTGGCCTGCTGTCAGATTTTGTCTGTGTATGTATTCAGCCCCCCCAAAATGGGATTGATAAGGAAATGTGTTTTTACTGTAAGGGTAACCCAGCGCTGGAACAGGTTGTCCAGAGAGGTTGTGGAGTCTCCATCCTTGGAGATACTCAAAAGCCATCTGGACGTTGCCCTTGGCAGCCTACTGTAGGTGGCCCTGTCTGAGTGGGGGGGTTGGACAAGATGACCGCCAAAGGTCTGTGCCAACTTCAACCATTCTGTGATTCTGTGAAAGTAACTGTGCTGCTTTGGTATGAAATTACATGTGGCTGGTCTTGAGTGACTCATTTAGCTAAAAAGTTGCCAAGAAGTTAGTTGAATAAACCTCAAAGTTTTATTTGAAAATAGTTGTTGAAATGTACAGAACAGCAAGTGGTTATTTGCAAAGAGGACTTTGTGGGTCGACAGCCTCAGAGGGATGAAGACATTAGTGTCAGTGTGGAGCACAATTAACTGGGGTAATCTAAAAGCAGACTTGTTTTGTGTCTAGATCTGCATGATAACACCTGCTCCAGCGTAGGCAGGTGATTCTCCCATTTTAGTCTTTTGATTGGTATTTAGAGTTGTATTTTTAAAATAACGACTGCTGAAATGTCTCAGCTGAGGTTTATTTTCTTACAGTCAAAGTTCAGGAATGTTATTTCAGGTATAGCTTGAAAATACAGTAGCCAGGCTTAACAGATACTTATTTTTAAAAATGTGAACATACCTGAATGTTGGGTATGCACGTCAGTTCCTCCCAGTGTGTTAGCGACGTATATACACATCCTTCTCTGTGCTTCATATATAGAAAAATGATTTTGTGTTTATAAGTTACCGGGATGTGAAAGGCTTAGAAACCTTCCCTGAACAAGAAGTGAAGAGCCACAAAAGCACAACAAGAAGAGGCTGTTATATTTGTATTGAGGTTATGGGACCTTGCTGGGCCTTTAGTTAGGCTGTGTTCATGATATGTTAGGATTGTGCATATCTGGTTGACTTCGATCATTTTTTGCTGGAATCACATAGATTATTTACAACAATGATTTTTGGTAGTTTTCTTACAGTGGGAATTTACTTCTCTTTTCCTTTGGAGCTACAGGATCCTTTAGTTTGTATACAGTTAACTTATTAACTATGTTCATTAGATTACATTTTGCTTTCTCTCTTCAAAACATTTAAATTGTCGTTGACAAACAGTGCGCAGAAGTAAGTTCCAGTGAGACTGTTATGTTTTGCTGTTTCTAATACATTAATAGTAATTTGCGTGTAGATCCACAAGATCAAAAAGGAGGCCACTGGTGATTTATGGTTCTGAGGAATGTAAGAAAATGCTTTTGCAGATCTCTTGGCATACTAAAAACTTTGGCTTTCTGGAATTTAACAATGAAGTATTCAGAATGTAAAATATGTTTGTATCAAAACCAATAAATTAATTACAGCGTGTCTTTTTAACCTTACACATCTTTTTACAATGATTAGCGTTACAGATAGAAATCCATAATTTACTTGTTAATCTGTTCTCTTCTGGTTTGCTCACCAAGCTTGCTATAAAAATATATTTATATATTCTAAGCTTGTACATTAGTAGTTGCCTTTTTCTGAATTTAAAAATAGACTGCATGTGTCGCATAAAATGCCTTTGGGCAGGAGAGGAGGGGGATATCTGTCTGGTTGACGTGGAACGTAAGAAAAAATCTGAAGTATGCTAGAGCTAAATATACTGATAAGCATGCAGCTATAGGGCAAGATGAGTTAAAACGTATTGAGTTTAGTCTTATTAGCACATTAAATGTCAGCAGAATGGTCATACCCAACATTTTATTTCAGAAATAATCACCATTTTGCTGTGAAGACAACTCAGACCTTGTAGCATATGCAAACAAAGGAAATATTTCTTTAGAGCCGTGTTACGCAGGGCGATGGTGGTTTGCTCTTTGTTCTGCCAGCCATCTGCAGAACTGGTGCAGAAAATGGACGCTGGAATGTTTAAATAAATTTTTAGATGCTTTGGACCGATTCTTTTTAGAAGTAGTCTGAAGCAGATGTAAACGAGCACGACTGGGCTTTTCGCGATGGCTCAGAGTAATGCACCTTGGGATGCGGGGCTGCGCTGCGTCCTTCGGATTAGTTCATCGTCACGGGGAAAGGTGTGAGATTGCTGCAGACTTGAGAGCACGATCACTGCAGCAGGAGGCCCTTGCTGAAGGGGCAAGGTTGGCCTTGCCTGTTTATCCCTCAGTTACTTCTGAGTTGGTGCGATCTGTTATGACAAGCTAGTGGGAAAATCCTAGGAGGATTATCAGAAAGGTAACATGGTTTTCTGTCACTGTAATTAAGCTGGCAATAGAGTCGTATTCTTCAACTTATCTACAGGCTGTGGACTGTAAAATTTCTTGGCGACATAGTTTAAAATAAAATGATTCACGGTCAGGAACGTAATAATGTTAATGCCATTCAGCCAGATGCTTTCAGCTGGCCGTGTACCTGGTGGGGCTGTCCTGTATCAGGGACAGCTGGCAGGAGGTGGGTTGGCAGGCACTGTGTGCAGTGTGCTGCTCAGGTGTGAGTGGAGACCCTCCACGGCAGCCAAGAGGGTGCTGAGGGTCCCGGCGGGTGCAGAGAAGGCTTTTCTTGTCTGTGTGATTATGTGTACTGAGCCTGGCTTGACGGCGGAGGAGCTGCTGTTCCTGGTGCCCAGTAAGAAAGTTTGTCAGAGCAGCAGACAGAGACAGGGCAGACTTGAGATCTTGCATAGCTACTGCCCGTGAGCGAGGGCTGCATGCTGCCAGGCAGAGGCTTTGGAGACTAGAGTCCCTTCCAAGGCTGGTGTGTTTCTGAGGAATAAACTTGCCTTAAAAATAGTCTGGAACCTTTCATGGGCTCTTAGAAGACTGGAGACCAGCTCTTGTTGGCAAGGAACGAAGTTTTGACACGTAGTACCTGTAGGTATGGTCATGGCTGGGTGTAATTTCCATTTTTTGCACCGGATTTGCATCCACTGCTTTCAGCACTTGTGGTTCGTAGATGTTTGGGCGCTTCTTTATAGTAATGCTGGAGTTTGATTATTGTGTTTGGAGGGTTTGCTTATTTTATTTTGTGACTGCTGAGACCTAGAGAGCTTTTTGCATCCTCCTGGAAGGAGGTTTGGAAACAAGCCCTTGCCTAAGCTCTCTAAAGTGCTTCTGTCTGTCCAAGTCATTTTAAGGTTCTTTCACTTGTGTAGTAGGGTTCAAATATAAAATTGTAGAGAGCACGGAGGTTGGCTAGCAGCATCAGCAATACTCATCAAACATAATTCAACTGACTGTCGTGTAAAGGAAGGTAAGATACGGTAGGGGGAGAAGAAGGCCAGTCACTTCAAAAGAACTCCTCTGAAACTCAGCTATGCTCTAATCTGCCTTTCAAATCTGGCTTCCCCTGCCCTCATAGAATGAATCAACCTGACATTTTAGCACTTTTTTTAAAGAAAAGGGGTGAAGTGTTTGGAATGCATCAAAGGGGTGAAGCAGAGAACATCTGAAGAAGATCATCTTTTATCTGTTACCCTCTTTCTTCATGGCAGAGGAGCAAAAGTAGGTTAGGTCTTTGTCCCTGCTTTTCACTCATGAAGTTTTATATTGTTTTTCTGTGAAACCGGTTTTAGTCAAGAAAGTTTTATTGCAGGAATTGCTGTACATAACTTTCATATTCAGTGTCTTTGATTACGTGATTTATCAGGAGGATGTGGTCTTTTGCCCTTCCTGCTGCATACTGTACGTATCCTTTTCACTCTGAAAATAATTCTGTTCTAAAGTAGACCAACAACACGTTTTGACTAGATACGCAGATATATACACATACATTTATAGAAGTCTGTGCATATATATGTGTATGCATGTAGTATCTAGGGTCAGATGTACAACAGATGTTTTCATTATGTCAGTCCAAGTGTTGTAGAGAAGTTGGCAGAAGAGAATTAAGTGTATTTTCTCTGGAAGTTGTAGAGGACAAAGAATCTGATTTTTTCTTTCCAAGTTTCTTTAGCATGGAACTGCTTTTGAATTGTTGTCCTAAAAATGGTCAGTACAAGTCTATTTGCCTTGTGCTGGTATTGATGTTAGAGGTCTTAGAGATTTCTCTAGCAGCAACATTAGGACAGTGCTCAATCCCTCCAGAAAAGTCTCAGTTTTCTGTTTTCCTTGCTGCTGCTTGCAACGCTGCAGGCTTGGGGAAGTTGTGGCTGGAAAGCTGCCTGGAGGTGCTGGTGGACAGCCGGCTGAACATGAGCCAGCAGTGTGCCCAGGTGGCCAAGAAGGCCACCAGCATCCTGGCCTGTATCAGCAATGGTGTGAGCAGCAGGAGTAGGGAGGTGATTGTGCCCCTGTACAGTTGTGAGACTGCACCTTGAGCACTGTGTCCAGTTTGGGGCACCACAGTATAAGAAGGATGTTGAGGTGCTGGAGCAGGTGCAGAGAAAGGCAACAAAGCTGGTGAGGGGTCTGGAAACCATGTCTTACGAGGAGCACCTGAGGGAGCTGGGATTATTTAGCTTGGAGAAGAGGAGGCTGAGAGGAGACCTCATTGCTCTCTACAACTACCTGAAAGGAGGTTGTAGTGAGGCTGGTGCTGGTCCCTTCTCCCAGGTAACTAATGACAGGACAAGAGGTGATGGTCTCAAGTTGCACCAGGGGAGGTTTAGATTGGCTATTAGGAAGAAATTATTTACTGAATGAGTGGTTAGGCATTGGAACAGGCTGCCCAGGAAAGGGGTGGAGTCACCATCCCTGGAGGTGTTCAAAAAACGAGTAGATGTGGTGCTTCGGCACATGGTCTGTGGGAGATGCTGGGATGAAGGTTGGACTTCATGATCCTAGAGGTCTTTTCCGACCTGAATGATTCTATGATTCTTTTGAGCTGTAGACACTGACTTACCTGTTTCTAACAGAGACAATGTTCTTCTAGAATGTGTTAATAACTTTCCTTCTCGTGCAATATGGAAGTGTTTCATTTCAGCATTCCCTGCGAGTACAGCTTAAGCCATTGGTTGCAACCTCCCACCCCACAAAAAACCCCACACCCCTTATTTTATATAGAATGGCAATCGTTTGAGTTGAATTGTTAAAGAATATAACATGACTTAATAATATCTATGTATGTCAGCTTCAAGCAAATTATTAATGGTTATTTTTGATACTTTCCAGAGACGCATGGAATCACGTTTAGAATTCAAATCAGCGTGAAAGAACTGCTGGATACAGATGTACTTTTAAAGCTGTTATTTCATTTACCAGTCAATTATCCGTCAGCTCCACCAGATATTTCTGTTAACTCAAACCAGCTTACGAGGGCCCAGTGTATGGACGTGAAAGACAAATTACTTGAACAAGCAAAGAAGCATCTTTCTGAACCCATGGTACACGATCTGATTCTTTGGATACAGCACCATCTTCAATATGTCATTAAGCAATCAACAGCAGTTTGCAATGAAAAAACTACTTTGTCAAAAGGAACAAGTACAGAGGATGGTATCTGGATGCTCCTTTTGCATTTAGATCACATGAGGGCAAAGGCAAAATACGTCAAAACTGTGGAAAAATGGGCTTCAGATCTAAGGCTGACTGGAAGACTGATGTTCATGGGCAAGATAATATTGATTCTTCTTCAGGGTGACAGAAGCAACATTAAGGTGCAGGAACAATGAATGTTGACTAGTTCTATTGATTTACCACTGAAACCTATGGGTCTGAATATTTCGTGTGTGTTTTTCTAAGATTTTGGAAGCAGATTGATTATTAGGAGAGTAGGAAGGCCAAACAACTTTATTCTCTATTTGAGAAAAAGAATGAGAAAGAAACCAGCGATACCCACAGACCTGTGGCCTCTATTGCTTTGCTTCCCACTGTAATCGTGCCCCTATATTCGCTGTGTTTCCTGACTGCTATGCTTAGGTTCAGTCTCTTGTATTTCCCAAATGCCCCAGCAAACAGAAAATTTGTGATGAGAAGTTAGTAACAGACATATTTCTAGCTCATGACTCATGTCTCTTCCCTTAACTTAGACCACATGGTGCTCCCAGCACACGCCTGGGCTTTGAACATCTTGTCTGTACTTAGGAGCTCACACTATTAGTCAGGTTTTTGTGGTGATATTGAAGGAGAATGTTTTGGCTGTTCGAACTCTAGCTCACTAAAGGCTGCGCTTAACTTCAAGCTGATGAATAGAAACAATAATGTACTTATTGGGATGGGCTTTTTCAAACTTTGATGGCTATGTTCTGAAAAAATGTCTCATACAGAGCTTTGCATTTTACTAAACTTCAAAGATACTAGGTGGCATTTAATATTTTGTTCGTTTTTGTCATTTAGGAGTACTTTATTCTTCAGAAAACTTCTAAGGTAGATGTGGACTCAAGTGGAAAGAAATGCAAAGAGAAAATGATTAGTGTGCTGTGGGAGACAAAAGTACAGTCACAGCATAAAAGGTATAATTTAGTACAGTTGTGGATAGAAAAGTAACAGAATTGATAATTACATTCTGACAAATCTAAGCATGCTCATGAGTTTCCCTTTTACAATGTAGGTTTCAGACGTTTGAAGTCAAAGAATATTCAACCCTGGATGAGCTGCAGAACGAATTTGAAACTGCAGGACTTACATCTCTTTTCTCTGAGTTTGTGCCTCCTCTCGTAAAATAAAATATGGGACTCTGCCCAAAGCAGTAGTTGACTGCAGATGCTGGTGGAAGATAAGGACCAATTTGGCAAACAATGTCAAAGCTTTTCTGAAAAAAATACGCCAGAAGTAGCCATCCTCTTGCAAGAAGGAGAAGGCAATTAATACATTAAAAATGGATACTTTTTTGACATTTATGTATTGGTAACTTTTTCCAAGGCATGTGAAATTAATTGTGATAATTGTATGGCAAGCATGTGGGATTGGGAGGAAATAATGTTAAAATAATAGTCTTAGAGTTAGACTCTGTTTTGCAATCCTTATTTTTCAATGTTTTGGTTTTTATCTCTCACGGTAGTGTTTTTTCATAATGACCTGCTAGAAAGCATGATTAATTTTGCTTTGAAAGCTTGTATGAAGATATTTCAATAAAAAGCATAGCAAACACGGATTTGAATACATGAGGACAGCATATACTTAATATCCCTTAGGTGTTCACGTGCTAACTTTTTCTTCTCTATTTATTTGACTATAAATGCTAGACTGTTGATTTAAAGAAAAAGCCGAGGTTGCTTGGGGCCTGCAAAAACTTAGAAGTGTTTTCTGGAATGTTAGTTTTCATTCAAAAATGTATAGAAACACCCAAGTGGAGAATGTAAGTTGATTAAAAAGCTAAGGTAAAGCCAATTGTAATATTTTCTTTGATAGTTTACAGGTTCTTTTTAGCACTTTATCTGGTTTTACTGTCTGTGCATGTTTAGATAGCTTTATTCAATTAAACTGTCAGAGCGGTATATATACAGACTTCAGTCTTCTGTCTCTCAAGACTTCTGTCAAGTCTTCTGTTGTTTGAGAAGCTGGTAAGTTATAACTCCTTATTAAAATTTTCCTACCTTGGCATTTTTATTGGTCAGTGGCCTTGTCCAGCTTAGGATTTTTTTTTTTTATCCCTAGTCCGTGTTTTACTTCAGTGTGATGTAACAAATGATATACATAATTTCTACAAATTAACTTGTGCAAGTTCTTTTTGCCTAGGGAGAATTGGATACTTCTTTAAATTATCAACGTCCTTTGGTTTCTATTTTACCCGATATTCTCTAGCAAGACTAGATAAATTGTCCAGTAGTGAAAATGTTGAAGTAATGAGTTTCTCAGTAACTAGGAATGCCATCCAATGGGTTTTAGCATGTAGCTAAACACGTGCTTTCCTGTTCTTGAAAACTCACTCCCAGAACCCAGTGTCTCATGTATTCTTTGTTAACCGGATAGATTTGATCAATTCGGTGTGAATTAATTTATCTCTGTTGTACTGGGGGAAGACTGGTACCATTTGGTTAGTTCCCATACTGTGGTTTCGCAAATCACCGTGTGAGACATTTTGATTTCCAGTTTCATACTCAGACCATGAGATCATGCCTCGTTCTTTATGTGTGCTAGAAAAGCAACTAAATCCATTAAGGTTTTTAGGCTTTACTATTTGAGATACCAGATGCATAAAGGGTTGTAGACTTGAGAGTTTCTTGAGTTTTGAAGGAGTTTGGTAATTTTCCTAATAGGGAGTTTCTCAAATATCTATGTTGCATGTTATTTCACACACTGGGGCTTCTTTAATGAGACAGTAGCAACAGCTCTTTTTAATAAGTCTTTTACGTGTAGCCCATATAGTACTTCAGGCACAGCAGAAAACAGGCTGGGTTAACAAGTTTTAAAAATCTGTTCTATATTATTTTGAAATGGCTTCCTGAGAGAAAGGAAATAAAATTGTCTGTCATTTGAAGTGTATATGGAGATGAATTTTTACTTTTATAAAGAAGAATGAAACAGACAAATCTTTAAAATATTAAAATAACATGTATTTCAAATTATAGTTTTCAGAATTGAGCTGTTCTCTGTTAAAATATCTATGTTGAAAAATTATATGTCAGTGGAGTATAAAGTCTTGAAAAGATGCAGAAGCTCTCTCCTTACACGATGTGATAGATTTGACAAGTATCAAAACCAAGAAGAGGACGGCATGTGCAGCGCAAGAAGATGTGATGAGTATCTCTGCAAATCTAAATGTTGTAAGCTTTTGCCAGATGGATTTTATGTCCTTATCCAGATCTTTACTTGAAAATGCTCCACTTTCTTGGAAAGAGAGTAGTAAGGTACTTCAGTGTAGCCTGTATCACAGTCTTGGCCATTACAGTCTAGCCGGGGCCTTATCTAGTGATGCGTATAACTGTTTTCTGTTAATTTGGGGAATTCATGTGATCTCGAGTCGCGTGTGACTGCAGAAATAGCGGGCATACAGTCGTTGTGGCCATCTTTCTTCCAGGATTAGATGCAGAGTGTCCCAGCTCTTTCCTCCCCAATATAAAAGCTGCTGTAATTACCTGCATAAGAAAACACACTTTTAGTGTCAGCGGTTGTCATTTGCACTTGGATATAAACTCATGTGTTGTCTTGAGTATTACTGCCTGATGTCTTCTTGGTTAACTCTTTGGTCGGTGCTAGCATTCTGCCACAGCCAATTTTTAAAATGTAGAAAAAAGTTATAGAGCGAATGACACTTGGGTAAGTTGCAGCTCTCTTCTCATCTGTGCTTCTCACCAAATAAAGTTGTAAGAAGCTGGATGATTGCAGTATTTCAGGAGTTGTAAAAAGCAGTTTATGGAATGGATTTTTATCGTAGTTACATGTGTTACTAACTTACCTTGGACAAATCAACAAGTCTCGTGTTGGAATGGACTGCAGGGTTTTTTGCTTCGTTTGATGTGCTTCAGGAGAATTACAAATCTGATCGGCTTGATACTGTTCAGACAGCAGAGAACATGAAAACTAACGTCAGCCTGATTCCGTCAAAGCTCAATGCCTTTGCCTACCCATCAGTCACTTATTTTGAAGGGCCGGAGAATATCTTGTGTTCAGACAAGTAAACAATATTTTTAAAGGCTGTTCTTTTGGAAGGATGTTGCAGCTGTCTGTTAACTGATGGTTTGTTTGCATTTATTGTAAAAAGAGATGGGCAAGCTTCTGAGCCCCTGGGGCACAGAAGTCATCGAAATGCATACTGCAGCGCGTGTTCTGCCCTCCAAGGGAACTGAAGCAGACACAGAATGCAAAAAAAAAAACCAGGGAAAGAAAGTCAAAGCTCCTGAGAATCATTAGAGAATGCATATCAGTGTCTAAAAAGTTAGTGAAGGGTATATCGCTATCAGAGTCAGACAATTCACTCGCAAGGAATAAGAGATCCACAAATTAAAAATGGTCTAACAAATAAGGTAGCTTTCTTGTGGATATTGCATTATGAATAGTTCTTCAAACAGCACGGATAGTAAAGCCTCATTTCCTATGGACTTTCTGGTTTCTAAACGGTTGCACGCATGAAGCCTTTCTTGCAGAGGAGATATTGATGACGGTGCTCTCCCAGGGGGCTTCCCCAATGCCTGGTGTTGATTGTGCTCTCTACAGAAATCATTAAGGTATCGATAGCATTTTTCTTCTCTGCTCCCTGTTTTCAGCAAAGCTGTAGGAACTTGGTTTCTTTCAGGCTGTTAACCTCTCAATTTAATTGAAAAATGCTGAAGTCAAAAGTTCGAGAAAAGTTTTGGAGTATAAATTTTAGAATTGTCACTGACCATCATTGTGACCAAGGTCTGTAGATAAACCATCTCTGTCTTGGTAAAGGGAGGAGCAGAAATAAAGCTCCCTTCTTTTCTGTATTAATATTCCAAGGTATTATCTACAGCATTAATTAAGTATTTCTATTCAAGGGTTTTTATTATTTTGTCTTGGAAAGAAACCTTTATGAGCAGCACTTCCTGTGAAGTGGCCCACTGTTCAGGAGCTTAGCATGGCTGCAGTGGAAGTGATGCAAAGTTCCAGAGGAAAGAAGTCCTTTTAATGATGGACATCGTCAGTACTGGCAATTCACCAGCTTCTTTTTCTTATTTAGTCTCATTAAGATCATAATTCTTGCACCCTGCCCCCCCCCATTTATTTGCAATTACTGTAAGAACGCATAGAGGAAAATCCTTGACATAATTGAAAAAATTGAAAGTAGATTTGATTGTTTTGTGAATAAGGCAAATTTTTGTAATTTTGTGGTTTATCTCATTTTACTATAATGAGACCATTTGTCTCTTATTTCTGTGTAAATGACCCACAAAACCCGCCGATATTGGTATAAATTATTTGCAGAAGTACTGTAATGAGCCTAAAGAAACTTCATAGTGGAAAAATGTTTTGTTTACGTTGTTTCTTTTAAAACTAGTTAAATAAAGCCTACGTATGGATGATTTAAAATCTAGCATCCTTTGATCTGTTCATCTTTTATCTGTGAAAATACAAACATAATCATGTTATAATTCATTTGAAATAAGATGATGAAATGTTGAACACACTGTATTTCTGCCTGAGTTTGAGACTGAAATTGCTTGTATTACAAAATAGTGCAATTTCCTATATTTTAAAGTAGTATGAAAGATTGTCGCACTGTTTCTTTGTGCGTAACACAGGCAACACCGGCAGCTCTCTGTTCTGGTTTTATATTTTATACGGATACTTTATTTTATGTTATCTCTTGCAAGAGTTATGATTGTTTATATGCTTAATTATAGACATGAATGGAACTTGAAATTTAAATATGCTAATAGCACTTTGCATTTATTGTTCTCTACTATTTTCATATATTGGCTTTTGTATTGCTCTTAAGTCGTGGGTTTTAACCTCAAAGTATTAACCTGCAATGAAGAGAACTCTTCAGAGTGACAGAAGAATTTTCCTAAAAGACACACTAATTTAAGGAGCCCTTTGGACTCTAAACCCCTTCATATTTTGGTTAATTGTGCATTCAGTTGCTTTAGTTTTAGGCTGATAAGGTAACAACTATTACACTTTTGATTTTTCTTTGTATTTCTTAGTGTAATCTCTTTGTATCCTGCAGTAGAACATGGCTGATCATGGAATCGGGGTCAGTATTTTGTTAGTATTTCCCATTAGAAGCATCTATGATTCATTACATATTGTTATCCATTATAACTTGGATGCAGAGAGTCATTTTAGGATGAAATGATGCAAACGATCTCTGCATGAGAACATAACTCTCCTTGGTGCTTCTCTTCTTATTGTCATCTTTAACGCTCCTGCGCATAAGAAATGAAGACCAGTTTCTTTGGGAAGCAGTCAAATGATCGCAGTTTTCTTGAGCTGAACCTAACAGGCCAACCTGCTGTGTTAGACAAGATCTTGATACCTTCTGGTTGGAGGTGGCTGCTCTCTAGGCTTTGCGGGACTGCTTCTGGCAACATCTAACAGCTCCCCTGAAGCAATTAGCTGGGTGTTTCTTGAACTTTGTGTAGAGAATCGAGGGAGCAAATTTCACCTCTGCAGAAAACAAACGGTTGACTGCTGCTTGAGCCGAGCTTTACATCAGGAGAGCAGCCTGGTGGTCCTTTTCTGTTAGTGCTACAGGCACTAATAACCTGAAGTTTATACTTGCGCTAGTCAGAGAGCGCTGCAGAGCAAAAGCAGTGCCGTGATTTTAAGACTGAAGGTGCTAAAATTAATGTACCTTGACCCTTCTTGGGATGCACTTGGAAAAAAAAACCAACGCAAGATGATTTTTGTTGGTCCCTATCGATCACTAACCTGTAGTAGTATAGAGAGACAGGGTACATTTTTATGGGAGTTGGTGCTATGAGCACCTTTCATTCAAGAGAATAGAAAAAGCAGTTCTTTTTTAAAGTAAAATAACTTGAGTTACTTGTGAGAACGCTGTCCACGTGAGATGCTGAACAGAAGCTGAGCTGCATGGGTAGAGCTACGCCAGAGGCTGATTTTTATTTGGTAGAAGTGGAGGTGTTAGAAAGGAACAGACGGCAATAAAAACACTGGTGATGTGACTTTCAGAGGCGCCAAAAGAAAGTTTTTTTGGATTGATTACTCTCTGGAAAGAGGTTTGGGAATATGAGCAAAGAAATTGCTGCTGTATCCAAGCTTCAAGTAGAAATGCCTGAAATAAATACGCAGCTTCATTGTAATTTTCTCTTTTTAGCTGAAACGACGTGTAGAACTGAGAACAAGTAATGGAAGTTTTCATGGGTATAGAGATGACTAACCTCACTCAAGAGCTGTAGGCTGCCTGCAAAGGAATTAGAGCAATTCTTAGAAATTTTCTTCAAATGACCCAGGGATGACAGAGGTTTTGTTGAGGCAGTAACCTCCAAAAATCTCATCAGACTGGGAAACCAGGCTGTCGTACCTCTGGGTGGTTGGGAAGATTGATGAAAGAGGTGGCCAGCAGCTCCCAGGAGCAGATTATCTGCAAAATACAGGCATTTGGAAAGCAAGGACTAATGGTTGGCAAATCACTTCTGGGAAAAAAAACCAAACCTGCTTATGTGTGGAATCAGAGAACACAGGTAAGTGTTTAATTTTTGAGACCTTTTCTGCAGTGATGTTCTTGAGACCTGGTGTGAAGATGTTAGATGGTCCTAATAGTGCATAATGTCTTGGGAAGCTGATGTATTTCAGTTCCACATCAATTATAAAGATGGTTTTGGATGATAATGGTGGTCAGTGGCATTGCAAGATTTAAGATTTAAGTGCAGCAAACGTAATCTGGGTCAAGGATTTGCTGTGGGATTAAAAGGCACCCTTTTAGTATGGGTTAGACAAGGCACATCTAGTAAGAGCAAAAATGAGACAGACAGAAAATACACACCAGAATGGCTACAAGAACCATAGAATCTTTTTGGTTGGAAGAGTCCTTTAAGACCATCAAGTCCAACTGTTAGTCCTGGAGAGTTCCAGAAAATCCCTTTTCTGAGGTATTGGTGTGGCAAAGGAGCACTTCAAGGTTATCTTTGCATTGGCAAAGAACCGCTAGAAACTCAGCTGGGTGTGAGGGTGTCAGTCAGAGCTTCTGGAGAGTGCCTGGAGCTTGGCACAGAGCGCGTGTCTTTCCTGCCAGCTACGCACCAGATGTCTTTTTTAAATTTATTTTTTATTTAAAGGCAGCTGCAGAAAGGGATCTGGAAGCTGCTTGCTATGAATTTTGTTACTTACTTCCTACAATACTAATTATTAAAAGATGCTACGGGTGTCCTTCAGACTTACCTTGAAGAATCAGGGGAATGCTTTTTAAAACAAAGGAACCGCGATAAAACCTCAGGAGAAGCTGTTCATTTATATATTGGTGCTGTGAAAAATTATCATAAGAAGGAGGACAGTCATGAAGCAGAGCAGGGATAAACACGTGTCCCCAAACCAGTCCAGAGTCGCTATCTCTCTCTGGGCTCCTGGCAGCAGCTGATGTTAGTGCTTGGCAGAGAACAGGTACCCACGCACTAGTGGCAGAGGAGAACAGGTACCCACGCACTAGTGGCACTGGAGAGCTCTTTGTTGGTAGGAGAATTGGGACAGCTAAAGGCAAAGCTTGGAAGTACAGGCATTAGAGGATTTTTAAGGTCTCTGCTTTGAAACAGCCCTGGAAGCTGGGCTACTCCGTGTGTAACGGTGTTAGTAATACCCACAGGTGCTGGCTTAGAAGTATTTATGTAACTGATGAAATCTCTTGGAGAAGGTGACCGGGTTGACAGCGTGTGAGCAGTTCCAGAGAGGGGGATTGTAGAAGGTGAAGCTGTTCAGTACCGGGGAGCACAGGTTTTGGAAACTGGACAGGATGAATATTTTGGTAGCTGGGACAGTGAAAAGCTGATCGCTGGTGGTTTTGCATAGTTATTAGCAATAGCTATGTGAAAAAAGAGAAATAACTGATTCTTACGTAGTTTACGGATTTTTATTTATTTTTTTAAAATAGGAATTCATTTTTAAGTTGAACAAATGAGTTGCAGATAATTGTTTACCAGCAAAACAAAGAAAATATTCCTGCCTTTAGGTATAAAGGAGATTGAAAATCCTAAGATAAACTTTAGCTGTTAGGTTTCCTATGGATCTGAAGTAGGAATGGGTTAGAGCTCCCTGAAAATTTCTTATTAACAGCAAATCATTAGAAGTGGAGCAAAAAATGCTGCAAAATTTCAGCTGCTGTGGAATAAACTACCACAGAGAAAGATGTGAGTGTGTGTAACTCGTGCTACTCAGTATTTTGCAGGGACTTTTACGAGTAGCAGCAAGGCAGTCTAGGATTCTTCTGAATAGAAATAAGGTTGCTTTTTTTTTTTTCTTCTCCTGATTAATCAGCAAGGGATTCTATTTGTGCCATTTTCCAATAGCAGAAAGAAAAGCGATGTACTTCTGGTAACCATGAAGGGATAACAGAACTTGTAACAAATCTGTAGGTCCCATTCCTAAGTTTAAAAAAACAAACACAAACAAGCCCCGAAACACACGCATATGGAAATACCAAAGTGGTTCTAAAGGATTTTGGTTCTTGATTCTAAACTGAAGATTTTTTTTTTCTTCTTTTTCTTGACTAACAGACTTATTTTTGTAGTGGCCAGTAGCAAGCAGGAGAGGAAGCAGTGGCCTGGGAAAACATTCCTTTCATGGGAAAACACAGTTTGTGGCAGTCTGAAGTGACAGCTCTTAGGCTGTGCACGGATGTACTTGAGAGACTACGGTCTGCACAGGTAAGGGGTGGTTTTTGTTTGGTTCTGTTTTCCTGTTCAAGCCAGAAGGGATGCTGGAAGATGCCCAAACCTTTGAATGAGAACTGGTATGTGAACAAATAACCTGTAGTAAACCTCAGGTCATCACGATGTGAGGTGTTTCAAAAGGTAGTAATTTCCCTTTGGATAAAAGTAAAAAGGGTGGGCTTTACACTGATGAGCAGAAAACTGAGGATCCACAGAAACAGGAAGTTTGGGCAGTTCTGGAAAGTCACTGCACAGTGTGTTACGGATCAGAAATATACAGTGGTTAGCAGACTACTCTTTGTTTGGTCCGTTTTGTTCCGTGACCCCTTTTGTACTGAATGGAGACAGGAGAGCAATGTAAAGCACTTGTGCAGTGATTGCCTTATGATGGCAGCATCCTCAGGTCTTCTGTGATGAAGCGTCCTTTACCTGGAAAACAATATCTGACAGTGGTAAAGCCACTGCTTCCTGTAGAGGATGCTCGTGGTCAAGGTAGACCGGGCATTGCTTCAGTTGCTCCATTGGCCAATACTGATCTAAAGAGGAGAACAAAGGTTTGCTTGTTCAAGGAATGGTTTTGTGCTGAAAGCAGTGGTCTTCCTCGCTTTCTCCCACTGTTTGTGTAAGTGCAGCCGGTGTCTGAAGGAGCACCAGACGGGTGTGATTTCAGTCTGGCCGGCCCTAGAGCTGTGAAGCAGCTCTGCAGCTGGGGCTGAAAGAAATGGGAAAGTGATATCCAGGCAAAGGGGGCAGAGGCTGTTCCCAGCAGCAGCTGTCCCTGGACAACCTTGTGACAGGCACAAAGGGTTTGGTAGGAATCAGAGCTGGTTTTAGGCTGCACGAGAGCTGATACTGACAGTGTCTCTGGGGACACCTGACTGTCACCCCACACGTGCCACATTATCCCCTTAACTGTCCAAGTTGTTACACAGGTTGGTTTTATATACTGACAATTCTGGCCCTGACACTAGGGACCATCTTGCCATTGTGAGGATGGGAAGATCTTAACTCCAGAGCTCTGTGCTAAAAAACACCATCCTTTTGGTTTTTTACCATGAAATGTCTTTCCATCTGTAAAGTATAAGAAAATGACCAAATAGTGAAAGTCAACTACGCAGCGAAATACTGACAGTAAGGGGTGCAGACTGTCAGGCTGGGAGAATCCATCCACTGCCACTTGCATTAATGGAACAATAATTGTTTGTTCCTCTTCTGAAATGTAGTTTATGCAGTCTATATAAAGCAAATCATTTAGTGCAGGGCAAAGAAAATTCTCTTTTACCTATCTGAAACCCATTTAATATTAACTGATGAAACCATTAGAAGATACTGAGCCCAATATGAATCCCTTCAATGGAATATGTGATGTAGAGGAGTGGCTTATCTGCCGAGAAGCCTGCCTCCATTTTGGAGGTAATGGGTTTTTTATTTTTTCACTTTCTTAATAATAGAGGAAGAGAGAGGGATAGATCTGCTAGAATACTCTCCTTATCGTCTTTCCAGCCTATGCTCTCATGGAGAAGAGTAGCTGAGAGTTGAAAGGGGGAAAATCCCGACTATTGTGCTTTCCCTGAGATAAGGAATATTTTAGAGTCCCTTGTCTCATGCATGAAACCTGGTAAAAGGGAGTTAGTTGTATTAACATATGGAAGAGTTTTGGAGAAAACCAGCTCTTAGCCTCAGGAGTCCGCTTTTGACTCCTGGTTTGTCTGGGTGTTTTGTGTATCTTTGGAAATGGATGCTGGAGGGGGACTATGAGCCATGCGGGCGGAGATTGCTGCAGTGACCTCAAGAGGTGAAAGTACAATTGAAAAGGTCTCTTTTAAATGTTTAAGGGATTAATAATAGCTGAAAAGTGCAGATTGCTAGAAGAACAAGCATCTTATATGCCATGTTGCAGACAGATCCGGCACTCATGGGAGGCATTTGTGACAACAGCCTTTCCGGGGGTGACATTTATGTCCGTGATAAAGAGACAAGACCTCTTTATGTAAAATTTACAATGAACTTCCTAATGTCATCGGGGTTTTTTTCGTACTTAAAAAATTCCTTCTCTCATAAAATGAATGGCTCATGGCTGTGGATGCACCAGGAGGCTGCGGGGCAGGACGCTGCTGTCCATGGGCACACGGCAAACGAAAGGGCTCTTTGCAACAGCCACTGCTCTTGGACTGAGTGTGGCAAAAGAGAGGAAGGGGAAAATGGGTCCTTACCCTTATTTTTTCTGAAAGTGTAGATGAGCGTTGGGAAGGAGCTTTTCTATCGCTTTTTAGTGATATAGGGCCAGCAACAAATTGTGAAGTGGAGAAGAAATAGAGTGGAAATACTGAATGTGCAGGGAGGAACAAGACATTGGGCTAGAAACTGATGCTAAAACCAATGTGAGGGAAGGGAGCAGAGAGTGCCAGAGAAAGTGTGATGTGCGAGAGCAGGAAGTGTGGATGGAGACCGCCAGCTGCAGCCAGGCTTTGTGTGGGTGCCACGGCGCCCTGGCTGCCCTGTGCCTGGGGGCTGTGGGGCATCACGCCTGCCTCCCCCTGCCCCATGGCTAGCAGCCCCGCTTGCTGGCCAGCTGCCAGTGAGGCAGCCAGGCCCAGTGGCTACAGAACGCCCGGGGCTCCCTGCCCTGCACTGTGGGGAGGAGCAGAGCATGAGGCTCACTGCTGTTCCCAGGCCCTACTGCTTGTGTTTGCAGCCTGAGACATCTTTTGCACAGGGAGCTTCCCCCGGTGTTGCTCAGCTCTGCACTTGTCCTCATGTCTTCCCATGGCCTCCTCTCTGAACCTGCCACTTGGTCTCCCAACCTTTGTAAACCCCAGGTGTAGCCACTGACTGCTTGGATCCCTTGTTGGAGCAGGGGACGTTCTACATGATGGGAAAGAGAAAACAGTACATACTGACTTCAGTGTAACTGGGAATTTCCACTTGTGGTGAGAACTCTAGTGAGAGATTTGTGGCCTTGTTCACCCATAATACTTTGGGGTTTACAATACAGGAATGGATTTTAGTAGAAAGCCACAAACATTGTGTCTCATGAGAGCAGCAAGATTCTTCATTCCTCAAAAACCTTTTGACAAACTAAACCCTGCCATAACTAGAGGTGTGTGATCTGAATTGACTTAAGTAAGACAAACTCTATATGCTGGAGTTTTTGTTGGGTGGTGAACAGACAAGGCTTTGGATTCAGGCATCACCTGACATTCTTACCTTCAAAAATAAGTATTTTGTTTTAGGATATTTTAGGTGACACCTGTGTGTGGGTTTGAAGGACAAATCCTGACACGCTGTCTCTGTAGGATGCGTGTTCTTGTCCAACCTTTCTGTACGGAGAAGAGGATATGTACAGGGAGGCTACATTTTGCTGAGGGGTGCTGTGAAAAGACAACTTTGTGTATGGGCGTGAGAAATCCATGGAGGTGAGTGGATGGCTCTGGGGAAGCAGTGGCCCCATGGGGTCTCTGGCCATGTGCTTCCACTGGTCATGGTCCCTCTGGACCCCCTTTATCTTGTTTAATATGACAGTAGAAGGTACGAGAGAAGCTTTAGGACAAGGGGCAATGGATGCAAGCTAGAGCACAGGAAGTTCCACCTCAACATGAGGAGGAACTTCCTTACTGTGAGGGTTACAGAGCCCTGGAACGCGCTTCCCAGAGAGGTTGTGGAGTCTCCTCCTCTGGAGACTCTTGAGACCCGTCTGGATGTGTTCCTGTGTAACCTGCCCTAGATTCTATGGTCCTGCTTGGCAGGGGGGTTGGACTTGATGATCTCCAGAGGTCCCTTCCAACCCCTAATATTCTATGATTCTGTGATTTATGGTGAGGATTTATGCTCCCTCCCCTCTCCCAAAACTTTGCCTTCATGCTCTGCCTGCTGTGTCCCTGATTTAATCCAGAATAAGCTGCATTTTGCTAAGAAGTGCACTAACCCATTCAGATACCGTCTTAGATCTGGCAGGCTGCAGCACATCAGAGTATTTTGATAAGCATCATGTTTCCTTGGAAACTACTACTTAGCAGTAACTTGATGCTATATTTGGAGTGTTATGATTAATTTAAGCCTGGCTTCTGCAAAGACACATGGTATGGGCCTCCTCCTACAGAAGTGAGGAGTCTTGTTGAGCTTATCAGAACAGCTCGTGTGTTCAAAAGTGTCCCTGTGGGGTTTTGGAGTTCTCTGAATCTCTTCAGGCATGGCTTTAAGCTCATTGGTTATAAATCTCACTTGTTATCTTTAGGTATATTTTTAGGAGTCTGTTGTCTAATTCAATATTTTAAAAACATTTCTGAAAAGTCTACCTCTACAGTTATGAATAAATATAAAGCTCCTTCTGAGGCCACTAAATAGTATTTTAATTAGGCTGGCAAAATTGCTTTTGGCTTGTCTTTAAAGTCTTTAGTATCTTATTTCTATTAACAAAATGGTAATCAACGTTAAATTCTAAAATGTAACCAAAGTAGGTCATATTTTTATTAACTGGAGATAGATAATGAATGTGCCCTATATAAAGATTTGGATTAAATCTTCTGAGATGCTGAGGATAGTGTTTTAATTAAGGTGATCCTTATTGCATCTAACAAACACTATTGCTGCTTAGAAATTCAAGACCTTAGTAATGCATATTAGTGCATTACCTCAACGAATCTAATAGAGATTTAATACTTGTATTTGAAGTAGCAATCTGTCATAAATTAAGAGCATTTGCATAATAAATTTAAACCGTGTTATTCTTCGCAGAGTTTTATATAACTAAGGAACACATTCAACATTAAAATGTAAGTTTTTTTTTTTAGTGCTAGGAAGGTGTACTTTGCTGTTAAACTAGTCCTTGTTTTCACCTGCCTGTAATATGGAGAAACTCAGCTATTGCAGCAGTGTTACAATTGTGTGCCAAGCTTCTCCCTAACCTCCCGAGTATTTTGGGACACTGAGCATAAAGAACGGGACTGTGTCTAGCATCCCACTGACTGCTGAGATGGGGTTTACAAGTAATGCTTTAAACACTTGATAAAAGCGTTATTAATTTGCGTCACAAGATGTTATGAGTCCAGTGTTTAAAGTAGAGATTTATCCTGTGATACTGGCAAAAAGACTGGCTGTACTTGATACAGTACGTTGTAGTCTATCAGTATATGTGTGTATGCAAAGGCAGTACTCAGCCAATTTCAATGAGAATTAACTTAGAAGTGTAATTTTTATGCGTTAAATAACATAACTGGAGGCTTTTACACTAAATACATCCCAGGCATCCTTTGTCCATAAAGATTTTACAAGTCCTTTGATATCTGGGTTGCATTACCTAATTTTTGAGCTCTGCCACTGTACTAATCTGTAGGACTAACAATTGCAAATTGAAGCAGAAACAGACGTTCTGGTGCACCGCTTTGCTCGTGGTGTGCGCTGTAACACCGGGGTGAGCTGGAGTTTAAGTAAGACTTCATGTAATACCCTTCAGTGAGGTATGAGAAATGATAATTTTTGAACCCCGCAAAAGCTTAGCCTGAGAAATACCATTTGGAGTGCATGGAAAGCTTTTCCACCTCAGCACTTGTTCCCTGAAAGCAGCCGGTGGGATGCTTGTGTACCAAGTGTAAGGAAGGGACGATATCTCCAGAGAGGCTCTTCCATGGTCCATGTCCTTTTGGCTTTCACTTGCAATGCCTTCTGCTGAAGAGACCTTGTATCACTTAAAACAGGTAAGGTACAGGGGCTTTCTGGCCATGCTTGCTGAACGTCATCCACAGAGCCTTCCTCCCAACAGAGGGAAGAACGTGACAGCAAATCTACCGTGTTCTTCCATTGAAAGCTCTCTCTGTGCTGGTGTTACTCTCATGGGGCCAGATCTTCTTTCCATTTCACATGGTGGGATGCACAGAACAGTCAAATCAGCTTCAGGGGTGCCTTGTTGAGTTTCTATGTGGGCGTGTATTTCCATACCTCTTAATTCTGCTCTTCCCCATGGGGAAAAAAATGTACCAATATTCAAACTTTAATTTTTGTTTGCATAATTTAACCCTGCTGCTCCATTGGGAACCATGCTGCACGATTCTCATTTCTTGGGCGTTTATGGCCATTCAGAAACAGTATCTTTCTTGCTCACAAACATAAAGCAAATCAAGGGGACAGTCATAAAGATTACTAGCTTCCTCCCAGCATAACCCCACAACCGTAAACCAACAATGTTGTCCTCTAAATTAATGTTGTCCTATAAATTAGCATGAAAGAATGCTCCTATTAGGAGTTTCCTGTTATATATAGTCAAGTAACATTAAATACTTTATTTCTTATGTCAAAATCACTGAATGGAACATATTCTTGCTATCTGTAGATGACAACTATTACAGTAGTCACCGATGAGTCTGTCTTTTGGGATGGACAACTTTGCTGTCCTACTGTAGTTTGATGTTCCATTTTGTGGTTTAGTGAAGAAGATAAAGGGGAACCAGGACTATGTAGCACAACAGGCCAGCCTTGTTCAGGCTCTTCACTAACCATTAGTCTGTTAGTATTCACTGCTTTTTATAACTGTTGTCCTTTAAACTGGTAATTGATATACAAAGTTATACTCGTTTACACTGTTTGCTTGTGGCAAATTACATTATTTCCTGTTTGTTATACTTTGGATGCTGGTTGTGGTGATTCTGCCTCTCTTCTCTCTTTATTTTAGCATTCCTTACACTGATGCTGAAAATTACATGTTATTTTTCTGTCCCTCACGTACCCGGTCACAGAAGTAGAAAGAACTCAGCAACTGAGATCAAAGGTTGCTAAACTTTGCTGGATAGCATGGCATAAAGTTTGGCCATGATGAATGGTGCCAGCACTTGAAATAAGAGTAGCAAGTCTAAAAGCATGAGTCACTGTACAAGGTCTTCATGTCTGCAGAAAATTTGTGTGTCCTGCTGGCTGAAAGCATTGACAATTTTCCATTAGTAATGAATTACAGTAGTAATTTCATTAATTTCTTCACCTCAGTCAGGATGTGTTAGTCTAAGTTGCTTAACCAAGCATCAGAGGAGCCATTGCAGTTAACCTTTAGTCCTCTGCTGTGTAACCAGGACCAGTTAAGAAGTAAATTAGCGTAACATCCCTTTAAAAAAAAATTACTTTAGATAAGCAGTGGACGTAATTTTTGCCTGTTTTTAATTTAATAGCAGGTTTATGGTTTTATGCAAAACCATTCACATTACATCTGACCCTCTGGGAGCTGGGTTTTTTCGTCTGTGTAATTTGGTGTCTTTAATAATCTGCTGTCTGTTAAATCCAGCACAGGCTTGATTAATGAATTGTGATGAACCAATGCATTAATTTACAGGTTTGGTCTAATACCCTAAAAGGCTACATCAGTGCTTCCAGTTATTAATGCTAATAAACTTGAGAGAAAAAGCAATGTGAGGAGGGGTAAGGGAAGGTAATATGCGACAAGTCTTGTCTTTATTCAAGCATTTATGTCTGCCGCTACTTTTCTTACAGGAGAGCTGCAAGAGCCCTTGACAATACACAACATCAAACCAAGAACAGCTTGTAGTGTTTAAAAATACTGTAAAATTTCTGAAGCTGTCAGTCTATGTTCCATAGTCAAATCCTTTTTCACTGCTGAAAGTCCTTATTCAATATAGCTTTTCATGCTGTATTTCTAAATACTGCATAAACATAGTTTTGAAGTCCTTTGCTGTTAAACCTGTGGCTGAGACACAATCTTGAATGTGAATTTCTCTGAAAAGTCACTTCAGAAGCCTGGCAGGTAGGTTTGCCTATAAGGAAGCATACACATGAGAACGGTGGGTATTTGACATTGACAAAATTTGCTGTGATGAGCAACTCATTCCTATTGAGTTAATAGTCCTGAGCCTATATTGATGCTTTTAAGATGATCCTTTTAAAGACTTTAAATACATCTGCAAGCAAAAATGGCAACATGTTATTTTATGCATTTTTTTTAAAAAAAATACCTTCCTGTGACTTTTGCATGTAATGATTCAGAAGAGTAGAGGGTATTCTGCTAAGTCTCAAAAGAGCTGGTATATTGAGGAAAGGGAATAATAATGGATTTATTTATTTTTTATTGAGAAAGTAGAGTTTGGGAATGGGGTAGTAATATGATGTGAAGATTTTAGGCTGATGTAAAAAAAAAAGTATAAAATTTTGTCTTTGATACTGAGCCTTTAGATCTTGAAAACATCTTAAAACAGCATAGAAGTTCAAAGAAGGGGCTGTGTGTATTAGCTCACAATACTGGAGCTCAGATATCTTCAAATTACAATTCCAGCCTTGCCTTGTTCTGATAAATATAATCTGAGAATTATTATTTTAGACATTGATGTATCCATCTTTCTGTCTATTAAAATATAGCATGACGTTTAAAGCCCATTTTAGCAATCCTGCCTCAGGCATTTTCTTTCTAGTGGGGCACAGGAATTTTCACTTGTCCTTGAGATAAATGACACTGGTATAGAATTGGCATCTCTAAGTCTTGCTTCAGCATCTATGGCACCAAAGCATTGCTGGAAACATTGGAACGAGATGTTGGAATGAGAGAAATTAGCACTGTTTAGGCTGAACAAAATGATTTTCCCCATTTCTGTGGCTTCTTTCACTTCCTTACTGTTAGGGAGAGAATAATCTCTGCTATCTTGGCTATTTTAATAGGATTCAGAACGCATGATCACATTAGATACTGTACCTGAGGCAATCTGTGTTTAGACTGGTGATAATTACATGCAAAAGTCATTCAACAATGAGGCAATTAATGCTGATGAACTTTAATAAAGTCAGCTGCCAGCAATAGATATTGCTGGCAAGTATCCTAATCCTATATTTATAATACTTTGAAATTCCCTTATGTTCTATTCTATAATGCATTTCTGTTTAATGGGTTACAAAACCCCAAGAAGTTTACCTCCCGAAAGTATCACCAGCAAGATTTATATATGACAAAATATGAACAATGAGGCCAGAAGTCATCTTACTTACCAGATTTACTCCAGTGATTGGTGTTTACCAAAGAAGATGATGGACAGAACAAGGCAAATCCTCTCTCTCAGCAGAGGAGAGGGAAAGCGTTAGATAAGGAACGCAGGGTTTACGCAGGGTTTACGCTTTCCCTCATTGTTGATTAACAAGCAGCAAATTATGCTTAAAGTCAGATGTAGGCAGGTCATTGTAATGTGGTGTCAGTGTAAATTAGAAGATCAAGCCACTCAGTGTCTGGGATTTGCAAAATTCTGGGATCTGGGTACTTTGCTGCAGAGACATACTTCTCTGAATTTCTTAGTTATCCTAATTGGTTATATGACCAGATTAATTATCTCATTGGAAAATTCCATTATGAAGCCATTATTCTTTAGAACAGAAAGTAGACAGTGGCTCCCAAGCTTTTTGCCTTTTCACAGGCAACTACAGAGTTGCAAGGGGTGGGATGGTGGGAGGAATAAAGTGTCCTCCCCGTTGAACTTTATTGAATGCTACAAAGGCAATGCAGCGCGCTGGCAGAAGCACCGAAAAGCATCAGTTTGGAGAAGGACTCCTTTTGTCAGAAGCTTTCTCCCTTTTTTTTAGGAATGCAATGGGAAACACCTGTGAGGTGGTTTTCTTCTTTGTATGTTTTCTTGTTAAATACAAATGGATTATGTTGATGGCCAGAGAGAGTATCTCTGTAGATGTACGTGTTCTTCTTCTTTCCCGTTTGCCGTGGTTAGAGCCATGGCCTGGTTGCACTGGTGGTCTAAGCCAACATGACTCTTCTCACACTTCTTTTAACCTGCCTGTAGCAAAAGCAGCGTTGGCAGTCCTACAGGGTGGTGAGCAGCTGTTAAATACAGGTTCGGTAGCTGGAACTACATGCTATTTTCTCTTTTAGCTGTTGTACTATGTTAATCACTAAAAAAACATGCACAGCCGAGGAAAATCTGGTTATGATAGTTGAAGGTGTGCTCTGGTGAATGTTAAGGTTACGAACGATGGTTCATGTGTATAAACCCTTGGTTTCAGATAGAAAAGCTCTGGTATTTGGGATGAGGTTAAGTTTCTAGGGTGAGGTTGGAGATGAATCACAGCTGGATTTTGGCTTTTGAGTTTAATGTCTACTAATCTTTTTCCAGCAGCTGACAGAAAGATCATATTGAACTAGATAAGCTGTACAAAATTCCTGCTGTTTTAACCTGAAATCATCTGATAGAAAGGTTGAGAGTTGGAAATGAAAAATGTAATGGAAAAAGTTCCTCATGAAGCGTTGGAGGCAACCTGCATCAGAGCCCCAGCAGGAGACGGGCAAGAGTCAGGAGAGGCTCACCTGGGTCTCTCTGACCATGGAAAAATTCTGTTTTGGCCTGTCTGGCTTTGGCTGCTTGTGTCCTTTAGGAGTGGAAGGAGAAGGGAGAGGGGAAACTGAAGTAGGGGCCCTAGGGACAGTGGGGAGATGGGGGCCTTGACACAGGGCAAAGGCAGTGGGGACTCAGGGGAGGAGCACTGATGAAAAAAGAAGTTACTGCTGGGAAAAAAAAATGGGGGTGGTGGTGTCACCTCTTTCCCTGTCTGCACTGAAGCAGGTGACTACAACATGGTGTGGCTTTTACTTGCTAGTTAGATCTGTAAAGTATTTAAATGTCTGTTACACTAACCCCTTAAATTTCTCAGGCGCTTATGGTATAAGCCAGTGCTGCAAACAGCATAAACGGGCTTGTCTCTGAAGTCTAATATAGGACGTTCCTGTGGTTTTCTTACTTCTCCACTCTTTGCTGGGAGAAATGGTCATTTCCAGTGGTTGGATTACTTATTCTGCCATTGAACAGGTTAATACACTGACATTTTTTTTCTATGTTACATCAGCGTGCGAGAAAAAGCTTTTAAAAAGATCAAGGCTAACAGGTGTCCAAATTAGGATGTTAAGGCCTGGATGGGTAGATGATGAGGTAGATGATGAGGTAGATGCAAACCTGGTTGGGTGGTGGGTCTCATTCTGCATGTCACAAGTGGAGTACCCAGGGTCTATCCTGGGACCTGGCCTGTTTGACATCCCTATCAGTGGCCTGGCTGGGTGGTGGAGTACACTCTCATCAAGTTTGCAGGTGCCACCAAACTGGGGGAGGGACACCAATCAACACACTCAAGGGTTAGACTGCTCTTCAGAGAGACCTAGCTAGGCTGGAGGAGGTGGCTGCCAGGGACATGATGAAATTCAGCAGGAACAAATGCAAAGTCCCACCCCAGGGAAGGAGAAGAACCCCTGGGGTTCCACTGGGATGGACTGGCTGGAGGCAGCTCTGTGGAAAAGTGCCTGGGGTCTGTCAAACAGCTCGCTGAACGTGAGCGAGCAGCGTGCCCCAGCAGTAATGAGGGCCAGCAGCACCCTGGGCTTTGTTAACAGGAACAAAGCCTGGAAGTTGAGGGAACTGATTATCCCTTTCTCAGGACTTGCTGGACCACATCTAGATGCTGTATCAAGTTTGGACCTCTGATACCTGAAAGACATTCCTTAAAGTGAGTGAGTTCAGCGAGGGGCCACCAAGATGGTTAGGGCTAGAGCCCTGTGAGGAGAGGCTGAGGGAAGGGGGCTTGCTCAGTCTGAGAGGGGATGGCTTTTGAGGGCGCCTGCCAGCAACCTGCCAGCACCTGTGAGGATGTTGTGGAGGAGATGGAGCCAGGCCCTTGGTGCTGGGACATGGCAAGAGGGTGAATGTCAGGGGTGCTAAACTGAAACAAGCGAGGCTCAGGCTGATTGAGGAGGGGCTTTCCCCATGAGGGTGGTCCAGCAGTGCAGCAGGGGCCCGGGGAGATTGTGCAGTCTCCATCCTTGGAGGATTTCAAGACTGAACTGGCCAAAACCCTTAGTCAAATGGTCTGGTCCCATGGTTGACCCTGTCAAGAGCAGAGGCTAGACAGGATGGACTCCTGTGGTCCATTCCAACCTGAACTATCAGACAAACCTATGAAATAGGGGGGAAAAAAGAAGAGTTGATAAAAATATATTGCTCAAAAATCCAGTGGTGGACACACTAATGCTGAAACTCTTAAACACTTAGATTTCAGATTTTATGTGGACTCCCTGGAGTCCAGGACCTGTTTGCCCAGTGCAGTCTTTTTAGATTCTATTTAACCATTTGTATTCATTCTGGTTGGCTAATTCCTGAGAATAACACTGTGGGCTAATGTAACTGCTTTTATTCAGGAGAGCCCAGCTGTTCTCACTTCTAGTGCTGGAATGACCCTGGAGAGATTTGTAACTTCAGGTGGGGTTTTATTTTAATTATGTTTTTTAAAAGATTAATTTTGCCCACTTATTTTTGAAAAATGTTTAGTCTAAGCTGGGGTGCATCTTACATACTATGCAGCTACACTGAAATAGTAGACTTTCAAGAGTACTCTGCAAAATATAGGAACACACTTTTTGTATAGGAAGGAGCAAACAAAGCTGGGAAGCTGGTTGTAAAATCCAGCTGCTGGTGACACCTGAGCTCCATGAACGAGCAAAAGCAATTCCTTTCCTAGGTGCAAGAATTAGTCATGCGTCGTGCTGGAGTTCGTGGTTTTAGGCTGATGTGCTTTGCCTCACATTTTCAGCTGGTAAGCAGCTCCCACAGTCAGTTCCTGCAGCTCAGTGGCCACGCACGAGCTGCTTGTGCTGTCCAAACCCAGGGATGTGTCTAAGTGCTTACAAGCAGCGTCTAGCCATGTCTGTAGAGAAGAGGCAGGATTAGGAGGGGAGATGGTGTTTAGTTGGTTTGTCCACTTGAGGGGAGGTTACTGCAAGATGCAGAGGTCCAAGGGGTCACTGTGCGGTGGCCTGAGCTCCTGAGCTGCCCGCGTGCTTGCACAGCCAAATGGCGCTGAGCAGTGGCTCCTGTACTCAGTGCTCAGTGTGTCCGGACCACTACGCTTTGAAGATTACAAGGATGTAGGAGAGATGGTGTAGAGACACCACGTGTAGGAGTCTGGTGACCCCCTAAGTGGGGTTTAGCAGGAACCCCTCGAGTCTCTGCACAGCAGTCCAGTGCCTGCGGGAGCTCTGTCCCCCAGGGCTCTCCTGGTGCCTTTTGATGTCAGGTAAGTAGCAATTATTAATCATTAGTTAGGGCTGAGTTTATTCACTCTGTTTGCTCTCCTCCCGTTCATTCCTGCCTTTCTAGTTCAAATAAAGTGGCACTTAGTAGAAATTTACAGAGGAGCTTTCCATCCCCCTTTCAGTGGCATATTTGATTTCCCTGATTTCTCTAAATCATGATCGAACCGATTTTTGTAACCAGAAACTGTCCCATCTCACCACTTTCCCTTCCCTGCGTACTGGAAGAACGGTTCAGCCTTGCAGAGCTGACCAGTCTTTGTTGGGGCTACATTTGGGCCCAGGCCGGGCAGCAGCTGGGGCTTTCCTGCTGGAAAACGTCCCGGTGAGGTGTGGGAGCGGGGGCATCCCTGGGCATCCCGGCAGCAGCTCTTGCTGGGGCAGGAGGACACTTGGATGGGCGTTTTGCACCCCCGGGAAGCCTGGCACCCTGGGCCTCCTCCCGGTGTCTTTGCTGAACGAGAGGTTCATTGCCTAAAACCGGGGGCCATGTTAGACCCCAGGTATCATAGATGCCCTTTTAAAACACATCCAGGGGCATCCTTTGAGGAAGTTCTTAAGAGGAAGTTTCTCGTGGGATTCCCTCTTCGCGTGCGGCAGGTTGTTAAATCTTCTTTCTAGAGATAATGACACTTTAATGAGACAAATCCACATTTTTGAACACTACTCGCTTATTTTATTTTTTTTTTT